>JALXJV020000023.1:2510215-2530477 GCA_024633595.2 Lepomis macrochirus | reverse complement strand
TCGGTGTGAAGTGACAGGGTGTCTCTGCTTGTTCTGAACAACTGTTACATAAAACAAACATTACACACATTTATACTCTGTCTATGATGTGAACCCACAATAATCACTAACTCTGCAGCTCTGTGGAGCTTTAAAAGAGGAGAAATGTATGTGGCTGTTTCATCATGCAATACTAGAGAGTATTCTAAGATACAGGTAACCTCAGATTGGCCATCAGGTACAGACAGCTATGAATTATGGGGGTCAAAAACCATCCGCCCCTCCAGACAATTTACGAGCAGTCGGTTATCAGACAGGCACAAAAAATAGTTTCCGATCCGACCCACATACTTTACCAACAATTTCAGCTTTTACCCTCTGCTAGAAGATAAATGCAGGCTAAACCCATATAAACACTCTTTGTGCCTGTGTCCATTAAGCTTATCAGCACTAACATGTAGGCTGGCTGGGATGTGCACTGTGTCACCGTGCAGTAAGTAGGCCATGGGGGGTCTGCAATATGTTAGTGGTTCAACACATGGGCTGTTGGTTTGTTCAATAAGTCACTGTTTATTAGGGTTGGGCCGATCAGCCGATGTCAACGTCCATCAGTGATGGCTGACAAACATCACAACGTTGAGCTGGCATCATGTCTGTAAACCCCCCCCCACAGCAAAACAACCCTGTTCACATGTTCACATTGAACCACCCTGTGAAAGCAGGTTTTAATGAACATGAACATTCATATCATTGTTTTTGAGTATGCTTTGCCTCAGAGTTCTCTTCTCCCCACACTCACACACACCTACACCTCGGGTAAACACTCCGGCTCGCCCCACCTCTCTCCCCCCGTCTGCTCCATTTTCTCTATCAGCAGTAGGTTTTATAAAGTCGCCAAAAAGACTGAGAACTTGTCTTTTTTTCTGTACATTCCACCTTTTTTTAATACCTTTTTTATTCTTTTATACTCTTTTAAATGTCCTGCATCTGGTGCGGTGTTTTTAAATGATACAGAATAACTTAAATGCTTTTGTGCAGAAATGGGACCTGTTCAAGGCGTGTTGTTCCTGAACATAGTTCCATCCATCCATCCATCTTCATCCGCTTATCCGGGGTCGGGTCGCGGGGGCAGCAGCTCCAGCAGGGGACCCCAAACGTCCCTTTCCCGAGCCACATTAACCAGCTCTGACTGGGGGATCCCGAGGCGTTCCCAGGCCAGCGTGGAGATATAATCTCTCCACCTTGTCCTGGGTCTTCCCCGAGGCCTCCTCCCAGCTGGACATGCCTGGAACACCTCCCTAGGGAGGCCCAGGAGGCATCCTTACCAGATGCCCAAACCACCTCAACTGGCTCCTTTCAGCGCAGCGAGCAGCGGCTCTACTCGAGCTCCTCGCGAATGGCCGAACTTCTCACCCTATCTCTAAGGGAGACACCGGCCACCCGCCTGAGGAAACCCATTTCGCCACTTGTACCCCGTGATCTCGTTCTTTCGGTCATGACCCAGCTTTCATGACCATAGGTGAGGGTAGGAACGAAAATTGACCGGTAGATCAAGAGCTTTGCCTTACGGCTCAGCTCTCTTTTCGTCACAACGGTGCAGTAAAGCGAGTGCAATACCGCCCCCGCTGCTCCGATTCTCCGGCCAATCTCCTGCTCCAGTCCTCACTCGTGAACAAGACCCCGAGGTACTTGAACTCCTTCACTTGGGGTAAGGACACATTCCCTACCTGGAGTTGGCACTCCATCGGTTTCCTGCTGAGAACCATGGCCACAGATTTAGAGGTGCTAATCCTCATCCCAGCCGCTTCGCACTCTGCTGCGAACCGATCCAGTGAGAGCTGAAGGCTACGGACCGATGATGCCATCAGGACCACATCATCCACAAAAAGCAGTGACGAGATCCCAAGCCCACTGAACCGCAGCCCCTCCTCGCCACGGCTACGCCTCGATATCCTGTCCATGAATATCACAAACAGGATTGGTGACAAAGCGCAGCTCTGGCGAAGGCCAACCCCCACCTGGAAAGAGTCCGACTTACTGCTGAGTACTCGGACACAGCTCTCGCTTTGGATGTACAAGGATTGGATAGCCCTAAGAAGGGCCCCCCTCACCCCATACTCCCGCAGCACCTCCCACAGTATCTCCTGGGGGACCCGGTCATATGCCTTCTCCAGATCTACAAAGCACATGTAGACTGGATGGGCATACTCCCAAGCCCACTCCAGGATCGTTGTGAGAGTAAAGAGCTGGTCAGTTGTTCCACGACCAGGACAAAAACTGCATTGTTCAATTCAATTCAATTTTATTTATATAGCGCCAAATCACAACAACAGTTATCTCACAGCGCTTTTCATAAAGAGCAGGTCTAGACCGAACTCTGAAGTTATTTACAGAAGCCCAACAATTCCCACCAAGAGCAAGCACTAGGCCACACAGGCAAGGAAAAACTTCCTTTTAAGAGGCAGAAACCTCGAGCAGAACCATGGCTCAGGGTGGGCGGCCATCTGCCTCGACCGGTTGGGGTGAGGGGGAGAGAGAGAGAGAGAGAGCAAGAGAAAGAGAGAGAGAGCAAGAGAGAGAGAGCAGACGGAGGCAACCTACACAGTATACACATAGAGGTACAGACAATAAAGGTGATGGTGCTATAGACTAAATGAAAAATGGTACAGATATTTATAGTAATGTTAATGATAATAATAACAGTAATAATAGCAATAGGACTAGTAATAGCAATTGCAACTGTAGCAGAGGGCGTCGAGCAGGAACACGGGGGTTGTTCCTCTTCGATCTGAGGTTCGACAATCGGCCGAACCCTCCGTTCCAGCACCCTGGCGTAGACTTTACCAGGGAGGCTGAGAAGTGTGATACCCCTGTAATTGGCACACACTCTCTGGTCCCCCTTTTTGAACAGGGGAACCACCACCCCAGTCCGCCACTCCTTGGGCACTGCACCCGACTTCCACGCAATGTTGAAGAGACGTGTCATCCAAGACAGCCCCTCCACACACAAAGCTTTTAGCATCTCTGGACGGATCTCATCAATCCCTGCGGCTTTGCCACTGTGGAGTTGTTTGACTACCTCAGTGACCTCCTCCAGGGAAATTGACGAGAAACCCCCATCAGCCTCCAGCTCTGCCTCTACTAGAGAGGGCGTGTCAGTCGGATTTAGGAGTTCCTCAAAGTGTTCCCTCCACCGCCCAATTACCTCCCCAGTTGAGGTCAACAGGGTCCCATCCTTACTGTACACAGCTTGGACGGTTCCCCGCTTCCCCCTCCTGAGATGGCGGACAGTCCTCCAGAAACACTTTGGTGCCGACCGAAAGTCCTTCTCCATGTCTTCTCCGAACTTCTCCCACACCTGCTGCTTTGCTTCTGCCACAGCAGAGGCTGCAGTCCTTCGGGCCTGTCGGTACCTTGCAACCGCCTCCGGAGTCCTCCGAGACAACAAATCCTGGAAGGCCTCCTTCTTCAGTCGGACGGCTTCCCTGACCACCGGTGTCCAGGTCTCTCCAGAGTCTTCCCCAACCCCCTGACCCAACTCACAACCAGATGGTGATCAGTTGACAGCTCCGCTGTCTTGTTTGGTGCATACGCACAAACAACAGTCAGAGTTTCCCCCCGCTACCCGAAGGCGTAGGGAGGCGACCCTCTCGTTCACCGGAGTAAACTCCAACGTAGCGGCGCTCAGCCGGGGACTTGTGAGTATCCCCACACCCGCCTGGCGCCTCACACCTTGAGCAACTCCAGAGAAGAATAATGTCCATCCCCTATCAAGGAGCACGGTTCCAGAGCCAAGACTGCGCGTGGAAGTCAGCCCCACCAGATCTAATTCGTAGCGCTCCATCTCCCGCACAAGTTCCGGCTCCTTCCCCCACAGAGAGGTGACGTTCCACGTCCCCAGAGCCAGCCTCTGCCGCCCGGGTCTGGTCCGTCGAGGTCCCTGCCCTTCACCGCCACCCATGTGGCAGCGCACCCAACCCCTGCGGATCTTCCGATGGATGGTGGGTCCAAGGGATGTAGAGGGGGGTGCCACGTTGCTTTTTTGGGCTGTGCCCGGCCGGGCTCCCTGGCAAACCCGGCCACCAGGCGCTCGCCGACGAGCCCTCCCTCTGGGCCTGGCTCCAGACGGGGGCCCCGGGCTTCCTCCGGGCAGGGTTTGTCCTCTTTTATGGTCTTCCATCAGGGGTGTGAACCATTCTTGGTCTGGCCCCTCACCTGGAACCTCTCTGCCTTGGGAGACCCTACCAGGAGCACTAGGCTCCAGACAACACAGCCTCCAGGTTCACCGGGGCACGCAAACCTCTCCACCACGATAAGGTGATGGTTCACCGGAGAGGCTGAACATAGTTATAAATCTTAATTTATTGAATCTCAGTTTGTGACTTTTAAACATTAAATTTGTTATTTTTAATGAATCATCTTCACGTAAAAAATATCAAACTGTGCCCAGTTTGTATATGCATACAGTATCTCACAAAAGTGAGTCCATCCCTCACATTTTCACAAAGATCTGATTCTATCGTTTCATGTTTCAACAGTGAATAAATGACACTTTGCTCTAATGTAAAGTAGTGAGCGTACAGCTTGTCTAACATATGTAAAGTAGTGAGTGTGCAGTGATTTAGATTCCCTAGAGTCTCTCTTGCTCTTTGATCTGTGTGCTGAACTTCAGCATCAGACAGACCATCCTGATGGAACTTTGAACCAACCTGGTACAAATACAAGAAGGCTATAACAGCTCTGGGCTTACTGGCAGCCGGCTGTTGGCAGTGGGAGCTGACAGGAGTGTGTCTGATGTGATCAACAATATATAGTGTTTACTTTTCTACCTAAAGCCTTTGATTAAAATAATATGACTCTGTTAAACTCTCAGATTTTTCTTTTGTTTGTGAACAAACTGCATCAAACTTCACCTCACAAACACCGTGATTTCTGTAGTAGAAAAACTCTTTTCCCTTTTTTTGACATCCACCTTATGTCAGACCGTGTTTTCTTTATTTCAGCCTGTAAAAGTGTCTGAGCCGGCTGCACTGACTGCCAAAGAAAGTTCAGAGAGTTTAACAGACTTATATTATTCTAAACAAAGACTCTTCATGGGTCCTCATGGACACTCTAATCCTTCTATAGCGCAGCCACCATGCAGCATTACGCACAAGTGCCACACGTAATTTATGGTTACAGCACTCATAGAGAGGCATTGTTTATACCAAGTATAGAATCTCACAGGGCGGGAAATTCAGCCGGCAGATTGTTGAACCTTTACAACAACTCACTGTGACAGAAAACACTGATGGTACGCTTTGATCAGAGGACAGAGCATCAAATATTGATGAAAGGAGGGATCCTGCTGCTCCTACATCACTAAATAAACTGCTGTGTGTATTTAGTTAAATTTATTCCCAGAAAGCCTGTGTCAGGGAAATATGTTGGCATCATCTGCACTTTGTACCAGAAGTGGAAATGATGCTTAACGGAAAGAGACAAACTAATCAAACATGCCAACAGCAACATGGCTGAATGTTCATTTAATTTTATTGACTGATGACACTGTGATCTTATCAGTGTTTAACCTTCATTCAACCTATGAAGTAGTTTGTTTTCCTCTTCAAACAGAGCAAAATCATTTCTTCTGACACGAAACTATGTTTTTGAACTGAATAAAAATTTCAAGCAGAAAGCAAATTTGCTCTGTCAGTTAACTATACTTATTAAGTTAGTAGCAGAGAAAACTGAGCAACCATTGGATGAAATGACTTGATGTGAAGTGAAACTGTCTCTGGTATTGAAATAACTTTAATGGGGCAATTTGGTTCACAACATGTTGCCAACACATACACAATCGTACACATAAGAACACATAAAACACATAACATAAAAGCACAGAAATAATAATAGATAAAAACAACAAAAACACAAATACCTATAGTTTGTTGAGAAACCCAACAGCTAATGGTATAAATGATCTGAGGTATCTGTTGGACCTGGCACGTTTTCGGTAAGTATACCTCCCTCCTGATGGTAGGAGACAGAACTCAGAGTGTAGTGGGTGAGTGATGTTAGCCAAGATGGCCATTACCCTTTGTGTGGCTCTGGCCTCAAACATGCTCTATACTGTTGAGATCAGTGCCGATTATTTTTCGACATATGCTTACAATCTGTTTTTGTTAATTACACTCAAATTGCCAAAGCAATCATAGCGCAGATCATAGCGCAAAAGTTAAGACTGAATCAACAAAGGATGCATAAAAAACTTTTAGAAGTGGTCTATCTACGTTAAACCTATTCAACTTTCTTAAAAAAGAGTCTCTAATTGGCTTTTTTACATTTATGATCTGTATTGGTGTCAAAGTTCAATTTATCATCTATGATGGTGCCCAAATACTTATATTGACTTACCACCAATAAGGCTACGCCATTAATCAAAGTTGGAACTATGGTTGGAGGATCACGACGAAAGTCAACTCTAGGGCCCGTGTCCACCAAAGCATTTTTTTACCAGCTGAAAACACCAGCTGCTCTTCTCAAAACGCCCAGCAGGCAGCGCTATCGGGCGTTTTGAAGCGCAGCGTTTATTTCCGGCTGCTTTGGTTGCTATGATACATTTGTTGCAAGTAGTTCTTCCTAATGTTACTTGATGTAAACATGTCAACACAGAGTAGAGTAGCCTATCTGCTCTGGTCCTTGCTCTGTATGAAGACTGAAGCAGGTGGAGAGAGAGGACGGACTCGCCGTCGGTGGGTTTGGCGAGTGCCACCGTTTGGTCCAAGAGCTGATGTTCTATGAGGCCCGGTTCCAGGATAGTAACCGTTGCTACGCTGTGGTATTTGTCCCGCCCATCCTCTACTGTGATTGGATAGCTGGGTAAAAAGTGACATTGATGAGTGCAGAGTTTTCCCCAAAGTTGAACATTTTTCAACTCTCAGCGACCTGAAAAAAACGGCCAGCGCTGTGGAAAAGACGCTTAGCCGCCTCGTCATGCTTCTGGTGTTTTTAGCAGCTTGGAAATATGCGGCGCTCCCATTGGAATGAATTGAAAAATGACGCTGGCGTCAGAAAAAAACGCTTTGGTGGACACGTGGCCTTAGAAACGTTGAGTTGAAGAAATTAATCCTTGCACCATGAGTCAAAATTGTCCAAAACTGGTCCATGGCCCTCCTCGTGATCCTGCAGAAGACTAATTATCACAGAATCTTCAGCATACTTGATAATATGCCTTGATTCAAACATACTCTGACTTTCATCAGTGTAGAGCACAAATAGAAGTGGTGACAAAACACACCCTTGGGGTGACCCTGATGAACACGTGAGAACCTTGGATAAAGTGTTATTCACCCTGGTCATCTGGGTCCTCATAGTTAAAAAATCAACCAGCCAGCATATTGTACCAAAGTCAATATCAGGAAATTGCAATAGTCTATGAGCAAGAATATGTGGCTGCATACAGTTAAACGCTGATGGGAAATCCACAAAACACAGGCGTGCATGTCTTCTTTCCCTCTAAATTACCAAGTCCAGTAGTGTTGCTACCCCCTTGTTTGGTAGATATGCAAATTATAATGGATCCATTATGCTCTCAATCATGCCAAGTAAACTTTTCCTTACAATACTCTCGAAACCCTTCATCACCAAAGATGTCAGAGCCACAGGACGGTAGTCATTCAGCACCTTTGGAGAAGGAATTTTTGCTACTGGAAGCACTACTGATTCTTTACATAACGCAGGGACTTTCATTTGTGATGGTGAGAGTTGAAAAATGAATGTAAAAATACTGTTCAGAAACAGAGCACAGTTTTTAAGCAGTTGGCCGCTGATGCAATCAGGCTCCTGGCTCTTCCTTATGCTCGTCTGCTCAAGAGTCTTCCAGACATCTATCACATCGATCGAAATCTGACACTGACTGTTTAAAATTACTTACATACATTTGTATACAGTCTATGTTCAGATCCCAGTTATCGCCAACTCTGCAGCTCTGTGGAGCTTTAAAAAACAACGTCTGTATGTGGATTACTGCAATTTTATTATTATCCGGTTGCTAGAAAAAGTCTCTTCAGCTGATCCAGAATGCTGTGGCACGTTTTCTGACAAGAACCAGGTGTAACAGAAGCCAGTGAGGCTGTGCCAAGGACCACGGAACCGGTATGGCTGGTTGGTTAAATAAAATTTAAAATATAAATTTAAAATATATATGCAGTAAATAAAATTGAACTCTTTGATAGATAGTTTTTAAATGCACAGAAGTCTATGGGAGCAGCAGCATCCAAAAATGTATTGGCAGATTGTGTCATGTGATGTAATGCTAACACAAATGCTAACCACCTGGCGCTGCTTATGACCCCTACTTCGTTAGATTTGTTAGCGTTAAAATTTTACCGACAATGAAACCCTGTAAAATAACAGATTTCTTTTGGCACAATGCCAGTGAAAGTTAAGGGAACTGCAGCTGCTGTAACTTCACCTGACACTGACCGTGAACCTCCTGGGGAAGCTTCAAATGAAAGGTCGGCTGCTCCACCTAGCTGGTCTGCCGCTGTACTAGACAGTGACAGCACTGGATGTATCTCTGCTGCCTTGGCTGTCCCAACGTGCCACATAATATCTGTCGGGTCTCATCCAGCCAGCAATTTAGTCTACAGTCTGTGTTCATCTGCCTTGGCTCCAGCTAATTTGGTCACTCCTGAAACTATTTGATGCCCTCTTCTCCGGCTGTAGACGTCTCCATCGCTCCAGAGCCCCCAGCTGCCACATCTTCTCCTTCTACAAGCCTGGAAGAAGTCCACTGCTCCAGTAACATTTGCAGGGATCTGCTCTTTTCAGAAACATGATAGTAGCAAATATCATAGAGGCCATGGAGCAGTCTATTGTGTCTCACCTTGACACCCAGCTAAAAGTTAAACAACAGCACAGACGCGACATGCTAGTTAAGGAGATAACGTCCATCATTTATCTTATGGGTCAGGGCATAGCAATGATCCAAGAAACAACAATCTTTACAAGCTGTTGGAATTACAGGCACAAGATCGTCCGGAAATTTACCATTGGTTAGTGGACAGTAACTATATGAGCCATGACATAATCAATGAACAGATTCATTCAGTTTCTTGTTCAGTACTGTCCCAGGTTATTTCACCTATTTGTGGGGAGTTTTATGAAATATTAGCAGACGAAACTAGAGACATTTCAAACAAAGAGAAGTTAGTGGTTCTGTTTTGCTGGGCTGACGACAGTTTGGTCCCTCATGAGGACTTTACTGGCCTATTTGACTTACCTCAGGCTGACGCCTCCACCATTCTCACTGAACCAAACAACATTCTTGTCCGCTGCATCATATTGCCCAGTGTGTGCTGTGGACAGGCATATGATGGGGCTGCAAGTTTGTCTGGACATTTGAATGGACTTGCAGGACAATCTGGCAGCCATTTATATGCTTTGCATATTGTCTTATTTATGTCATTCATTCATTCATCAGAGATGCACTGGTCTTGTGCATGAAGTTGCACATGTTGTGTAACAACCCCTCCAAACAAAACGATTTCCAAGTTTCCATTAATGATGGACGGTGCACACAGGTGCAGTGAAGTCTAAACTACACTGTACTTTTCACCCTGATGACGATGCCAGATCACGTTTTTGAGGAGTTTAAAAAAAAGTTGTGGAAGACTCGCAAGACCTCAAAGAAGCCCCAGTTGCTTACTCGACAGAAATGCCATTCTCGACTGGATACATGAAGAGAGCCTGAACAAACATTCCAGAAGCAAGTGGATCATTATAGGAGACTGTACGTAGAAGTTCTGGATTTACTTAATGGTGAATTGAAGCAGCGCTTCGAAGAGAGAGACTTGCATGTGGCAGCTGCTCTGGAGCACATGATTGTGTCTGCAGCTGAAAGGGAGACGGTCCCTTTCCCGTCTTCCATAGTGGGTCTCTACAAGAGAGATTTTGACACTGACACTCTCCATGCACAGCTGGATATGTTGCAAGACGTGATTCAGAGTTCTGGTGTTGAGGGAGGCCCAACAATAGCCTCAGTAGCGTCGGCAATGAATGACACTCCTGTGGCAAAAAAATTACTGCCAGAGGTACACAAGCTGTTGAAGTTATTCTACACCATCCCTGTCTCCAGTGCCGGCGCTGAGTGGTCGTTCTTGTCTGTCCCTTTGTCGTATCAAGATATATCTGAGATCAAGAATGACCCAGAGAAGACTAAATAGCTTGATGTCATTCATCCATTTCAGCCCATTCTCATCTCAGGGCGTCATATACCGACGATTTGAGAAAGAGTGTCATAGCGTAAACGCGAAAGGTACCCGTTTTATGGAGACGCACCGAGTGCACCCATGAGAAGCTTCCGGAAGCGTCTGTATGACACGCTCCGGGGCGTCCGGTTCAGACCGGAAGTGCTAGCTAGCTAGCACAGCTTGCTACGTTTGTGATAAAGGTGTTGACAGCCCCCCCGAAGCCCCTACCCTAACCACAACCATCCGAAATGTTAGTGCCTAAACCCAAGTCACTGAATGTATGCATGTCGACCGGCTAACCCTACAGCTGGTAGGGTTAGCCTCCCTTGTATTGCTGTAACGTAGGAAACGGGGGCGTATCATACGGATGCTGAAGGGTACCTTTAGCGTAAAATCCTTACGCTTTGTCACTCCGGATGAAAGTGTCAGATATGACGCATTGAGATGAGAATGTGTTGTCCATTTTTATTCTGTTAATAACCTATTTTGTTAGCTGTAATATAACGATCGCAAGTGGAAATAAATCCAGGGCATGATGCAGCAGAAAAAGGAAATATTTGCAGCATTGCTTGAACAGCAACAGATCAACTTCAAAGGCTTTGTTCAAATCATCATGGACTCCACAAACATTTGACTGGATGCTATAACTAAGAATCTACAGGACATAAACACAAGCTTGCAATTTACACAAAAAAGATGTGGATGACATTAAAACTGATATTGCTAAGGAAACTGTATGGTGCAACGCCATGCAGTTAGACATCTTTAAAGTTTGTTACAGTTTACTTGTTGTAACTGACAAAGTGGAGTATTTCGAAGGACAATCCAGAAGTAACAACCTCATTTTTGAAAGAACACAGGAGTCACCAGGAGAGACCTGGGTCGAAACGGTGGAGAAAGTCAAGTACCTATGGAGAAATTACAGCAGCAGAGAAGGGGACTCGAACTTCGAGTGCGACGGAAGTCGCACACACAGTGACTTAAGACTTGACTTCAGACTCGTCCTCAAAAGACTTCAGACTCGACTCAGACTTGAGGTCCGGGACTCGTGAACAATATTTATTTTTAGGAAACATCTGATGAGCGAGCTGTTATTCTCCTCCATGCATTACCAAAAACCCGCCTATGTAACACGTACTACATAGCTACATGTGAGAGAGGACAACAAACACCGGCTGGGACTCTGCTGCAGATGGCTGATCCAAAGCTGTGATGTGACACCAAGTGGTCCTTCATGTCCAGGTGAAAGATCTTTGTCTGCAGGGGGAGGACAAGTCAGTGGGGAAAAACAGTGGAGCTTGTGTTAACCCCAAACACCTCTAGTGTAGACTTTAGACCCTAATAGGCAGCTGATGGGGCAATAACAAACACAGGGACAGACGGGAACACTCGAAACACAGTGAAGTGAAAGAACAAAAGGAGACACTTGGAAAAAACTGATCAATCACCATTCACTCCCTGGTCAAATGAGTCAGGTAGTGTTGTCTGTTTCTGATTAGCAGATGTCTATCATGCCTCAACGTTACATCCATATGTGTGTAGTAATGATACCATACTAGGTCTGCCGGCTGAGACTTTGTAGCTGCGCTGTTATGTTTTTCAGAGCACACAAACACTGTAAACACACACCTGTCACCTGCCCAGCATGGTGCTATTACCCAGAAACAGCTTCTACAGCTTATCTTTACAGGTTATACACATAGCCCTCAGTGGGGTTAATAGCCGTATTTAAAACCTGCATGTACCGACAGTAACGTAACTCATGCATGTCAGCAACAGTTAGCCTAATATAGCTAACTTGGTAATGTTTTCATATCTTACCTGCTGTACTGTCCGCTGCTTTCTCGTCAGATGGATAGCATTCCTTTCACTGTTGACTTTGTGTGAGGCCACATGGACAGAAAGGCTGTACACTTTTAGTTATGGTATTATAAATGATAGTCCTCCCTCCAGCCCTGCTCACTTCCTCTGCTTGCTTTCATTGCAGTGTGCTGGCAGTCAGAGCTCCCCCTGCAGTCCATAAAGCGCCTCTGCGCGTCAGCCCTTCCAAACCCTCCTTGCAGCCTTTGGGTCACGCCTCTTCATTTGCATACACGACTCAATCCTCAATCCCCAAATGACTAAATACCCAATCCTAAATACAGAATGCCCAATCCTAAACACCAAATTCATTTTCGACTTCGACTTTTAGTTTTTGATTTTGACTTTTAGTGACACCGGAGTGGGCACTATTCTTCTACAGAAGGGGGATGGTTAAGTAGAGCATCTGATTTGCAACTTTACTTAAGAACATTTTGATGTTTATATTGGCTCATCTAATTTCCTTGTGGTGGTTTATACAGACCACAATCCGCATGTTTTTCTGCAAAGAATGCAGAATAAGAACAGACGACGAATGAGTCGGAGTTTGTGGTTGTAGGTTGCAGGTTATGATGTAGATTTATCTTCGATATTATGTAAAATTTTGTGATGATCTATTGTTTTTTTTGGTGTTTCAAGTCTGGATGATGAGGGGAGAAACAAATTAGAGAAACTTGTCTCACTCTTTACAAGTTATTCATTTAGCTGACACTTTTATCCAAAGCAACTTACAATTGCTATATATGTCAGAGGTCGCACGCCTCTGGAGCAACGAGGGGTTAAATGTCTTGCTCAGGGACACATTGGTGGATGGGTCACAGTGGGGGATTGAACCCAGGTCACTCACACATAGTCTTATCCACTGGCCCATCACCACCATTTCTTGTCCACCTTCCAGCCATGGAAGCAGCAGACTGATAGTGACTGATTTGTATTTTTTTGATTGTTGTTTTTTACTTATTTACCTGATGGGACTGGTAGTTCAGTTTTCATGGCTTTATTTCTCTTTGTTCAGTTACAGAATGGTTTAGGGTAGAGGGAAAGCTTCCAGATCCTATGGCCCTTTGTAGCTCAAAGCCTTGTGAGCATCTCTGGCTCCAACCACTACTGAAACCTTGAGTAGAAGCTGGACTCAGGGTGGGCGGCTATCTGCCTCACCGGTTAAGATGCAAAATGTTAGTTCTGGTAGTGGTAATATTAATATGAGTATGTGATAACCCCCAACAAAGCTCGTTACAAAGGGGGTCGAACATAATGAAAGAGTTGAGGAGTTGTACCAAAAAACACAAGTTTGTTAATTAAACCATGAAAGAAGTCAAAATTTAACTCAAACAAAATAACAAGTCTGATACGCTCACCAAAACAAAGATAATAAAAGGTCAGTCACAGCTCTATTGAGCCAAGTATTCCCATAGCTCTCAGTAGTTGTGACTTCATGAGCTTCTTTAATGATAAAATTCTAGCTATTAGAAACAAAATCCACCAAGACCTGCCCTCAACTGGCACCGAACCATTTTTCTCTTAACTCAGGAACCTTAGAAACAGCTGAAAAACCAGTTATAGGTTTAGACTGCTTTGCTTCCCTCAATCTTTATCAACTAACTTCAGTAATTTCTTCATGAAAACCATCAACCTGCCTCTTAGACCCCATCCCGACTAGGCTGCTTAAAGAAGTTTTACCCTTAGTCAGCACTTCTCTACTAGATATGATCAATCTGTCTTTATAAACAGGCTATGTGCCACAGTACTTTAAAGTAGCTGTAATTAAACCCCTTCTAACCTTCCATTTATCTCTAAGGTCCTGGAGAAAGCAGTCGCCAAACAGCTGTGTGACTTTCTACATAGCAATAGTTTATTTGAGGATTTTCAGTCAGGATTTCGAGCTCATCATAGCACAGAGACAGCACTGGTGAAAATTACTAATGACCTCCTAACTGCATCAGACAAAGGTCTCTGTATTGGTTTTATTAGATCTTAGTGCTGCATTTGATACCATTGACCATCAGATCCTGTTACAGAGACTGGAACATTTCATTGGCATTAAAGGAACCGCTCTAAGCTGGTTTAAGTCCTATTTATCAGATCGATTTCAGTTTGTATATGTTAACGATGAGTCCTCCATGCATACCAAAGTTAGTCATGGAGTTCCACAAGGATCTGTGCTCGTACCAATCCTCTTCACTTTATGTATGCTTCCTTTAGGCAATATTATCAGGAAACACTCCATAAACTTTCATTGTTATGCAGATGATACTGAGTTATATCTATCGATCAAGCCAGATGAAACTCATCAGTTATCTTTGATCAGGACATGTCATTTAACTCTCACATTACATCACAGCAAATTTCAAGGACTGCCTTTTTTCACCTACGTAATATTGCAAAAATCAGGAACATCCTGTCTAAAAATGATGCAGAAAAACTACTCCATGCATTTGTTACTTCTAGACTGGATTACTGCAATTCCTTATTATCAGGCTCTTCGAAAAAGTCCATTAAGACTCTTCAGCTGATCCAGAATGCTGCAGCACGTGTTCTGACAGGAACCAGTAAAAGAGATCATATCTCTGCTGTCTTAGCTTCTCTGCATTGGCTTCCTGTAAAATCCAGAATAGAATTTAAAATCCTTCTTCTCACATACAAAGCTCTTAATGGTCAGACACCATCTTATCTTAAAGAGCTCATAGTACCTTACTACCCCACCAGAGCACTGCGCTCCCAGAATGCAGGGTTACTTGTGGTTCCTAGAGTCTCCAAAAGTAGAATGGGAGCCAGAGCGTTCAGCTATCAGGCTCTCTCCTGTGGAACCAGGTTCCAGTTTGGGTTCGGGAGGCAGACACCGCCTCTACATTTAAGAGTAGGCTTAAGACTTTCCTTTTTGATAAAGCTTATAGTTAGGGCTGGCTCGGGTGAGTCCTGAACCATCCCTTAATTATGCTGCTATAGGCTAGACTGCCGGGGGATTTCCCATGATGCACTGAGCTCCTCTCTCCTCTTCTCTCTCTCCCTCTGAGTGCAACTCATCCCATTAATGCATGTTACTAACTCGATTTTTTCTCCCTTTCCCGTGGTCGTGTGCTTCCTCCTCCTGTCGCTTCCTGCGGGTGTTGCTGGCTCTGGAGCTGTGGAGTCTGGATCTGTGGTTGGGAGTCTCCTGCTGCCCCCGTGTTCCTGCTCGACGCCCTCTGCTACAGTTGCAACTGCTGTTACTAGTCCTATTGCTATTATTACTGTTATTATTATCATTAACATTACTATAAATATCTGTACGATTTTTCATTAAGTCTATAGCAACATTACCTTTACTGTCTGTACCTCTGTGTGTATACTGTGTAGGCTGCCTCCCTCTGCTCTCTCTCGCTCTCTCGCTCCCAAACAGTCGAGGCAGATGCCCCCCCCACCCTGAGCCATGGTTCTGCTCGAGATTTCTTCCCCTTAAAAGGAAGTTTTTCCTTGCCTGTGTTGCCTAATGCTGCTCTTGGTGGGAATTGTTGGGTTTCTGTAAATAACATACAGAGTACAATCTAGACCTGCTCTTTATGAAACCCTCCAGGGTTTGGGTTGAGCCTGGGGAATAGTGTGAAGCTCCACATTGTTCCTAATGTCACCTAATGTACTTTTTACAGGTTTAATGTTCCTTTAAAAAGTTATCTTGAATGTTTTTATTTCATTCATAATCATCATGTACAACAGGGCCTTTGGCAGAATAACAAGCTCATTTTAACGTTACGCAACAAATCATATATTTAAACAAGAACAGGAAGTCATGGAGGTCAGTTACACAGTTCGTTTGTGACTCTCTGCATTTATTTAATGTGTTTTTCTACAAGGTGTGACTGGTGTGACATCACAGCGCCTTCTGTAGATATAAGTAGTGAAGCTGTGAGAGAGTGACAGACTGAAGGAGAAGCAGCAGTTTGTTTCCTCTGAAGCCTCAACGTCTCTTCAGTTCAACCTGCAGGTGAGTTCAGACAGGTAAGCATCCAACCAGGAGACATTACACATGTCTGATAGATCAGCTGTGTGCAGTATTATTCTCAGCTGCTAAAGGATCTCACAGAGGCTTTGGGGAGTTTTTTTACCCAAATGACTGAATTAGCAAAACAATGAGCTGAACTTCATAAACATTTAGTCATGTTGCAATAATTTACATTATTTAAATATTTCATTTAGATTAAAAAATGCAATTTTTTAATGAAATTATTGATAATCATGTGTGATACTCAATACTCAATACCAAATATTGATGAGTAGTAGTAGCTATGTGTTGATTCCTGAGTGGCTGCAGAGCGTCTGTAGAGCTGCAGACTGTGTTTGTATGAAGTGATGGCGGTGAAGTCTGTCCACATGTGTGTAGTTTGTGATGCTGTAGAATTGTGTTTGACTTTATTGAGAGGTGTCTCTGAAATTCTAAAAATCCTCGGATAAGAGTCCTGTATGATCATGAAATAACAATTCTAAATCACAGAAAGACCTTGAACCCTGATAAAATCTAAATTTAAATTCTGCTTATTCTGCTTTTACATAAGAATCTCTTCAATGTGAGTTTAGTGACGAAACAAATATATTGTTGCTGTATTTTCAGAGCATCAGACGGATCCACATCAGCAGTTTCAGCAGAAATCTGACAATGAAGGTGAGTTTGTGAACTGATATTTTACAGATCTCAAAGTTCTGTTAAACTGTGAAGAGGCTTGTGATATCGGTAGCTTAGATGGTTGCTACAGCAACAACCCAGGCAGATAATTATTGTCAGTTAGCTCCACCTTAGAGGTGTCTTTGCCCACACCGCCATGAAACTAGAGGCCAAACTGTTCAAACAGTGTGTAAGAGTCAAACCTCAGTCAGAACGACAACATCTGCTCTGTTCCAGCTGGTATCAGTCGTCTTCCTCCTCCTGGCTCCTCTGTTGACCAGCTGCCAGCAGCTCGTCCAATCGGTGGACTGTAGTGACATCTATAAACAAGACAAGAGCCTCCCCAGTGGAGTGTACACCATCTACCCCTCTGGAGAGAGGTCTGCTGTCCAGGTACACCTCACCAGTGTTTGGAATAACGGCATTTAAAAGAACGACGTTACGTAACAGCGTTATTTTTTCAGTAACGGGGTAATCTAACTAATTACTTTTCCCGTCGTTACAACGCCGTTAACGTTCTTGGTCGTTAAATGCGGTGCGTTACTATGTAATAAACTGTGTAATCCGAACGCACCAGCTGGCTCACACAGCTAGTCAGGAGGTGGGTTAATAACGAGGTAAGCAGTGCTTGAAGTGGAGCGGTACGCTGCGCTCTCCATATCAGGTTCTCTGGGCGCAACGTCACGCTCACCTGTTCCCGTTCTCACCTGCCTGCTAAACTCTGTCGGCGGGGAGAGACGAGGGACAAGAGAAGCTCGTGTGCCTTTCAGCCAGCGATTATGTTGGCTAAGGCAGAGTCATGTTTCTTGGTAGCCAATCAGAGCCAGTGTTTTTACACACATGCCAGCACACGCCACACACACACACACACACACACACACACACACACACACACACACACACACACACACAACAGCTAAACAGAGATTCGATGAAGCAGAGATTTTTTTTTAAACAGCAACGCAAATAGTTACTTTCCCTGGTAACGAGTTACTTTTATTACAGAGTAATTCAGTTACTAACTCAGTTACTTTTTGGAACAAGTAGTGAGTAACTATAACTAATTACTTTTTTCAAGTAACGTTCCCAACACTGCACTTCACCTTCTCTGGAACTCAGGTTCACATTTATGTTGGAATCAAAGCATAAAGATGGTTACTGAGTCAGATCAGGTGATCATGCTGTAGAGGCAGCACCAACAACAGCAGTCCTTTGTCTTTTCTCCATGTTTAACAAAGAGCGCTCCATGCTGCCGTTGGTCACCAAACAGTTAATTCACTTCAATTCAATTTAGTGTTTGTAGTTGTAGAAGAAGAAGTAGTGATTTGAATGAATGAGTGATGAATTGTTTCATATTGGTATCTAAATAATTACATGACCCATCCTTTAGGACCATTCAGACTCATAAATCAATGTGGCCACATCAGCCTCTAAGTTATAATCACATTACACTGTTAAAGCTGACGGTGTCATATTACTCTGATAAATACAATAATCTGCTGACTTTGCTGCTACTAATCACACCACTGTCACTCAGCCTGAGATGGTTTTGCACAGTTGCTCAGTTCATGTTTTACTAGTTGTGGGGACTTTATGTGAACTGCTGGAGCTGTAAGTTGGAGTTTTCAGTTTAATTACATAGCGCTATTTATTCTGTTCTTGTTTTATTTGCTTATAATGTATCTATTTAGTTTTTCTATTTATCTCTACCTCTATCTGTCTCTGTGCTGCTGTAACAGCTGAATTTCCCTCTGGGGATCAATACATTATAGTTTCATCTTATCTAAACACCACACCTTGTACTTTCTCTGGAGTTGGTTGATTCCAGCAAAACCCTCTGAGAGATGCATAAAACATTTACATAAAATATTCCAGGAGAAATCCAACAATAGAAACTAAATAATAGAAACAGCTCACAGCCTCATAAGTATGAACCTAATACACAAGTTCAAACAGCTGAAGTCATTTACTAATGAATGTGTTTGTGTGTAGGTTTACTGTGACATGACCACAGAAGGAGGACGGTGGACGGTGAGTATTACCACAGAGTGATTTTCAGTATCAGCACTTCCTGTTGGACTTTCACAATAAATCACACAGCAGTAAAACCTTGTTGTCTGGAAACATGAGCTGTCAGGTATCTAGTGTGTTTAGCTAGTTATCCCTCCATCCCGTCCCCCCCAGGTGTTCCAGAGGAGGATGGACGGCACCCTGAACTTCTACAGGGGCTGGGATCAGTACAAGCTGGGCTTTGGTAGCGCTGCTGGAGAGTACTGGCTCGGTGAGAAACCAAACCTGACTGACACTAATGTGACTTTGTGAAACTTTGTTGTGAATCCAGAAATGGGACTGAGCAAGTTTTGTGTCTAAACTCTAGATCAGTTAGTGTGAGAGTGTTTTAATGAATCATCTCCACGTCTGTCCAAAATGTCAAACTGTGCCCAGTGTGTACATGTATATATACAGTATGTATGTGTGTGTCTGTGTGTGTGCAGGTCTTGAGAACATCTACCAACTGACTAAGCAAAGAAAATATGAGCTGCTGGTCGACATGGAGGACTTTGAGGGGAAGAAGGTGTTTGCTCGCTACTCTTCGCTCTCCATCGATACGGAGTGTAACGGATATAAACTGAGTGTATCTGGATTCATTAATGGAGGGGCAGGTGAGTAAGTTGGGTCTGTTTATCATCAACTTTATAGGCACTTCTACATCTTGAGCAGGTTGCTGCACCCCCAAACTCCCCCTCTCTCTATGTTTGGTTACACACATGTTCAATTTAGATTTATTGTGGTTTTACGATACTCAGGTACACAGCTGCTCCACCTTTCAGTCGCTGTAACTAATGTGATCCACATAATGTACAACCCAGAGGAAGAGCCATGCACTAACACTGCAGTAAAGTTACTTATTGTGTTCTAACTCTTAGAAAGTGTGACACAATCTTGTGATAATATTCAGTCCAGCTCACCCACCGTTTCATTATCATCCCGTACATGTAGCTGTGCTGACATTGCTGAGCCTCCGTGACAGATTCACAGATATTAAAAATAGTTATTGAAAACAGCAGGCGAAGCTATCGCATGTAGCACGCTGAGCGTGCATTAGCTCAACCTACAGCTGATAAAAAATATTACTGTAACATTGCAGTGGAAGTTTACCTGAGTTTCCAGTATATAGTGTGAAGCTGTCTCCCTGCCTGTAGCCTATGTCTTTACAGCCGATGTCACACACCTGGTTGCAGACTTAAAACCGCACCACTAGTGGACCCTGAAAACTCACAATGCCCCTTTAACACAAGTCAAACATTTTTCCTCTGGGCGCCTCAGCAGGTTACAGTGACCTCTGCTGGTTGAGCTTCCACATAGCAAATATAAATTTGTTAGGAAATTAAAATTTAAATTAAATAATAATATCTAAAATATATAATTAACCTAAGTTTCATATCACACCAGTTCACTTCTCTTAGTGTGAAGTTACAAGTCAGGTCTTACTGGTGTTTAGTTATTAGTTTTAGTTTAGTTTTACTAAAAAAATATTTTGACTTACTTTTA
>JALXJV020000023.1:2390310-2509715 GCA_024633595.2 Lepomis macrochirus | reverse complement strand
GTGTCATATTACTCTGATAAATACAATAATCTGCTGACTTTGCTGCTACTAATCACACCACTGTCACTCAGCCTGAGATGGTTTTGCACAGTTGCTCAGTTCATGTTTTACTAGTTGTGGGGACTTTATGTGAACTGCTGGAGCTGTAAGTTGGAGTTTTCAGTTTAATTACATAGCTATTTATTCTGTTCTTGTTTTATTTGCTTATAATGTATCTATTTAGTTTTTCTATTTATCTCTACCTCTATCTGTCTCTGTGCTGCTGTAACAGCTGAATTTCCCTCTGGGGATCAATACATTATAGTTTCATCTTATCTAAACACCACACCTTGTACTTTCTCTGGAGTTGGTTGATTCCAGCAAAACCCTCTGAGAGATGCATAAAACATTTACATAAAATATTCCAGGAGAAATCCAACAATAGAAACTAAATAATAGAAACAGCTCACAGCCTCATAAGTATGAACCTAATACACAAGTTCAAACAGCTGAAGTCATTTACTAATGAATGTGTTTGTGTGTAGGTTTACTGTGACATGACCACAGAAGGAGGACGGTGGACGGTGAGTATTACCACAGAGTGATTTTCAGTATCAGCACTTCCTGTTGGACTTTCACAATAAATCACACAGCAGTAAAACCTTGTTGTCTGGAAACATGAGCTGTCAGGTATCTAGTGTGTTTAGCTAGTTATCCCTCCATCCCGTCCCCCCCAGGTGTTCCAGAGGAGGATGGACGGCACCCTGAACTTCTACAGGGGCTGGGATCAGTACAAGCTGGGCTTTGGTAGGCTGCTGGAGAGTACTGGCTCGGTGAGAAACCAAACCTGACTGACACTAATGTGACTTTGTGAAACTTTGTTGTGAATCCAGAAATGGGACTGAGCAAGTTTTGTGTCTAAACTCTAGATCAGTTAGTGTGAGAGTGTTTTAATGAATCATCTCCACGTCTGTCCAAAATGTCAAACTGTGCCCAGTGTGTACATGTATATATACAGTATGTATGTGTGTGTCTGTGTGTGTGCAGGTCTTGAGAACATCTACCAACTGACTAAGCAAAGAAAATATGAGCTGCTGGTCGACATGGAGGACTTTGAGGGGAAGAAGGTGTTTGCTCGCTACTCTTCGTTCTCCATCGATACGGAGTGTAACGGATATAAACTGAGTGTATCTGGATTCATTAATGGAGGGGCAGGTGAGTAAGTTGGGTCTGTTTATCATCAACTTTATAGGCACTTCTACATCTTGAGCAGGTTGCTGCACCCCCAAACTCCCCCTCTCTCTATGTTTGGTTACACACATGTTCAATTTAGATTTATTGTGGTTTTACGATACTCAGGTACACAGCTGCTCCACCTTTCAGTCGCTGTAACTAATGTGATCCACATAATGTACAACCCAGAGGAAGAGCCATGCACTAACACTGCAGTAAAGTTACTTATTGTGTTCTAACTCTTAAAAAGTGTGACACAATCTTGTGATAATATTCAGTCCAGCTCACCCACCGTTTCATTATCATCCCGTACATGTAGCTGTGCTGACATTGCTGAGCCTCCGGTGACAGATTCACAGATATTAAAAATAGTTATTGAAAACAGCAGGCGAGCTAACGATGTAGCACGCTGAGCGTGCATTAGCTCAACCTACAGCTGATAAAAATATTACTGTAACATTGCAGTGGAAGTTTACCTGAGTTTCCAGTATATAGTGTGAAGCTGTCTCCCTGCTTGTAGCCTATGTCTTTACAGCCGATGTCACACACCTGGTTGCAGACTTAAAACCGCACCACTAGTGGACCCTGAAAACTCACAATGCCCCTTTAACACAAGTCAAACATTTTTCCTCTGGGCGCCTCAGCAGGTTACAGTGACCTCTGCTGGTTGAGCTTCCACATAGCAAATATAAATTTGTTAGGAAATTAAAATTTAAATTAAATAATAATATCTAAAATATATAATTAACCTAAGTTTCATATCACACCAGTTCACTTCTCTTAGTGTGAAGTTACAAGTCAGGTCTTACTGGTGTTTAGTTATTAGTTTTAGTTTAGTTTTACTAAAAAAAATATTTTGACTTACTTTTAGTCTATAATCACCTTTTTAACTACACAGTACATGGGCCTACTTTTATTTTGAAAGTTTTACCTGTTACTTTCACTTACAATAAATAATTAGACCATGTGATTTTCTTATGTTTCATCCATCATAATGGACCTGCTGGTGACTTCAGCTGTCTGGACCATAACTGGTATCATCAGTCTGTCTGATAGAAAACTGCAGGCTGTGAAAAGATCAGCTGATGTTTATAGTTAATGCAAGTTTACTAACCCTGTGGTTCTTCTGTGTGTTTCTACAGGAGACTCTTTGAGTTATCACAACGGACAGAAGTTCTCCACCTTCGACAAAGACCAGGACTCCACCTCTGGCAGCTGTGCCAAGTCACACCTGGGGGCGTTCTGGTACAATGGGTGTCACTTTACAAACCCCAACGGGGTTTATCGTTGGGGGGCTGATGGCACTGTCTATGCTGTTGGAGTCGAGTGGCACCATTGGAAGGGTTATGACTACTCCCTGAAGACCATCAGCATGAAGATCCGTCCTGTCCTGTAGTTCTCCAGGACCAACGTACAGCAGAATATCAGCAGCTGATCTCTCTCCTCATTTCTTTCTCTTTCTCTCATTAAGCATGTAATCTCACAACGGGCCTTATTTTCCTGAAACTGGGCACAAGCACAATCCACCAGCAGCAGAACACCAACTCAGATTTGTCCTTTTTGTTACCATCTGTGGCTCAAAGCAGTCGTGGAAGAGAGGCTGAATAAATGATTAGTAGGAGGAGCACAGGATCAGCAGGTGGAGTCAGGTGGAGCTTCAGTAATGACCAATCACATGAGCTCCTCTCATCCTTTTTAAAAGCAGCACACAGACCAAGTGGACCAGGAGGAGTCAGGCCCAGGTGTATATGAGAAATAAAGAAGGCTCCAAACATCCCAAATATTAATATACGTTAGCAACACATCAGGATTTCAGGCCACTTTGACAAGTAAAATGTCACTGCACCACCTGAGCTGCTCCAACAGCCTCAGCTGCACCACTCCACCTTCCACCAGTGGAAACTCAGCTGACTGCAGTTGGGCTGCTGCTGGATTTGTGCCAGCAGGAAAGTAGGGCCCAGAATCTTGAAATGGAAACAGATATTTAGAGTCTGATAGTGTGAAAATCGCTGCATTAACTGCCAACACAATGTGAAAAGAGGAAAAAGGAAAGAAAAGCAAAGTGTCAGCAAATCTTTGCAGTTTTGCAGTTCAGTTAGAGCCAGTTGATGAAACAGCAGTGAAGGTAAACAGGACGTCAGTAACTGACAGAAATGTTTCCATCTCAAATCAAAGAGTTTGATTGTGTGTGTGAGCAGCTGCTGGCTGGAAAGTCTTCAGTCAAACAGCTGTTGGTGTAGAGAAATGAGTCTCTGCTGGTTCACATGTTACCTTCAGTCTGCTGGCTGCAACTAAACACACTCAGCTTTAAAGTCAAACTAACTAGTTTCAACACAACGTTTGGTGGAGGTTTGAAACCCTAATGTGAATCATTATCTGCTGTACGCTGACAATAAATGAGAAGCTGAGCATGAAGCTGATCTCATGTCTTCACTGTGTCTCCTGAGCCTGGAGGGGATGGGGGGGATGGGGGGGGGGCATGCTAACCATGTAGCAACATATTCATGCTGCAAACCAACCTAACAGGATGAAACTTGGCTAAAAGCCCATTTTTACAAACAAAATGCAAGTGAAACACCGAGCAGCTGAGCGGGAAGCAAAACACATCCTCTGTCTGAACAGGGTGCCTGTCTGCAGTCACTGATATCTCTCATCTCACGCTCTCCACACAAACAGCCCCTGAACAGATTCCAGCTGTATAACTCATCACTTTACGACCGAAACTCACTGAATAAAACACAGATAAAAAATAAAAACTAACTTACATTTGTATAAAACTGTCTGGTCTCATAAAACTAGTTTTAGTTATAGGTGGCCATCTTGGAGAAAGTTAAACTGGGTAGCCATCATTTGCATTGTACTGGGAGAAAACTGGAGGAGACGTCACAGCAAAGTTCCATTTAAACACAAGGTATTTATCTCCATCTTGTGGCCGACTCATAGTACTGAGACCTACTTTGTAAACTTTGTAGCTCTGTGACTGGCTGTATGTGTGCTTCCTTCTCTACCTGGCTGCCTCCAGTAAGAGAGAGAGCGCTGTGAGATCAGCGGATCGCGAGTGTCGAGGCCTGAAGGAGGGCGAGGCGATGCTCAGTGGTGCTGGGAGCTCTGGCCTCAGTACCGAACAATGTATCAGCTCCCAGGGCTTTAAGAAACAGCCACCTACCCTCCAAACAACCACCTAACCAGATACGATTGGTGTCACGGCTCTTGCCTGGTTTCACTCCTACATCTCTGACAAATTGTTTTCTTTTTTAATTTGGAGAATTCTCCTCATCCCCGGCCTCCCTCAGATGCGGCCCAGGGCTCAAATCTTGGTCTTATACTGTGTTATTTCTTTTTATGCTTCCTGTGGGTCAAAGAATTGTAGATACAATTTATTTATTTATGCTAAGCAGTACTGACCTGGAGAAGCTTCCTCATATTATCGCTTGTCTCTGACCTGTGAGCTAATAAGAAACTTGGGGAACCTCTCCTCCAACGTCAAACATTCCCTTTACTTCTAACCTGGTTTCTAATAACTGTTACAGACCTCAAGTTCTTTTTAATATGTTTATCACCCTTAGAAAGCCCCGTAATCTTACTCATATTATACCTACATTGGACCTCTGTGACTCTTTCCTTTATCAGACGAGAAGGAATGCTGTCTGAGGGACACCTTGTGGGTCACAGATGATGAACCACCTCAGATAGGGAGGAGATTGAAATGGGCTCAAACTGATGCAGGACCCCATAGGGGGGTAACCCTTCGCAGAGTCGCAGTTTAAAACACTTCTCTGCTCCTCCGTTCCAGGAGTTACTTAGTGAAAACCCTATAGTGACGGTGTCTGTCCCCCGACCATTGAAATTATTTAAATCAAAGGTAAACAGAAGAGGAGCTGTGCATAAAAACCTCATAAAAATTAAAACCACAGGAGCAATAGTGCAAACGAATAGGAGAGTAAAATGTGGACTCTTAAACATCAGATCTCTCTCTTCTAAAGGTGTACTAGTAAATGAACTAATATCAGATTATGAAATTGATTTATTCTGTCTTACTGAAACCTGGCTGGGTGATGGAGAATATGTGAGCCTAAATGAATCCACCCCTCCCAGTCATATTAATACTCACATTCCTCGAAGCACAGGCCGAGGAGGTGGAGTTGCAGCTATCTTTGACTCTAGCCTAGTAATCAGCTCTAAACCTAAACTAAATTATAACTCATTTGAAAGCCTTGTTCTGAGTCTTTCACACCCAAGCTGGAAATCACTGCAACCAATTATATCTGTTATAGTGTACCGAGCACCTGGGCCGTATTCTGAATTCTTATCTGAATTTGCAGAGTTTTGTTAACTTTAGTCCTTAAAACGGACAAAGTTATTATTGTAGGGGATTTTAATATTCATGTGGATGTTGAGAATGACAGCTTTAGTACTGCGTTTATCTTTCTATTAGATTCAATTGGCTTCTCTCAGAGTGTTCATGAACCGACTCACTGTTTTAACCACACCCTCGACCTTGTTCTGGTATATGGTATTGAAATTGAACATTTAATAGTGTTCCTGCAGAATCCCTCTTTATCTGATCACTGTTTGATAACTTTTGAGCTTGTATTGCTGAACTATCCTCCATTGGGCAAAAATTTCTATACAAGATGTCTGTCTGATAGTGCTATAGCTAAATTTAAGGATGCGATTCCATCGGCTCTAAATTCACTATCGGGTATCAAATTAACAGAGGACTCTTACGCAAATTTCAGTCGAAACAAAGACGGTTAGCTCCTTGGTATAATACTGGAACTCGCAAATTAAAGCAAATATCGAAAAAACTCGAGAGGAATTGGCGTTCCACCAAACTGGAAATTTCTCGTTTAATTTGGCAAGATAGTCTTAAAACTTATAGGAAAGCCCTCCGTAATGCCAAAGCGGCGCACTACTCGTCATTAATAGAGGAAAATAGGAACAACCCCACATGTTAACGATGAGTCCTCCATGCATGCCAAAGTTAGTCATGGAGTTCCACAAGGATCTGTGCTCGTACCAATCCTCTTCACTTTATGTATGCTTCCTTTAGGCAATATTATCAGGAAACACTCCATAAACTTTCATTGTTATGCAGATGATACTCAGTTATAAATATCGATCAAACCAGATGAAACTCATCAGTTAACTAAGCTTCAAATGTGCCGTCAGGATGTTAAAACCTGGATGACCTGTAATTTTCTAATGTTAAACTCAGATAAAACTGAAGTTATTGTTCTGGGGCCTAAGCACCTCTGTGACGCTGAACTATCCTCCATTGGGCAAAAATTTCTATACAAGATGTCTTTCTGGAAAATACTTGTTTATTTTGGCAAGATAGTCTTAAAACTTATAGGAAAGCCCTCCGTAACGCCAATGCAGCGTACTACTCGTCATTAATAGAGGAAAATAGGAACAACCCCAGGTTTCTTTTCAGTACTGTAGCCAGGCTGACAGAAAGTCACAGCTCTATTGAGCCAAGTATTCCCATAGCTCTCAGTAGTTACGACTTCATGAGCGTCTTTAATGATAAAATTTTAGCTATTAGAAACAAAATCCACCAAGACCTGCCTTCAACTGGCACCGACTTAACTCTATACTCAGGAACTTTAGAAACCGCTGTAAAACCAATTATATGTTTAGACTGCTTTGCTTCCATAAATTTTTACCAACTAACTTCAATAATTTCTTCATCTAAACCATCAACCTGCCTCTTAGACCCCATCCCGACTAGGCTGCTTAAAGAAGTTTTACCCTTAGTCAGCACTTCTCTACTAGATATGATCAATCTGTCTTTATCAACAGGCTATGTGCCACAGTACTTTAAAGTAGCTGTAATTAAACCTCTTCTGAAAAAGCCCAACCTGGATCCAGATGTTTTAGCCAGCTATAGACCTATATCTAACCTTCCATTTCTCTCTAAGGTCCTGGAGAAAGCAGTCGCCAAACAGCTGTGTGACTTTCTACATAGCAATAGTTTATTTGAGGATTTTCAGTCAGGATTTCAAGCTCATCATAGCACAGAGACAGCACTGGTGAAAATTACTAATGACCTCCTAACTGCATCAGACAAAGGACTTGTCTCTGTATTGGTTTTACTAGATCTTAGTGCTGCATTTGATACCATTGACCATCAGATCCTATTACAGAGACTGGAACATTTCATTGGCATTAAAGGAACCGCTCTAAGCTGGTTTAAGTCCTATTTATCAGATCGATTTCAGTTTGTACATGTTAACGATGAGTCCTCCATGCATACCAAAGTTAGTCATGGAGTTCCACAAGGATCTGTGCTCGGACCAATCCTCTTTACTTTATATATGCTTCCTTTAGGCAATATTATCAGGAAACACTCCATAAACTTTCATTGTTATGCAGATGATACTCAGTTATAAATATCGATCAAACCAGATGAAACTCATCAGTTAACTAAGCTTCAAATGTGCCGTCAGGATGTTAAAACCTGGATGACCTGTAATTTTCTAATGTTAAACTCAGACAAAACTGAAGTTATTGTTCTGGGGCCTAAGCACCTCTGTGACGTATTATCTAAAGATATAGTTTCCCTGGATGGCATCACCCTGGCCTCCAGCACCACTGTGAGAAATCTTGGAGTTATCTTTGACCAGGACATGTCGTTTAACTCTCACACTAAGCAAATTTCAAGGACCGCCTTTTCACCTACATAATATTGCAAAAATCAGGAACATCCTGTCTAAAAATGATGCAGAAAAACTAGTCCATGCATTTGTTACTTCTAGACTGGATTACTGGAATTCATTATTATCAGGCTCTTTGAAAAAGTGCATGAAGACTCTTCAGCTGATCCAGAATGCTGCAGTACGTATTCTGACAGGAACCAGTAAAAGAGATCATATCTCTCCTGTCTTAGCTTCTCTGCATTGGCTTCCTGTAAAATCCAGAATAGAATTTAAAATCGTTCTTCTCACATACAAAGCTCTTAATGGTCAGACACCATCTTATCTTAAAGAGCTCATAGTACCTTACTACCCCACCAGAGCACTGCGCTCCCAGAATGCAGGGTTACTTGTGGTTCCTAGAGTCTCCAAAAGTAGAATGGGAGCCAGAGCGTTCAGCTATCAGGCTCCTCTCCTGTGGAACCAGGTTCCAGTTTGGGTTCGGGAGGCAGACACCGTCTCTACATTTAAGACTTTCCTTTTTGATAAAGCTTATAGTTAGGGCTGGCTCAGGTGAGTCCTGAACCATCCCTTAATTATGCTGCTATAGGCCTAGACTGCCGGGGGATTTCCCATGATGCACTGAGC
The DNA here is from genome assembly GCA_024633595.2 of Lepomis macrochirus. Taxonomy (NCBI): domain Eukaryota; kingdom Metazoa; phylum Chordata; class Actinopteri; order Centrarchiformes; family Centrarchidae; genus Lepomis; species Lepomis macrochirus. The sequence continues at coordinate 2,501,217 of JALXJV020000023.1, read as the reverse complement.
TCCTCTCTCCTCTTCTCTCTTTCTCTCTGAGTGCAACCTCATCCCATTAATGCATGTTACTAACTCGACTTCTTCCCTCTCCCGTGGTCGTGTGCTTCCTCCTCCTGTCGCTTCCTGCGGGTGTTGCTGGCTCTGGAGCTGTGGAGTCTGGATCTGTGGTTGGGAGTCTCCTGCTGCCCCCGTGTTCCTGCTCGACGCCCTCTGCTACAGTTGCAACTGTTGTTACTAGTCCTATTGCTATTATTACTGTTATTATTATCATTTACATTACTATAAATATCTGTACCATTTTTCATTCTGTCTATAGCAACATTACCTTTACTGTCTGTTGGAAATATTTCTTAGGTGTCTTAATTGATGTAACAGGGAAAGGTAAGACAGGTCTAGCTTAGATGTAATATAGCTGACCCCATAAATATTTGACATTATAGGTTTAGGTATTTCTCACATGTACTTGTCCTCGTCAAGAAGACAACAATAGACTGATTAGCTAGAGACAGTAGCTCAGGCGTCAGGCTAGCAGATATGAGTGTTCTCTGGGAATCTAACAAGGTTGAGCCATACAAGAATGTTTACAAGTACTAACTGGCTACACAGATTAGAGTACTTGTTCACATGTTGTATGCTGGCACTGTATCTCCTCGGCCGGGCTCAATAAACTATGCTATGTTAAGTCTTCATCAGTCTCCGAAACTTCTTCACACCTGAACCTGGCTCACAACAATAATTCCTAACACTGTCTGTACCTCTGTGTGTATACTGTGTAGGCTGCCTCCCTCTGCTCTCTCTCTCTCTCTCCCCCTCACCCCAACCGGTCGAGGCAGATGGCCGCCCACCCTGAGCCATGGTTCTGCTCGAGGTTTCTGCCTCTTAAAGGAAGTTTTTCCTTGCCTGTGTCGCCTAGTGCTGCTCTTGGTGGGAATTGTTGGGCTTCTGTAAATAACTTCAGAGTTCGGTCTAGACCTGCTCTTTATGAAAAGCGCTGTGAGATAACTGTTGTTGCTATATAAATAATATTGAATTGAATTGAATTGAATTGATCGCCAAGACCTCAAACTGTTTCGCTTTAGTAATTGACAGAGTTACAGAGCTAATGAGCTTGGATTTGACATACATGGCAATCCCACCTCCTTTACCAAACCGATCAGTTCTGTAGACTTTGTAACCATTAATAAAAATTAAGAAATCAGTTACAGATTTCTTAAGTCAAGTTTCTGATCACCATTACATCAGCATTTGTCGTATTTGCCCAGATCTTGATCACATACATTTTAGGGACCAGACTTCTAACATTTAATTGTATGAAACCAAGACCTGATCTACTTTCGAAATCTGAGGGCGTGGGTAGACACAGAGGTAGTAGGCCCAGGATTTGCCTGAACAATTCCAGATAACAATAAAAGCATCACTATACATCACAGTTTTAGTTTAACAGAAGATGAATTATCAGAACCACTGTTAACATGCAAATTGTGAGAAAGAGTCCTCTTTGACAATAAAATAGTCAGATAACAGGAGTTTAACAAGTAAAACAAGGATTCACTGGCCATGTTGTGCCCAGTTGGTACATTTAGACCCGGGTTGCAGTGAATAAGCATCAGAATTATAAAGAAATACAAGATGCCAACTTATCTGCTGTTTTATTGCGGACAGATGAAGTAGTAGTGTGGAATCTCAGATTGAAACAGTGGCTGGGGGCAAATCTGCAGACCAGGAGAAGCGCAATCGCTCCACCTCACCCAGGGTCCACAGTTATGACAGTCTACTAGGCCTTAAAATCCAAGGTCCAGCAGCAGGAGCGAGTTCCACTTAAAACGATCCGCAAAGTTTTATGTCCTTCTTAGGAGCTGTACAGCAGCAGGTGGGTTCCAGGTAGGTCTAGGCCTCAAACAATCCAGACTTCCAGAGTTCTGTGGCAATCCAAAGGCATCTAATAAAAAATGGACTATCCAAAGATCCAAGCTGACGGAGAGATGTTTTTCTTGGAAAGTTCCACTCATTCAGGCCCATATGACATAAAATATCTTGCATAAAACATAAAAACTCGGATCTCACATACTAAAACACAAACAATGGACTGCCTTGGCAGCCATCTTGATTTTATATATATATATATATATATATATATATGTATATATATATATATATATATATATATATATATATATATATATATATATATATATATATATATATATATATATATATATATATATATATATATATATATATATATATATATATATATAGCCTGCAAGAAAAGGATGTAATGGTAAAAGAAAATGTTTGCTAACGTTAGCCCATGATGACGCAGGCAGGGCAGCCAGCTAGAGCTACATTAGCTCGGACCCTGCTGCTGTTTGCTTCATAAAGTTCAATTTAGATTTATTGTGGTTTTACCGATACTGAGGTATACAGCTTCTCCACCTCTCAGTCGCTGTAACTAATGTGATCCACTTAATATACAATACTACAGCAAAATGGCAACAACAACCCAGAGGAAGAGCCATGCACTAACACACCTGGTTGCAATCGCTCCATACCACTAGTGGCCGCTGAAAACTCATAATGCCCCTTTAACACAAGTCAGAAACATTTTTCCACTGGGCGCCTCAGCGGGTTACAGTGACCTCTGCTGGTTGAGCTTCCACATAGCAAATATAAATTTGTTATAAAACTAAAAGTTTCAACCAGTTCACTTTTCTTAATCTGAAGTTACAGGTCAGGTCTTACTAGTGTTTAGTTAGTTATTAGTTTGAGTTAGTTTAGTTTTACTAAAAAAATTTATTTTGACTTAGTTTTAGTCTGTAATCACCTTTTTAACTACACCGTACATGAGCCTACTTACAAAAAATGACTAGGCCATGTGATTTTCTTAGTTCTCATCCATGAACCACTGACCATAACTGGTATCATCAGTCTGTCTGATAGAAGACTGCAGGCTGTGAAAAGTTCAGCTGATATTTATATTTAATGCAAATTTACTAACCCTGTGGGTTTTGTGGGTTTCTGTAGGAGACGCTATGACTTTTCACAACGGACAGAAGTTCACCACCTTCGACAAAGACCAGGACTCCTGTGCCGGCAACTGTGCCAGACTATTCCTGGGGGCGTTCTGGTACCATGGGTGTCACCAAGCAAACCCCAACGGGATTTATCGTTGGGGGGGCTGATGGCACTGTCTTTGGTGATGGAGCGGATTGGTACCCTTGGAAGGGTCTTGACTACTCCCTGAAGACCATCAGCATGAAGATCCGTCCTGTCCTGTAGTTCTCCAGGACCAACGTACAGCAGAATATCAGCAGCTGATCTCTCTCCTCATTTCTTTCTCTTTCTCTCATTAAGCATGTAATCTCACAACGGGCCTTATTTTCCTGAAACTGGGCACAAGCACAATCCACCAGCAGCAGAACACCAACTCAGATTTGTCCTTTTTGTTACCATCTGTGGCTCAAACAGTCGTGGAAGAGAGGCTGAATAAATGATTAGTAGGAGGAGCACAGGATCAGCAGGTGGAGTCAGGTGGAGCTTCAGTAATGACCAATCACATGAGCTCCTCTCATCCTTTTTAAAAGCAGCAGACAGAGCTGGCAACCAAAAGAGGAGAGACTCTGCTCCCAGTGTGACACAGGACAGGTAGAGACAGAGCAGACACTTTCTAACCTCATGCCCTAAATATAAAACATGGGCTCCACAATCAGTCCTTGCTTTACTCTGACTCTGCCCTGTTTATTCCCTAACTACTTCTAAGTAGGATTACCTGGTAATCCAGCGTTTTCATCAACCTACACATGATAGCTGTGCTTTAATCTTGAGAAGCTGCAGAGCTGCAGTCTCTATTCATCATACTCACTGTAACTTACACTGTACATCTTCTGCTAAACTGAGGCTTGTTGATTATTTTCTCTCTGCTCCGCTCGCCTGCCATTCATCAGATGATTCAAATGTTCTAGAAAGTTCACCCACAGATCGGCACAACACCGGATGAAGGGATAAGTTGATCAATACTGGTGATCAGGAGGTTTTAGATGGCAGATTTGCAGATGTGTCTGATGTTTTCATGCTCTACTAAAAAACGAGCTTCACTCCATGTTGGTGGCGAAACGATGTGAAAACTGTTGACAGCAGCAGACGATTTCAAAACAAGGCAAATCCACACGGCTACGTCCTCCAGCCACGGATTTTAATTTTCTCTACATGTTTCCAAAAGCCTTCTTGTAACAGTGTATTTCTGGATTATAATTATTGATGAATTCATGTGTTCATCACTTTAATGTTGCAGCTGGTAAATGTGGTTAGATACTGCTGGGCAGCTCGATCTGTAATAATACTCACTACTATAATAATACTTATTATGACAAAATTTATTTAATTTAAAGTCCAATATTTCCCTCTGAGAAGTACTGCAACGAAGCATAACATGGAAACACTGAAGTACCTCAAAACTTTACTTATGTACATGTGGACGTGTTATTTTAACTTCCAGTTTAAAGGTGCAGCTCCTCACCTGTCCATCATCACTCCCTGACAGAGTCTCTGACCTCAGATCTGTTTCACTGCTGCAGAAAACAAGTCCGCCTAATACAAGACTTTATTTCATTCAGAGAAATGTCTGAGCTGCTCTCCAGTTTATGTGTGAGTATATGAAGTATATGATACGACTGTGGATCCGCCTAATCAGAATGGCAGAGGACAGAGTAAATAAGAGAGTATTCAAGTGGAGCAAAGTTCACAGGTCCCCATGGGTAAATGAGATCTACTCTATTTTTAAAGAGGTGGATATGTTGTATATTTATAGGAATAACTTAAGTTGTAATGTTAACTCGCTTAAACATAAGTTGTTATTGAAATTTGAAGAAAAACGGTTTGAAAATGTCTTATTAAAGCCAAAATTAAGGACATATATGCATTTTAAACAGAACTTTAATCCAGAATTATATGTTACATCTCATTTATCTAGAAGTCAGAGATCCTTGGTTGCACAGCTGAGATGTGGGATTTTACCTCTGGCCATGGAGGTTGGTCGATTTAAGAGAATCTTTGTTCCTGGAAGTTACACGACAAATCCCTGAAATATTTTGGTATGCTGATGATCAAAAATTAGTATGCTTGTTTAACTATGATGTATTCAAGTTTGCAAACTTTGTTTCGAAGGCTTGGGAAAGAAGGCAAGCCAGTTTGTTTAACGAGATTTAATTTTGTCCTATATAGGATTATGGGTTTAGATTGATGTTTATTTGTGTATATATAGATACATCTATGTATGACTATATACATGTATGTCTATGAATATAATATTACTATTATTACTTTGTTCCTAATTCTTGTCTCTATTTGGTTAGTTAGGTATATGATGTACCCTGGACCTGGCTATCTTGTATGTAAATTTTTCTGTATATTATTGTTGGTGTCTTGTAAGCCCATGAGGGCTGGGCGTATGTATACGCATGACACAATAATAAAGATTTATTCATTCATTCATTCATTCATTCATTCATTCATTCATTCATTCATTCATTCATTCATTCATATATTGTTCAGCTGCAACAGAACAAAAATCGACTGATGTTTGCTCAAAGGAGCTGAAACACTGTGAAAAGAGCCATCTTCCAGCCTTTCTTAACTTAATTTACTCCCTGAAGACCGTCAGCATGAAGATCCGTCCTGCGCAGTAGTTCTCCAGGACCAGCACACAGCAGATTATCAGCAGCTGATCTCTCTTCCTCTTTCTCTACTATGCAAATAATCTCACAACGAGCCTTTAAACACCAGGACAGGAACTTCAGCCGGCAGAGGATCCTACTGCTACAACAACTCTCTCTGCAGACAGCAGACACTGATGATACGCTTTGATTCAGAATACAGGACATCAAATATTGATGTAAAAGGTGGGATCCCGCTGCTCCTGCATCACTGAATACCCACTGCTTAAGTGTGTATTTAGTTTATTACAACAACGCATGTTTCAGGGAAGTCTGTTGGCATCACCTACACTTTTTACCAGAAGAAGAAACGATGCTTAACAGGAAGATGGGAGAGATAAAACAATCAAACATGCACAACAGCAACACAGCTGAATGTTCACACTGTGATCGTATCAGTGTTTAACCTTCATTTCTTCTCATTTCTAATGTAACATGAAAACACTTGCAGTACGTGATGATTGTAAATTGAATAAAGTGTTTAAAACAGTTAAATGTTAAAATGTTTAAAACAGAAAGCAAATTTTTCCCAGCAGTTAAATAATAATTTAATACTTTTTGTAGGTTAGTAGCAGAGAAACCATTGGATGAGATGTCTTACAGTGAAGTTAAACTGTCTCTGGTTGTTCTGAACCACTGACTGTTTAAACATTACATGTACTGAACAAAATTACAAACGCAATACTTTTTAACCTTTAATGTGGTCATCCTAAGGCATTTTATTGTGGCCAGCCTAAGACACACCTGTGCAGTCCCATGCTGTCTGATCAGCATCTTGATATGACACACCTGTGAGGTGGATGGATTATCTCGTGCTCACTAACAGAGATTCTGACAGATCTGTGAACAATGTTTGAGAGAAACAGGCCTTTTGTGTGCATAGAGAAAGTCTCAGATCTTTGAGTTCAGCTCTTGATGAATGGGGGCAAAAACTAAAGTGTTGCCTTTATAATTTTCTTCAGAGTACATCTATATACAGTCTGTGTTCTGAACTCACAGTTATCACCAACTCTGTAGAGTTTTAAAAACCAACTAGTCTGTCCAGAAACAGAGTTCCTCTGAATAATGCTCAGGGGCCGCTCTTCTCTGTGACTGTTGATAGATTTGATTTTCTTTAGACTACTTAATGTGAGACCCTTTAAACAAGTTCTTTAAATGTAAAATATATAAGATTTTATTATGATTAACAATAATTTTAGTCCTGATTAGCCTTGATGCCTGTTTTTTTTCACACTAAAAAAATCTGTTTTCATTGGCTTTCCAAGCTGATGTTAAGTGCAAATTTTCTAATTTTTCTATAGCGAGAACATAGAAAAGAAATAAATTCAGCTATGATGTCGGTATAATTTAGCGACAACAGACATAAATCTGGATTCATCAATGGAGGGGCTGTCGAAGTTGTCCACCTGCGACAAAGACCTGGACTCGTACTCCGGTAACTGTGCCAGATCATTCCTGGGGGTGTCACGAGTCCCCGGCAGTGACTCCTGTGTGTGTTGGACTGTTTTTGTTGCCTGCTGGGAGCTTGGTGTGTTTTTTGTTACGTCTGTCCTTCTTTGTGCTCTTTCTGTCTCTGCAGCCTTGGATCTACTGGCTATCAAACACCAGCTGCTTTGAAAGCCTACCGGTCTCTGTTTTTTTCTCTGAAGACTGTTTTTTTCTCTGAAGACTTGTTTTCTCCTCTGTCCTAGGCTCCACCAGAAACACTCAGGTCACCCAGACCTTTTCCCACTCTGCTCAGTCAGTAAGCACCGAAGGAGGAACCCCCATTCCAGCCCAACTCACCAGCACTATTCCATCCATCCATCCATCCATCCATCCATCCATCCATCCATCCATCCATCCATCCATCCATCCAACCATCCATCCATCCATCCATCCATCCATCCATCCATCCATCCAACCATCCATCCATCCATCCATCCATCCATCCATCCATCCATCCAACCATCCATCCATCCATCCATCCATCCATCCATCCATCCATCCATCCATCCATCCAACCATCCATCCATCCATCCATCGTCAACCGCTTATCCTGCGTACAGAGTTGCAGGGGGGCTGGAGCCTATCCCAGCTGGCATAGGTCGAAAGGCGGGGTACACCCTGGACAGGTCGCCAGTCCATCGCAGACCAGCACTATTCCTTTGTTAAATAAACTGTTAAACTTTTCTGTGCCAGATCTGTGTTTGGGTTTTTCCTCAGTCAGAAACTTGTTACAGGGGGTATTCGGGTACGGTGCTCGTCACCAAACAAACCCCAACAAGGTTTATCGTTGGGGTTTGTTTCTACAACAACAACTCCCTCTGCAGACACTAATCATACGCTTTGATCAGAGGACATCAAATATTGATGAAAGGAGGGATCCTGCTGCTCCTACATCACTAAATAAACTGCTGTGTGGATTTAGTGTCATTTATTCTAACAAAGCGTGTATCAGGGAAATCTGTTGGCATCATCTGCACTTTGCACCAGAAGTGGAAACGATGCTGAACAGAAAGATGTGAGAGACAAACTAGTCAAACATGCCAACAGCAACAAGGCTGAATGTTCATTTAGTTGTAGTGACTGATAGACACTGTGATCTTATCAGTGTTTAACCTTCATTCAACCTATGAATTAGATCCTGTTCTTCTTCAAACAGAGCGGACTCATTCCTTCTGTGACACGAAACTGTTTTGTAGGACGTGATGATTGTGGATAAAAAGTTTCAAGCAGAAAGTTCTTGTATTAACTATTCTTTTTATATTTTTTGTGGGTGAGTAGCAGAGAAAACCACTGTTTAAAAATTACATACACATTTACATACAGTGTATGTTCTGAAGCCACAGTTATCACACAGTTACCACAGTTATCAGAAACAGAGTTAATAATGCTGAATACTGCTCTGGGGCTCTGTGGCTGTGGTTGATAGATTTTTCTTTCTTCCTTAATAATGTGAGACCCTATAAACAAGTCTTTTATATGCCAAGATTTTATTATGACTATCAATATTGATTTTTTATTGATCACTGAGTCCTGGTTAAGCCTTGGATACTCTGTCCTTCTAACTGAGGCATGTCCCCTAATTACTCCTCTTTTAATGAACCTTTGGTATAGCTATCATCAAAAAACTATACGTCTACCATAAAACCTTTTCTTGCTTTGAGTCTCTGGGTTTTATTCTAAATGCCCGGCACGTGATGCTGTGTGTTTCAATCTTTAGAACTGATTTGATAACTGATGTGTTTCTGAGCTTCTTTCATTTATTACAGTCGAGTATGACACAGTTCTTTTCCTTGATGATTTTCATTTGCAGGTCTGTTGCCCCTCCATGTCTGGTGCTTTTTAATCCTGAACAGTCTGTTAAAAGTCAAACCTTATGCTGTCTCCTGGTGTTACTCTTGATAATATTGAATTGCTAGATTTTAACGTCTGTGGTCACAAGGCTGTGATGTTCCATACCCTGCTCTTGTCCTGCGCCCTGCTCCTCTAACTGTTGTGAGAAAGGTTTTAGTTGCCTCCGCCCAATTTACCCTGAATTAGAAGGATCTGTTTGTCACTGGTTCATTACATAATTTTAATAGAAGGTGCCAGAGTATTTTTAATAACATCACCCCTACTGAGATGAAGATCTGCCAGTTTTTATCACCTCAAACTAATTTCAATGTTAGAATTGTAAGAGATTTAAATTCCTCCACCTGACACTTAGACACAATCCCCACCAGATTTCTGAGCTACAAAGTCCCCCTCATTACTTCCATACAAAATAAGAGACATTGTGATGCATTTCTTTAAAGGTGGGTGGGCACCTTATTTCTGAAGCATGTTTAATTTTATTTGTGGAAATGTCTTTACATCCCAACAACAATCAATACACAAAACAAAAAATGAAAAGAATCCAATTTCTGTTGCAGGACTGTAATAAGCACAGATAATCACATCATTTGGTCCAAATGAAGGATGTTGACCAGCTGGTGTTCCCAGCTGCTTACCTGCGTGCACTAACTGCACATGGATATGTGTTTGGGGGGAGTGGCTTGGGAGGGAGGCCTGAATGGAGGGGGGGATTTTTTTGGTTGGATACCAAGTCTACCTGTCTCTCTTTGGTTTCTCCAATGTTACCTGCCTCAGCTTTAATGTGTTTTTCTACAAGGTGTGTCTGGTGTGACATCACAGCGCCTTCTGTAGATATAAGTAGTGAAGTTGTGAGAGAGTGACAGACTGAAGGAGAAGCAGCAGTTTGTTTCCTCTGAAGCCGCAACGTCTCTTCAGTTCAACCTGCAGGTGAGTTCAGACAGGTAAGCATCCAACCAGGAGACATTACACATGTCTGATAGATCAGCTGAGCAGTATTATTCTCAGCTAAATGATCTCTTTTTGTTACCCAAAATGAATGAATTAGCAGAAAGTTAAGTCTTTAGAGCTGCAGACTGTGTTCGTATGAAGCGATGGTGGCGAAGTCTGTCAACGTGTGTGTAGATTGTGATGCTGTAGAATTCTGTTTGATTTTTCACATCTCCTCCGATAACAGTCATATATTCCACATTATAATTATTGAAAATCACAGTAAGACTTTGAACCCTGATAAATTCTATTTAACAGTTGGTTTCACGATTTGTGTCTAATGCAGTTTGTGGAGGAAGTTATTACTGTGACTCCCCACTCTCTGCTGTGCTGAGCTTACTGTATTTTTTGAGGAGTGATGAAGCCAGAACCCAAACACCGAATTACAGCTCAGCTTATTCTGCATTAAGATTATAATCTGTTCCATGTGAGTTCACTGACCAAATATATTGTTGCTGTATTTTCAGAGCATCAGACGGATCCACATCAGCAGTTTCAGCAGAAATCTGACAATGAAGGTGAGTTTGTGAACTGATATTTTACAGATCTCAAAGTTCTGTTAAACTGTGAAGAGGCTTGTGATGTCGGTAGCTTAGATGGTTGCTACAGCAACAACCCAGGCAGATAATTATTGTCAGTTAGCTCCACCTTAGAGGTGTCTTTGCCCACACCGCCATGAAACTAGAGGCCAAACTGTTCAAACAGTGTGTAAGAGTCAAACCTCAGTCAGAACGACAACATCTGCTCTGTTCCAGCTGGTATCAGTCGTCTTCCTCCTCCTGGCTCCTCTGTTGACCAGCTGCCAGCAGCTCGTCCAACCGGTGGACTGCAGTGACATCTATAAACAAAACACGAGCCTCCCCAGTGGAGTGTACACCATCTACCCCCTTGGAGAGAGGTCTGCTGTCCAGGTACACTTCACCTTCTCTGGGACTCACATTTGTGTTGGAATCAAAGCAGAGTTACTGAGTCAGATCAGGTGATCATACAGTAGAGTGACAAACTGTTGTTGTGACTACCAATGAACCCAACCAATCAGACGCTGACTTCACTGTTCCCCCTGGCAGCACCAACAACAGCAGTCCTTTGTCTTTTCTCCATGTTTAACAAAGAGCTCTCCATGCTGCTATTGGTCACCAAACAGTTAATTTACTTCAATTCAATTTAGTGTTTGTAGTTGTAGAAGAAGAAGTTATTTGAATGAATGAATGAATTGTTTCATATTGATATCTGGATAATTACATGACCCATCCTTTAGGACCATTCAGACTCATAAATCAATGTGGCCACATCAGCCTCTAAGTTATGATCACGTTACACTGTTAAAGCTGACGGTGTCATATTACTCTGATAAATACAATAATCTGCTGACTTTGCTGCTACTAATCACACCACTGTCACTCAGCCTGAGATGGTTTTGCACAGTTGCTCAGTTCATGTTTTACTAGTTGTGGGGACTTTATGTGAACTGCTGGAGCTGTAAGTTGGATTTTTCAGTTTAATTACATAGCGCTATTTATTCTGTTCTTGTTTTATTTGCTTATAATGTATCTATTTAGTTTCTCTATTTATCTCTACCTCTATCTGTCTCTGTGCTGCTGTAACAGCTGAATTTCCCCTCTGGGGGATCAATACATTATAGTTTCATCTTATCTAAACACCACACCTTGTACTTTCTCTGGAGTTGGTTGATTCCAGCAAAACCCTCTGAGAGATGCATAAAACATTTACATAAAATATTCCAGGAGAAATCCAACAATAGAAACTAAATAATAGAAACAGCTCACAGCCTCATAAGTATAAACCTAATACACAAGTTCAAACAGCTGAAGTCATTTACTAATGAATGTGTTTGTGTGTAGGTTTACTGTGACATGACCACAGAAAGAGGACGGTGGACGGTGAGTATTACCACAGAGTGATTCTCAGTATCAGCACTTCCTGTTGGACTTTCACAATAAATCACACAGCAGTAAAACCTTGCTGTCTGGAAACATGAGCTGTCAGGTATCTAGTGTGTTTAGCTAGTTATCCCTCCATCCCGTCCCCCCCAGGTGTTCCAGAGGAGGATGGACGGCACCCTGAACTTCTACAGGGGCTGGGATCAGTACAAGCTGGGCTTTGGCAGCGCTGCTGGAGAGTACTGGCTCGGTGAGAAACCAAACCTGACTAACACTAATGTGACTTTGTGAAACTTTGTTGTGAATCCAGAAATGGGACTGAGCAAGTTTTGTGTCTAAACTCTAGATCAGTTAGTGTGAGAGTGTTTTAATGAATTATCTCCACGTCTGTCCAAAATGTCAAACTGTGCCCAGTGTGTACATGTATATATACAGTATGTATGTGTGTGTCTGTGTGTGTGCAGGTCTTGAGAACATCTACCAACTGACTAAGCAAAGAAAATATGAGCTGCTGGTCGACATGGAGGACTTTGAGGGGAAGAAGGTGTTTGCTCGCTACTCTAACTTCTCCATCAATTCAGAGTGTGACGGATATAAACTGAGTGTATCTGGATTCATCAATGGAGGGGCGGGTGAGTAAGTTGGGTCTGTGTATCATCTGTTAGATTATTTAATCACCTCGATCTATACTGACAATTCTGTGTTTATACCCATGGCCAATGTTACCGAGGCTGAGCTCCCAACACAAACCTCCAGCACTTCTTGTGAATATTCATGGCTGCACTTTCAAAGGGTCACTATAGATGGTTCCATGACCAGGTCCTGAGAAAGCCGGCACAGGTGCTGCAGGGGTGCAGACAGGGAACCAGGGGTTGCTCACCACTAAGGCAACACCACGTCCACTTTTTGAGTGGTGTTAAGGAGGGCGGAGGAAGAAGAAGCACCAGGTTCAGAGAAATACAGAGGCTCTTTTCCTCTGACCAGAACAGGAACATGAGAGTCGATCCAACCACCAACTGCTGCCCCAAAGTTCCTGCTCGACCCCCACTGCTGCAAATAATACTATAGTTCTGTTATTATTATCATTCTTTTTTAAATCAATTAATTTAATGACTGACTTATTGATTACTCTAAAGTTTACTTTTTAATATTTGATAACCAAAGATATGCAAAATAAATTTGTCTCACTATTAATTTAATATTTTATTCTAAAGCTCGTTAGAATAATGACAATAGTAGTTTTAAAATTAATTTCCGCATCACTGCTGTTTAAAGAAACTACTGCTAATAATGATATTAATAAACAGACGATATGACGCTTAGGAGCAATTATCATTAAGCAGTGCATTTTTAAAGAAAAATGCAGCGAGATCAGTTTTAACTTTGTGCAGCCGGAGAAAAGTAACTGTGGCTTCAGGACTCAGTTAATGTAGGTTTGCTCCTGTGAGGTTTTAATGTCATGTGACATGGTGACGTTTTGCAGCTCCGGAAAAAGTCAGATACAATTTCTAACCAGCATGCCTTATTTTAGCTACGTTAAGTCAGCGGCATGATGTCAAACACATCTATTAACACAATATTGTTTTGCCACTGTCAGCGGGTTAGAGTGACCTCTGCTGGTTGAGCTTCCACATAGCAAGTGTAAATTTGTTATGAAACTAAAATTTAAATTAAATAATATCTAAAATATATAATTGCTGCCCTGTGCTTCATATCACACCTCTTCATTTTTCTTAGTGTTACAGGTCAGGTCTTGCAAATGTTTAGTTCCCCCTAACAATAAGAGTCATTGGTTATTAGTTTGATTTCAGTTAACTAAAATGTTTTTTTTCATATCCAGTATTAGTTTAGTTTTTTAAAAAACTTTTTTTGGCTTAGTTTCAGTCTACAATCACATCTCTAACTAAATGATGGGCCTACTTTTATTTTGAAAGTTTTACCTGTTACTTTCACTTACAAAAAAGGACCACATGATTTTCTTAGTTTTCATCCAGGTGAAACACTGAGTCCATCATAATGGACCTGCTGGTGACTCCACCTGTCTGGACCATAACTGGTATCATCAGTCTGTCTGATAGAAGACTGCAGGCTGTGAAAAGATCAGCTGATGTTTATAGTTAATGCAAATTTACTAACCCTGTGGTTCTTCTGTGTTTCTGTAGGAGACGCCTTGAATTATCACAACGGACAGAAGTTCTCCACCTTCGACAAAGACCAGGACACCTGGTCAACTGGCAACTGTGCCAGATCATACCTGGGAGCGTTCTGGTACAACAGCTGTCACCATGCAAACCCCAACGGGGTTTATCGTTGGGGGGCTGATGGCACTATCTTTGCTGTTGGAGTGAACTGGTTCCAGTGGAAGGGTATGGACTACTCCCTGAAGACCTTCAGCATGAAGATCCGTCCTGTGCAGTAGTTCTCCAGGACCAACGTACAGCAGAATATCAGCAGCTGATCTCTCTCCTCATTTCTTTCTCTTTCTCTCATTAAGCATGTAATCTCACAACGGGCCTTATTTTCCTGAAACTGGGCACAAGCACAATCCACCAGCAGCAGAACACCAACTCAGATTTGTCCTTTTTGTTACCATCTGTGGCTCAAAGCAGTCGTGGAAGAGAGGCTGAATAAATGATTAGTAGGAGGAGCACAGGATCAGCAGGTGGAGTCAGGTGGAGCTTCAGTAATGACCAATCACATGAGCTCCTCTCATCCTTTTTAAAAGCAGCAGACAGACCAAGTGGACCAGGAGGAGTCAGGCCCAGGTGTATATGAGAAATAAAGAAGGCTCCAAACATCCCAAATATTAATATACGTTAGCAACACATCAGGATTTCAGGCCACTTTGACAAGTAAAATGTCACTGCACCACCTGAGCTGCTCCAACAGCCTCAGCTGCACCACTCCACCTTCCACCAGTGGAAACTCAGCTGACTGCAGTTGGGCTGCTGCTGGATTTGTGCCAGCAGGAAAGTAGGGCCCAGAATCTTGAAATGGAAACAGATATTTAGAGTCTGATAGTGTGAAAATCGCTGCATTAACTGCCAACACAATCTGAAAAGAGGAAAAAGGAAAGAAAAGCAAAGTGTCAGCAAATCTTTGCAGTTTTGCAGTTCAGTTAGAGCCAGTTGATGAAACAGCAGTGAAGGTAAACAGGACGTCAGTAACTGACAGAAATGTTTCCATCTCAAATCAAAGAGTTTGATTGTGTGTGTGAGCAGCTGCTGGCTGGAAAGTCTTCAGTCAAACAGCTGTTGGTGTAGAGAAATGAGTCTCTGCTGGTTCACATGTTACCTTCAGTCTGCTGGCTGCAACTAAACACACTCAGCTTTAAAGTCAAACTAACTAGTTTCAACACAACGTTTGGTGGAGGTTTGAAACCCTAATGTGAATCATTATCTGCTGTACGCTGACAATAAATGAGAAGCTGAGCATGAAGCTGATCTCATGTCTTCACTGTGTCTCCTGAGCCTGGAGGGGATGGGGGGGATGGGGGGGGGGCATGCTAACCATGTAGCAACATATTCATGCTGCAAACCAACCTAACAGGATGAAACTTGGCTAAAAGCCCATTTTTACAAACAAAATGCAAGTGAAACACCGAGCAGCTGAGCGGGAAGCAAAACACATCCTCTGTCTGAACAGGGTGCCTGTCTGCAGTCACTGATATCTCTCATCTCACGCTCTCCACACAAACAGCCCCTGAACAGATTCCAGCTGTATAACTCATCACTTTACGACCGAAACTCACTGAATAAAACACAGATAAAAAATAAAAACTAACTTACATTTGTATAAAACTGTCTGGTCTCATAAAACTAGTTTTAGTTATAGGTGGCCATCTTGGAGAAAGTTAAACTGGGTAGCCATCATTTGCATTGTACTGGGAGAAAACTGGAGGAGACGTCACAGCAAAGTTCCATTTAAACACAAGGTATTTATCTCCATCTTGTGGCCGACTCATAGTACTGAGACCTACTTTGTAAACTTTGTAGCTCTGTGATTGGCTGTATGTGTGCTTCCTTCTCTACCTGGCTGCCTCCAGTAAGAGAGAGAGCGCTGTGAGATCAGCTGATCGCAGAGTGTCGAGGCCTGAAGGAGGGCGAGGCGATGCTCAGTGGTGCTGGGAGCTCTGGCCTCAGTACCGAACAATGTATCAGCTCCCAGGGCTTTAAGAAACAGCCACCTACCCTCCAAACAACCACCTAACCAGATACGATTGGTGTCACGGCTCTTGCCTGGTTTCACTCCTACATCTCTGACAAATTGTTTTCTTTTTTAATTTGGAGAATTCTCTTCATCCCCGGCCTCCCTCAGATGCGGCCCAGGGCTCAAATCTTGGTCTTATACTGTGTTATTTCTTTTTATGCTTCCTGTGGGTCAAAGAATTGTAGATACAATTTATTTATTTCTGCTAAGCGGCACTGACCTGGAGAAGCTTCCTCATGTTATGGTTTGTCTCTGACCTGTGAGCTAATAAGAAACTTGGGGAACCTCTCCTCCAACATCAAACATTCCCTTTACTTCTAACCTGGTTTCTAATAACTGCCACAGACCTCAAGTTCTTTTTAATATGTTTATCACCCTTAGAAAGCCCCGTAATCTTACTCATATTATACCTACATTGGACCTCTGTGACTCTTTCCTTTATCAGACGAGAAGGAATGCTGTCTGAGGGACACCTTGTGGGTCACAGATGATGAACCACCTCAGATAGGGAGGAGATTGAAATGGGCTCAAACTGATGCAGGACCCCATAGGGGGGTAACCCTTCGCAGAGTCGCAGTTTAAAACACTTCTCTGCTCCTCCGTTCCAGGAGTTACTTAGTGAAAACCCTATAGTGACGGTGTCTGTCCCCCGACCATTGAAATTATTTAAATCAAAGGTAAACAGAAGAGGAGCTGTGCATAAAAACCTCATAAAAATTAAAACCACAGGAGCAATAGTGCAAACGAATAGGAGAGTAAAATGTGGACTCTTAAACATCAGATCTATCTCTTCTAAAGGTGTACTAGTAAATGAACTAATATCAGATTATGAAATTGATTTATTCTGTCTTACTGAAACCTGGCTGGGTGATGGAGAATATGTAAGCCTAAATGAATCCACCCCTCCCAGTCATATGAATACTCACATTCCTCGAAGCACAGGCCGAGGAGGTGGAGTTGCAGCTATCTTTGACTCCAACTTAGTAATCAACTTTAGCCTAAACTAATTATATCTGTTATAGCTGTACCGCTGAAATGCACATCTGGTCCAGTGCTACTCTGAATTCTTATCTGAATTTGCAGAGTTTTGTTAACTTTAGTCCTTAAAACGGACAAAGTTATTATTGTAGGGGATTTTAATATTCATGTGGATGTTGAGAATGACAGCTTTAGTACTGCGTTTATCTCTCTATTAGATTCAATTGGCTTCTCTCAGTGTTCATGAACTGACTCACTGTTTTAACCACACCCTCGACCTTGTTCTGGTATATGGTATTGAAATTGAACATTTAATAGTGTTCCTGCAGAATCCCTCTTTATCTGATCACTGTTTGATAACTTTTGAGCTTGTATTGCTGAACTATCCTCCATTGGGCAAAAATTTCTATACAAGATGTCTGTCTGATAGTGCTATAGCTAAATTTAAGGATGCGATTCCATCGGCTCTAAATTCACTATCGGGTATCAAATTAACAGAGGACTCTTACGCAAATTTCAGTCCCTCCCAAGTCGATCATCTTGTTGATAGTGCTGCAGGCTCGCTGCGAACAACACTCGACTCTGTAGCCCCTCTAAAAAAGAAAATACGAAAACAAAGACGGTTAGCTCCTTGGTATATACTGAAACTCGCAAATTAAAGCAAATATCGAAAAAACTCGAGAGGAATTGGCATTCCACCAAACTGGAAATTTCTCGTTTAATTTGGCAAGATAGTCTTAAAACTTATAGGAAAGCCCTCCGTAATGCCAAAGCGGCGCACTACTCGTCATTAATAGAGGAAAATAGGAACAACCCCACATGTTAACGATGAGTCCTCCATGCATGCCAAAGTTAGTCATGGAGTTCCACAAGGATCTGTGCTCGTACCAATCCTCTTCACTTTATGTATGCTTCCTTTAGGCAATATTATCAGGAAACACTCCATAAACTTTCATTGTTATGCAGATGATACTCAGTTATATCTATCGATCAAACCAGATGAAACTCATCAGTTAACTAAGCTTCAAATGTGCCGTCAGGATGTTAAAACCTGGATGACCTGTAATTTTCTAATGTTAAACTCAGATAAAACTGAAGTTATTGTTCTGGGGCCTAAGCACCTCTGTGACGCTGAACTATCCTCCATTGGGCAAAAATTTCTATACAAGATGTCTTTCTGGAAAATACTTGTTTATTTTGGCAAGATAGTCTTAAAACTTATAGGAAAGCCCTCCGTAACGCCAAAGCAGCGTACTACTCGTCATTAATAGAGGAAAATAGGAACAACCCCAGGTTTCTTTTCAGTACTGTAGCCAGGCTGACAGAAAGTCACAGCTCTATTGAGCCAAGTATTCCCATAGCTCTCAGTAGTTACGACTTCATGAGCGTCTTTAATGATAAAATTTTAGCTATTAGAAACAAAATCCACCAAGACCTGCCTTCAACTGGCACCGACTTAACTCTATACTCAGGAACTTTAGAAACCGCTGTTAAACCAATTATATGTTTAGACTGCTTTGCTTCCATAAATTTTTACCAACTAACTTCAATAATTTCTTCATCTAAACCATCAACCTGCCTCTTAGACCCCATCCCGACTAGGCTGCTTAAAGAAGTTTTACCCTTAGTCAGCACTTCTCTACTAGATATGATCAATCTGTCTTTATCAACAGGCTATGTGCCACAGTACTTTAAAGTAGCTGTAATTAAACCTCTTCTGAAAAAGCCCAACCTGGATCCAGATGTTTTAGCCAACTATAGACCTATATCTAACCTTCCATTTCTCTCTAAGGTCCTGGAGAAAGCAGTCACCAAACAGCTGTGTGACTTTCTACATAGCAGTAGTTTATTTGAGGATTTTCAGTCAGGATTTCAAGCTCACCATAGCACAGAGACAGCACTGGTGAAAATTACTAATGACCTCCGAACTGCATCAGACAAAGGACTTGTCTCTGTATTGGTTTTATTAGATCTTAGTGCTGCATTTGATACCATTGACCATCAGATCCTATTACAGAGACTGGAACATTTCATTGGCATTAAAGGAACCGCTCTAAGCTGGTTTAAGTCCTATTTATCAGATCGATTTCAGTTTGTACATGTTAACGATGAGTCCTCCATGCATACCAAAGTTAGTCATGGAGTTCCACAAGGATCTGTGCTCGGACCAATCCTCTTCACTTTATGTATGCTTCCTTTAGGCAATATTATCAGGAAACACTCCATAAACTTTCATTGTTATGCAGATGATACTCAGTTATAAATATCGATCAAACCAGATGAAACTCATCAGTTAACTAAGCTTCAAATGTGCCGTCAGGATGTTAAAACCTGGATGACCTGTAATTTTCTAATGTTAAACTCAGACAAAACTGAAGTTATTGTTCTGGGGCCTAAGCACCTCTGTGACGTATTATCTAAAGATATAGTTTCCCTGGATGGCATCACCCTGGCCTCCAGCACCACTGTGAGAAATCTTGGAGTTATCTTTGACCAGGACATGTCGTTTAACTCTCACATTAAGCAAATTTCAAGGACCGCCTTTTTTCACCTACATAATATTGCAAAAATCAGGAACATCCTGTCTATAAAGGATGCAGAAAAACTAGTCCATGCATTTGTTACTTCTAGACTGGATTACTGGAATTCATTATTATCAGGCTCTTTGAAAAAGTCCATGAAGACTCTTCAGCTGATCCAGAATGCTGCAGTACGTGTTCTGACAGGAACCAGTAAAAGAGATCATATCTCTCCTGTCTTAGCTTCTCTGCATTGGCTTCCTGTAAAATCCAGAATAGAATTTAAAATCGTTCTTCTCACATACAAAGCTCTTAATGGTCAGACACCATCTTATCTTAAAGAGCTCATAGTACCTTACTACCCCACCAGAGCACTGCGCTCCCAGAATACAAGGTTACTTGTGGTTCCTAGAGTCTCCAAAAGTAGAATGGAAGCCAGAGCGTTTAGCTATCAGGCTCCTCTCCTGTGGAACCAGGTTCCAGTTTGGGTTCGGGAGGCAGACACCGTCTCTACATTTAAGACTTTCCTTTTTGATAAAGCTTATAGTTAGGGCTGGCTCAGGTGAGTCCTGAACCATCCCTTAATTATGCTGCTATAGGCCTAGACTGCCGGGGGATTTCCCATGATGCACTGAGCTCCTCTCTCCTCTTCTCTCTTTCTCTCTGAGTGCAACCTCATCCCATTAATGCATGTTACTAACTCGACTTCTTCCCTCTCCCGTGGTCGTGTGCTTCCTCCTCCTGTCGCTTCCTGCGGGTGTTGCTGGCTCTGGAGCTGTGGAGTCTGGATCTGTGGTTGGGAGTCTCCTGCTGCCCCGTGTTCCTGCTCGACGCCCTCTGCTACAGTTGCAACTGTTGTTACTAGTCCTATTGCTATTATTACTATTATTATTATCATTTACATTACTATAAATATCTGTACCATTTTTCATTCTGTCTATAGCAACATTACCTTTACTGTCTGTTGGAAATATTTCTTAGGTGTCTTAATTGATGTAACAGTGAAAGGTAAGACAGGTCTAGCTTAGATGTAATATAGCTGACCCCATAAATATTTGACATTATAGGTTTAGGTATTTCTCATATGTACTTGTCCTCGTCAAGAAGACAACAATAGACTGATTAGCTAGAGACAGTAGCTCAGGCGTCAGGCTAGCAGATATGAGTGTTCTCTGGGAATCTAACAAGGTTGAGCCATACAAGAATGTTTACAAGTACTAACTGGCTACACAGATTAGAGTACTTGTTCACATGTTGTATGCTGGCACTGTATCTCCTCGGCCGGGCTCAATAAACTATGCTATGTTAAGTCTTCATCAGTCTCCGAAACTTCTTCACACCTGAACCTGGCTCACAACAATAATTCCTAACACTGTCTGTACCTCTGTGTGTATACTGTGTAGGCTGCCTCCCTCTGCTCTCTCTCTCTCTCTCTCTCTCTCTCTCCCCCTCACCCCAACCGGTCGAGGCAGATGGCCCCCACCCTGAGCCATGGTTCTGCTCGAGGTTTCTGCCTCTTAAAGGAAGTTTTTCCTTGCCTGTGTCGCCTAGTGCTGCTCTTGGTGGGAATTGTTGGGCTTCTGTAAATAACATCGACTATGGTCTAGACCTGCATTTTATGAAAAGCGCTGTGAGATAACTGTTGTTGCTATATAAATAATATTGAATTGAATTGATCGCCAAGACCTCAAACTGTTTCGCTTTAGTAATTGACAGAGTTACAGAGCTAATGAGCTTGGATTTGACATACATGGCAATCCCACCTCCTTTACCAAACCGATCAGTTCTGTAGACTTTCTAACCATTAAAAAAAAAAATTAAGAAATCAGTTACAGATTTCTTAAGTCAAGTTTCTGATCACCATTACATCAGCATTTGTCGTATTTGCCCAGATCTTGATCACATACATTTTAGGGACCAGACTTCTAACATTTAATTGTATGAAACCAAGACCTGATCTACTTTCGAAATCTGAGGGAGTGGGTAGACATTGCACAGAGGTAGTAGGCCCAGGATTTGCCTGAACAATTCCAGATAACAATAAAAGCATCACTATACACAGTGTTGGGCAGTAGCGTCGCTACAAGTAGCGCCGTTACTAGTTTAACTACATTTCTCAGTAGCTTGGTGGTAGCGTCGCTATTTTCTGAATCAAATAGCTTTTCAGTAACGAAGCTCTTTTATTGACCGAGTAGCGCGGTAGCTTCCACACACGCTACATTTTCCCAAGCATTTCTGATGGATCAGTAAGTGACACCACCGCCACACACGGACCTGTATGTGCAGCCGGCAGAAGCGCTTCCCTGTGATGGTGACATCACGCACCGATCCTTGGGCTGATGTTTGCAACTTTGCTGCAGGGGAATAAAGACACGTGACGGAGTGTCTTTCTCTCTCTCGCTCTTTCTCTGCCATGAATGTTTAGGTTGTTTAGGTTGCAATGTTGCCAGAGCACAAAGTCACATATAAACTATAAAAAATATAGAATGAATTAATAATTAATTACTTAAATGAATTAGTAATATGATAATTAAGTTGCTTTATACAAACAACAATGGTTCTCCGTTTGTTGCATGAGGAAGTACATTTAGCAGCAATGATATGGCAGTAAGGAGAGTTTCTGTGTCTGATTTAGCTCTCACATACATTGGAGCAGGTTTTTAGTCTTTCTTCTATTGCTACTGTGGAATGAAGTTGGTTCAATATAAACTAGGCCTATGTTGTGTGTGTATATAAATATTTACATATAAATGACCTAACTATAAACTATTAAAAAATTAAAAGTAGCTTAGATGTAACTAAGCTACTTTTGCCACGTTGCTGTAGCTTAGCTTGCTACATTTCACTGGGGGGTAGCTTCTGTGTAGTGAAGCTTCATTTAATGTAGAGTAGCTAGTAGCTTAGCTTACTACATTTTCCAAGTAGCTTGCCCAACACTGACTATACATCACAGTTTTAGTTTAACAGAAGATGAATTATCAGAACCACTGTTAACTGCAAATTGTGAGAAAGAGTCCTCTTTGACAATAAAATAGTCAGATAACAGCATTAGATTCTCAAGAAACAGGACTTCTTTGACTTGCCCTTCAGAGTAATAAATCTTGAGTTGCTGAAGTGAACTAACTGTCTAATGATGTAACTCAAGAATTCTTGTCTGAGAAATTGAGAGTTGCCTGGAGTTTAACAAGTACAACAAGGATTCACAGGCCATGTTGTGCCCAGTTGGTACATTTAGACCCGGGTTGCAGTGAATAAGCATCAGAATTATAAAGAAATACATGATGCCAACTTATCTGCTGTTTTATTGCGGACAGATGAAGTAGTAGTGTGGAATCTCAGATTGAAACAGTGGCTGGGGGCAAATCTGCAGACCAGGAGAAGCACAATCGCTCCACCTCACCCAGGGTCCACAGTTATGACAGTATACTAGGCCTGAAAATCCAAGGTCCAGCAGCAGGAGCGAGTTCCACTTAAAACGATCCGCAAAGTTTTATGTCCTTCTTAGGAGCTGTACAGCAGCAGGTGGGTTCCAGGTAGGTCTAGGCCTCAAACAATCCAGACTTCCAGAGTTCTGTGGCAATCCAAAGGCATCTAATAAAAAATGGACTATCCAAAGATCCAAGCTGACGGAGAGATGTTTTTCTTGGAAAGTTCCACTCATTCAGGCCCATATGACATAAAATATCTTGCATAAAACATAAAAATTTGGATCTCACATACTAAAACACAAACAATGGACTGCCTTGGCAGCCATCTTGGATTTTATATATATATATATATATATATATATATATATATATATATATATATATATATATATATATATATATATGACACAAGTCAGAAACATTTTTCCACTGGGTGCCTCAGCGGGTTACAGTGACCTCTGCTGGTTGAGCTTCCACATAGCAAATATAAATTTGTTATGAAACTAAAAGTTTCAACCAGTTCACTTTTCTTAATCTGAAGTTACAGGTCAGGTCTTACTAGTGTTTAGTTAGTTATTGGTTTAAGTTAGTTTAGTTTTACTAAAAAAATTTATTTTGACTTAGTTTTAGTCTGTAATCACCTTTTTAACTACACCGTACATGAGCCTACTTACAAAAAATGACTAGGCCATGTGATTTTCTTAGTTCTCATCCATGAACCACTGACCATAACTGGTATCATCAGTCTGTCTGATAGAAGACTGCAGGCTGTGAAAAGTTCAGCTGATATTTATATTTAATGCAAATTTACTAACCCTGTGGGTTTTGTGGGTTTCTGTAGGAGACGCTATGACTTTTCACAACGGACAGAAGTTCACCACCTTCGACAAAGACCAGGACTCCTGTGCCGGCAACTGTGCCAGATTATTCCTGGGGGCGTTCTGGTACCATGGGTGTCACCATGCAAACCCCAACGGGATTTGTTGTTCGGGGGGCTGATGGCACTATTTTTGGTGATGGAGCGGATTGGTACCCTTGGAAGGGTCTTGACTACTCCCTGAAGACCATCAGCATGAAGATCCGTCCTGTCCTGTAGTTCTCCAGGACCAACGTACAGCAGAATATCAGCAGCTGATCTCTCTCCTCATTTCTTTCTCTTTCTCTCATTAAGCATGTAATCTCACAACGGGCCTTATTTTCCTGAAACTGGGCACAAGCACAATCCACCAGCAGCAGAACACCAACTCAGATTTGTCCTTTTTGTTACCATCTGTGGCTCAAAGCAGTCGTGGAAGAGAGGCTGAATAAATGATTAGTAGGAGGAGCACAGAATCAGCAGGTGGAGTCAGGTGGAGCTTCAGTAATGACCAATCACATGAGCTCCTCTCATCCTTTTTAAAAGCAGCAGACAGAGCTGGCAACCAAAAGAGGAGAGACTCTGCTCCCAGTGTGACAGAAGGACAGGTAGAGACAGAGCAGACACTTTCTAACCTCATGCCCTAAATATAAAACATGGGCTCCACAATCAGTCCTTGCTTTACTCTGACTCTGCCCTGTTTATTCCCTAACTACTTCTAAGTAGGATTACCTGGTAATCCAGCGTTTTCATCAACCTACACATGATAGCTGTGCTTTAATCTTGAGAAGCTGCAGAGCTGCAGTCTCTATTCATCATACTCACTGTAACTTACACTGTACATCTTCTGCTAAACTGAGGCTTGTTGATTATTTTCTCTCTGCTCCGCTCGCCTGCCATTCATCAGATGATTCAAATGTTCTAGAAAGTTCACCCACAGATCGGCACAACACCGGATGAAGGGATAAGTTGATCAATACTGGTGATCAGGAGGTTTTAGATGGCAGATTTGCAGATGTGTCTGATGTTTTCATGCTCTACTAAAAAACGAGCTTCACTCCATGTTGGTGGCGAAACGATGTGAAAACTGTTGACAGCAGCAGACGATTTCAAAACAAGGCAAATCCACACGGCTACGTCCTCCAGCCACGGATTTTAATTTTCTCTACATGTTTCCAAAAGCCTTCTTGTAACAGTGTATTTCTGGATTATAATTATTGATGAATTCATGTGTTCATCACTTTAATGTTGCAGCTGGTAAATGTGGTTAGATACTGCTGGGCAGCTCGATCTGTAATAATAATAACTACTATAATAATACTTATTATGACAAAATTTATTTAATTTAAAGTCCAATATTTCCCTCTGAGAAGTACTGCAACGAAGCATAACATGGAAACACTGAAGTACCTCAAAACTTTACTTATGTACATGTGGACGTGTTATTTTAACTCCCAGTTTAAAGGTGCAGCTCCTCACCTTTCCATCATCACTCCCTGACAGAGTCTCTGACCTCAGATCTGTTTCACTGCTGCAGAAAACAAGTCCGCCTAATACAAGACTTTATTTCATTCAGAGAAATGTCTGAGCTGCTCTCCAGTTTATGTGTGAGTATATGAAGTATATGATACGACTGTGGATCCGCCTAATCAGAATGGCAGAGGACAGAGTAAATAAGAGAGTATTTAAGTGGAGCAAAGTTCACAGGTCCCCATGGGTAAATGAGATCTACTCTATTTTTAAAGAGGTGGATATGTTGTATATTTATAGGAATAACTTAAGTTGTAATGTTAACTCGCTTAAACATAAGTTGTTATTGAAATTTGAAGAAAAACGGTTTGAAAATGTCTTATTAAAGCCAAAATTAAGGACATATATGCATTTTAAACAGAACTTTAATCCAGAATTATATGTTACATCTCATTTATCTAGAAGTCAGAGATCCTTGGTTGCACAGCTGAGATGTGGGATTTTACCTCTGGCCATCGAGGTTGGTCGATTTAAGAGAATCTTTGTTCCTGGAAGTTACACGACAAATCCCTGAAATATTTTGGTATGCTGATGATCAAAAATTAGTGTGCTTGTTTAACTATGATGTATTCAAGTTTGCAAACTTTGTTTCGAAGGCTTGGGAAAGAAGGCAAGCCAGTTTGTTTAACGAGATTTAATTGTGTCCTATATAGGATTATGGGTTTAGATTGATGTTTATTTGTGTATATATAGATACATCTATGTATGACTATATAGATGTATGTCTATGAATATACTATTACTATTATTACTTTGTTCCTAATTCTTGTCTCTATTTGGTTAGTTAGGTATATGATGTACCCTGGACCTGGCTATTTTGTATGTAAATTTTTCTTATATTTCTGTATATTATTGTTGGTGTCTTGTAAGCCCATGCGGGCTGGGCGTTTGTATACGCATGACACAATAATAAAGATTCATTCATTCATTCATTCATTCATTCATATATTGTTCAGCTGCAACAGAACAAAAATCGACTGATGTTTGCTCAAAGGAGCTGAAACACTGTGAAAACAGCCATCTTCCAGCCTTTCTTAACTTAATTTACTCCCTGAAGACCGTCAGCATGAAGATCCGTCCTGTGCAGTAGTTCTCCAGGACCAGCACACAGCAGATTATCAGCAGCTGATCTCTCTTCCTCTTTCTCTACTATGCAAATAATCTCACAACGAGCCTTTAAACACCAGGACAGGAACTTCAGCCGGCAGAGGATCCTACTGCTACAACAACTCTCTCTGCAGACAGCAGACACTGATGATACGCTTTGATTCAGAATACAGGACATCAAATATTGATGTAAAAGGTGGGATCCCGCTGCTCCTGCATCACTGAATACCCACTGCTTAAGTGTGTATTTAGTTTATTACAACAACGCATGTTTCAGGGAAGTCTGTTGGCATCACCTACACTTTTTACCAGAAGAAGAAACGATGCTTAACAGGAAGATGGGAGAGATAAAACAATCAAACATGCACAACAGCAACACAGCTGAATGTTCACACTGTGATCTTATCAGTGTTTAACCTTCATTTCCTCTCATTTCTAATGTAACATGAAAACACTTGCAGTACGTGATGATTGTAAATTGAATAAATTGTTTAAAACAGTTAAATGTTAAAATGTTTAAAACAGAAAGCAAATTTTTCCCAGCAGTTAAATAATAATTTAATACTTTTTGTAGGTTAGTAGCAGAGAAACCATTGGATGAGATGTCTTACAGTGAAGTTAAACTGTCTCTGGTTGTTCTGAACCACTGACTGTTTAAACATTACATGTACTGAACAAAATTACAAATGCAACACTTTTTAACCTTTAATGTGGTCATCCTAAGGCCTTTATTGTGGCCAGCCTAAGACACACCTGTGCAGTCCCCATGCTGTCTGATCAGCATCTTGATATGACACACCTGTGAGGTGGATGGATTATCTCGTGCTCACTAACAGAGATTCTGACAGATCTGTGAACAATGTTTGAGAGAAACAGGCCTTTTGTGTACAGAGAGAAAGTCTCAGATCTTTGAGTTCAGCTCTTGATGAATGGGGGCAAAAACTAAAGTGTTGCCTTTATCAGTTTTTCTTCAGAGTACATCTATATACAGTCTGTGTTCTGAACTCACAGTTATCACCAACTCTGCAGCTCTGTAGAGTTTTAAAACCAACTAGTCTGTCCAGAAACAGAGTTCCTCTGAATAATGCTCAGGGGCCGCTCTTCTCTGTGACTGTTGATAGATTTGATTTTCTTTAGACTACTTAATGTGAGACCCTTTAAACAAGTTCTTTAAATGTAAAATATATAAGATTTTTTATGATTAACAATAATTTTAGTCCTGATTAGCCTTGATGCCTGTTTTTCATTGGCTTTCCAAGCTGATGTTAAGTGCAAATTGTTAATTTTTCTATAGCGAGAACATAGAAAAGAAATAAATTCAGCTATGATGTACGTATAATTTAGCGACAACAGACATAAATCTGGATTCATCAATGGAGGGGCTGTCGAAGTTTTCCACCTGCGACAAAGACCTGGACTTGTACTCCGGTAACTGTGCCAGGATCATTCCTGGGGGTGTCACGAGTCCCCGGCAGTGACTCCTGTGTGTGTTGGACTGTTTTTGTTGCCTGCTGGGAGCTTGGTGTGTTTTTTGTTACGTCTGTCCTTGTTTGTGCTCTTTCTGTCTCTGCAGCCTTGGATCTACTGGCTATCAAACACCAGCTGCTTTGAAAGCCTACCGGTCTCTGTTTTTTTCTCTGAAGACTGTTTTTTTCTCTGAAGACTAACTTGTTTTCTCCTCTGTCCTAGGCTCCACCAGAAACACTCAGGTCACCCAGACCTTTTCCCACTCTGCTCAGTCAGTAAGCACCGAAGGAGGAACCCCCATTCCAGCCCAACTCACCAGCACTATTCCATCCATCCATCCATCCATCCATCCATCCATCCATCCATCCATCCATCCATCCATCCATCCATCCATCCATCCATCCATCCATCCAACCATCCATCCATCCATCCATCCATCCATCCATCCATCCATCCATCCATCGTCAACCGCTTATCCTGCGTACAGAGTTGCAGGGGGCTGGAGCCTATCCCAGCTGGCATAGGGCGAAAGGCGGGGTACACCCTGGACAGGTCGCCAGTCCGTCACAGACCAGCACTATTCCTTTGTTAAATAAACTGTTAAACTTTTCTGTGCCAGATCTGTGTTTGGGTTTTTCCTCAGTCAGAAACTTGTTACAGGGGGTGTTCGGGTACGGTGCTCGTCACCAAACAAACCCCAACAGGGTTTATCGTTGGGGTTTGTTTCTACAACAACAACTCCCTCTGCAGACACTAATCATACGCTTTGATCAGAGGACATCAAATATTGATGAAAGGAGGGATCCTGCTGCTCCTACATCACTAAATAAACTGCTGTGTGTATTTCATTTATTCCAACAAAGCGTGTATCAGGGAAATCTGTTGGCATCATCTGCACTTTGCACCAGAAGTGGAAACGATGCTGAACAGAAAGATGTGAGAGACAAACTAGTCAAACATGCCAACAGCAACAAGGCTGAATGTTCATTTAATTGTAGTGACTGATAGACACTGTGATCTTATCAGTGTTTAACCTTCATTCAACCTATGAATTAGATCCTGTTCTTCTTCAAACAGAGAGGACTCATTCCTTCTGTGACACGAAACTGTTTTTGTAGGACGTGATGACTGTGGACTGAATAAAAGGTTTCAAGCAGAAAGTTCTTGTATTAACTATTCTTTTTATATTTTTTGTGGGTGAGTAGCAGAGAAAACCACTGTTTAAAAATTACATACACATTTACATACAGTGTATGTTCTGAAGCCACAGTTATCACACAGTTACCACAGTTATCAGAAACAGAGTTAATAATGCTGAATACTGCTCTGGGGCTCTGTGGCTGTTGGTGATAGATTTTTCTTTCTTCCTTAATAATGTGAGACCCTATAAACAAGTCTTTTATATGCCAAGATTTTATTATGACTATCAATATTGATTTTTTACTGATCACTGAGTCCTGTTTAAGCCTTGGATACTCTGTCCTTCTAACTGAGGCATGTCCCCTAATTACTCCTCTTTTAATGAACCTTTGGTATAGCTATCATCAAAAAACTATACGTCTACCATAAAACCTTTTCTTGCTTTGAGTCTCTGGGTTTTATTCTAAATGCCCGGCACGTGATGCTGTGTGTTTCAATCTTTAGAACTGATTTGATAACTGATGTGTTTCTGAGCTTCTTTCATTTATTACAGTCGAGTATGACACAGTTCTTTTCCTTGATGATTTTCATTTGCAGGTCTGTTGCCCCTCCATGTCTGGTGCTTTTTAATCCTGAACAGTCTGTTAAAAGTCAAACCTTATGCTGTCTCCTGGTGTTACTCTTGATAATATTGAATTGCTAGATTTTAACGTCTGTGGTCACAAGGCTGTGATGTTCCATACCCTGCTCTTGTCCTGCGTCCTGCTCCTCTAACTGTTCTGAGAAAGGTTTTAGCTGCCTCCGACCAATTTACCCTGAATTAGAAGAGATCTGTTTGTCACTGGTTCATTACATAATTTTAATAGAAGGTGCCAGAGTATTTTTAACAACATCACCTCTACTGAGATGAAGATCTGCCAGTTTTTATCACCTCAAACTAATTTCAATGTTAGAATTGTAAGAGATTTAAATTCCTCCACCTGACACTTAGACACAATCCCCACCAGATTTCTGAGCTACAAAGTCCCCCTCATTACTTCCATACAAAATAAGAGACATTGTGATGCATTTCTTTAAAGGTGGGTGGGCACCTTATTTCTGAAGCATGTTTAATTTTATTTGTGGAAATGTCTTTACATCCCAACAACAATCAATACACAAAACAAAAAATGAAAAGAATCCAATTTCTGTTGCAGGACTGTAATAAGCAGAGATAATCACATCATTTGGTCCAAATGAAGGATGTTGACCAGCTGGTGTTCCCAGCTGCTTACCTGCGTGCACTAACTGCACATGGATATGTGTTTGGGGGGAGTGGCTTGGGAGGGAGGCCTGAATGGAGGGGGTTTTTGGTTGGATACCAAGTCTACCTGTCTCTCTTTGGTTTCTCCAATGTTACCTGCCTCAGCTTTAATGTGTTTTTCTACAAGGTGTGTCTGGTGTGACATCACAGCGCCTTCTGTAGATATAAGTAGTGAAGTTGTGAGAGAGTGACAGACTGAAGGAGAAGCAGCAGTTTGTTTCCTCTGAAGCCGCAACGTCTCTTCAGTTCAACCTGCAGGTGAGTTCAGACAGGTAAGCATCCAACCAGGAGACATTACACATGTCTGATAGATCAGCTGTGTGCAGTATTATTCTCAGCTCCAAATGATCTCTTTTTGTTACCCAAAATGAATGAATTAGCAGAAGGTTCAGCTAAAGTCTTTAGAGCTGCAGACTGTTACTATGAAGCGATGGTGGCGAAGTCTGTCAACGTGTGTGTAGATTGTGATGCTGTAGAATTCTGTTTGATTTTTCACATCTCCTCTGATAACAGTCATATGTTCCACATTATAATTATTGAAAATCACAGTTAGACTTTGAACCCTGATAAATTCTATTTAACAGTTGGTTTCAAAATTTGTGTCTAATGCAGTTTGTGGAGGAAGTTATTACTGTAACTCCCCACTCTCTGCTGTGCTGAGCTTACTGTATTTTTTGAGGAGTGATGAAGCCAGAACCCAAACACCGAATTACAGCTCAGCTTATTCTGCATAAACATTATAATCTGTTCCATGTGAGTTCACTGACCAAATATATTGTTGCTGTATTTTCAGAGCATCAGACGGATCCACATCAGCAGTTTCAGCAGAAATCTGACAATGAAGGTGAGTTTGTGAACTGATATTTTACAGATCTCAAAGTTCTGTTAAACTGTGAAGAGGCTTGTGATATCGGTAGCTTAGATGGTTGCTACAGCAACAACCCAGGCAGATAATTATTGTCAGTTAGCTCCACCTTAGAGGTGTCTCTGCCCACACCGCCATGAAACTAGAGGCCAAACTGTTCAAACAGTGTGTAAGAGTCAAACCTCAGTCAGAACGACAACATCTGCTCTGTTCCAGCTGGTATCAGTCGTCTTCCTCCTCCTGGCTCCTCTGTTGACCAGCTGCCAGCAGCTCGTCCAATCGGTGGACTGCAGTGACATCTATAAACAAAACACGGGCCTCCCCAGTGGAGTGTACACCATCTACCCCCTTGGAGAGAGGTCTGCTGTCCAGGTACACTTCACCTTCTCTGGGACTCAGGTTCACATTTATGCTGGAATCAAAGCAGAGTTACTGAGTCAGATCAGGTGATCATACAGTAGAGTGACAAACTGTTGTTGTGACTACCAATGAACCCAACCAATCAGACGCTGACTTCACTGTTCCCCCTGGCAGCACCAACAACAGCAGTCCTTTGTCTTTTCTCCATGTTTAACAAAGAGCGCTCCATGCTGCTATTGGTCACCAAACAGTTAATTTACTTCAATTCAATTTAGTGTTTGTAGTTGTAGAAGAAGAAGTTATTTGAATGAATGAATGAATTGTTTCATATTGATATCTGGATAATTACATGACCCATCCTTTAGGACCATTCAGACTCAATGTGGCCACATCAGCCTCTAAGTTATGATCACGTTACACTGTTAAAGCTGACGGTGTCATATTACTCTGATAAATACAATAATCTGCTGACTTTGCTGCTACTAATCACACCACTGTCACTCAGCCTGAGATGGTTTTGCACAGTTGCTCAGTTCATGTTTTACTAGTTGTGGGGACTTTATGTGAACTGCTGGAGCTGTAAGTTTGACTTTTCAGTTTAATTACATAGCTTCTATTTTATTCTGTTCTTGTTTTATTTGCTTATAATGTATCTATTTAGTTTCTCTATTTATCTCTACCTCTATCTGTCTCTGTGCTGCTGTAACAGCTGAATTTCCCCTCTGGGGGATCAATACATTATAGTTTCATCTTATCTAAACACCACACCTTGTACTTTCTCTGGAGTTGGTTGATTCCAGCAAAACCCTCTGAGAGATGCATAAAACATTTACATAAAATATTCCAGGAGAAATCCAACAATAGAAACTAAATAATAGAAACAGCTCACAGCCTCATAAGTATGAACCTAATACACAAGTTCAAACAGCTGAAGTCATTTACTAATGAATGTGTTTGTGTGTAGGTTTACTGTGACATGACCACAGAAAGAGGACGGTGGACGGTGAGTATTACCACAGAGTGATTCTCAGTATCAGCACTTCCTGTTGGACTTTCACAATAAATCACACAGCAGTAAAACCTTGCTGTCTGGAAACATGAGCTGTCAGGTATCTAGTGTGTTTAGCTAGTTATCCCTCCATCCCGTCCCCCCCAGGTGTTCCAGAGGAGGATGGACGGCACCCTGAACTTCTACAGGGGCTGGGATCAGTACAAGCTGGGCTTTGGCAGCGCTGCTGGAGAGTACTGGCTCGGTGAGAAACCAAACCTGACTGACACTAATGTGACTTTGTGAAACTTTGTTGTGAATCCAGAAATGGGACTGAGCAAGTTTTGTGTCTAAACTCTAGATCAGTTAGTGTGAGAGTGTTTTAATGAATTATCTCCACGTCTGTCCAAAATGTCAAACTGTGCCCAGTGTGTACATGTATATATACAGTATGTATGTGTGTGTCTGTGTGTGTGCAGGTCTTGAGAACATCTACCAACTGACTAAGCAAAGAAAATATGAGCTGCTGGTCGACATGGAGGACTTTGAGGGGAAGAAGGTGTTTGCTCGCTACTCTAACTTCTCCATTGATTCAGAGTGTAACGGATATAAACTGAGTGTATCTGGATTCACCGATGGAGGGGCGGGTGAGTAAGTTGGGTCTGTGTATCATCAACCTTATAGGCACTTCTACATCTTTAGATTTATTGTGGTTTTACCGATACTCAGGTACACAGCTGCTCCACCTTTCAGTCGCTGTAACTAATGTGATCCACATAATGTACAACCCAGAGGAAGAGCCATGCACTAACACTGCAGTAAAGTTACTTATTGTGTTCTAACTCTTAGAAAGTGTGACACAATCTTGTTATAATAATCAGTCCAGCTCACCTACTGTTTCATTATCATCCAGTACATGTAGCTGTGCTGACATTGCTGAGCCTTCGGTGACAGATTCACAGATAGTAAAGATAGTTATTGAAAACAGCAGGCGAGCTAACGATGTAGCACGTCGGCTAAATGCAGTAAATGTACCGTGATCATGTAACGAGCGTGGATTAGTTCAACCTGCAGCTGATAAAAATATTACTGTAACATTGCAGTGGAAGTTTACCTGAGTTTCCAGTATATAGTGTGAAGCTGTCTCCCTGCCTGTAGCCTATGTCTTTACAGCCGATGTCACACACCTGGTTGCAAACTTAAAACCGCACCACTAGTGGACCCTGAAAACTCATAATGCCCCTTTAACACAAGTCAGAAACATTTTTCCACTGGGCGCCTCAGCAGGTTACAGTGACCTCTGCTGGTTGAGCTTCCACATAGCAAATATAAATTTGTTATGAAACTAAAATTTAAATAAAATATCTAAAATATATAATTAACATAAGCTTCATATCACACCAGTTCACTTTTCTTAATCTGAAGTTACAGGTCAGGTCTTACTGGTGTTTAGTTAGGTGTTAGTTGTTAGTGAGTTTAGTTTTACTAAAAAACTTTATTTTGGCTTAGTTTTAGTCTATAATCACCTTTCTAATGTGGTGTCCAACAATAATGCTGCGGTGATGTGTTGAGAAGAAATCCGCTTGACACTGTTCTTGATCACAAAAGTTTATTGAATCAAAAGAGTTCAGCATCAATAACAAGCTCTGCAGCAGCTTGGAGAGCTTCCACTTCCTGCATCTGTCGAGAGCAGTCGTGCTTTTCCTACTCTCCCCTCTTTTCTTGGCTTGCTTCTATTTTTGTCCACTTTTGTCATGTGGAAACTTTTTCTCCTTTGATCAACTGCTTGCTGTTTTTCCTGACACATCTGAAATGGAATTGATTAACTGGTCACTTAGAGCTATCGATAAGATTTTCTCCCTTAAACGGGCTTCACCGGTGAGCCGACCTGCCCCAATGGAACATTCGCTGCTGGCTATGCTCGCGATTCGTGGGAGAATTGGCAAGCGGTCTGCTTGGATGTCTTATCTGTGGAGGATATCGAAGACTTATGGATAATTGGAATTCTGTTAGTGGGCCTCCTGATTACCGGCCTTGTAATCTCCCTAATGTATCGTAAAATTGGTAAGACAGCCGCCACCAAATTTTACCCAAAGCTGTCTGGGGAACTTAAAGAGTGCTTGAATGAAGTGAACGAGAAGCTGAAGGTTTTACATCAGAGGGCTGATCAGAACGGTGAACTGACTCATGAACTGTCTCGTAACACCTCAGAGCGGTCTGTGGAAGCGCAGAGGAGGATTGACACCATCGGGGGCGCAGTCTGGTGAGCTGCTGAGAGTAACCACCGGACTGACGATGAAAGTAGAAGGACTGTCGAAATCACTGAATGAATTGGATGCACGTATGGCGCTGGTGATGAGAGAGATTGGCGAACATTGATCCGGACAAATGTTACCGAAATGTTGCCCCCCCTGCCCTCCCCCCACCCTTCACCCAGACAGGACAACAACTTGCAGCTGGCCTTCCTATCTTCTCCTGCGCATTGGCTTATCTCCCCTCAAGGACAAGGCCGATTTGAACTGAACTTTTTTTTAACAACACAGACAGTCTGACGCCTCATACCTTTCACTCACAGACTCACAATCTCACTTGCACCATACATCCCCCGGACCCTATCCCTCCCCCCTCCCTTCTTCAGACTGCCTCAGAAACGTTTCTCCTTACTCCTCTCCCTCATTACCCCCTCAAAAAATTCCACCATGTGACCACATGTACTGTGTGTTGTCTTGTGCATTATGATGTTGTTATACTATGTTGCTGTCTGCATTACTCCTTTTCGGGAGAGCGCGTGGCTGCGCTTTCAATAGCTGCGGCCCGGAGGCTTGCTCCGACAAAAGGCAATTTCGCTGTGTACTTGTGCATGTGTGACAATAAAAGCTAATCTAATCTAATCTATCCGTAGAACGTCACTGACCCTCCGTCTTGCTGATACAGCGCAATTTGAACTGTTTGCACAGGCAGTAGACAACTGTTACAGTCAAATGCATAAGTACTAGACACTACACTAACTACACAGTACATGGGCCTCCTTTTATTTTTAAAGTTTTACCTCTTACTTTCAATTACAAAAAGGAATAGACCATGTGATTTTCCTACATTTCATCCAGCTGAAACACTGAGTCCATCAATCAGTCTGTCTGATAGAAGACTGCAGGCCGGGAAAAGATCAGCTGATATTTATTAATGCAAATTTGCTAACCCTGTGGTTTTTGTTTGATTCTGTAGGAGACGCCTTGAGTACTCACAACGGAATGAAGTTCTCCACCTTCGACAAAGACCAGGACACCTGGCCAAACAACTGTGCCAGATCATTCCTGGGGGCTTTCTGGTACAATGCATGTCACTTTACAAACCCCAACGGGGTTTATCGTTGGGGGGCTGATGGCACTCTCTATGCTGTTGGAATGAGCTGGTACCATTGGAAGGGTTTTGACTACTCCCTGAAGGCCATCAGCATGAAGATCCGTCCTGTCCTGTAGTTCTCCAGGACCAACGTACAGCAGAATATCAGCAGCTGATCTCTCTCCTCATTTCTTTCTCTTTCTCTCATTAAGCATGTAATCTCACAACGGGCCTTATTTTCCTGAAACTGGGCACAAGCACAATCCACCAGCAGCAGAACACCAACTCAGATTTGTCCTTTTTGTTACCATCTGTGGCTCAAAGCAGTCGTGGAAGAGAGGCTGAATAAATGATTAGTAGGAGGAGCACAGAATCAGCAGGTGGAGTCAGGTGGAGCTTCAGTAATGACCAATCACATGAGCTCCTCTCATCCTTTTAAAAGCAGCAGACAGACCAAGTGGACCAGGAGGAGTCAGGCCCAGGTGTATATGAGAAATAAAGAAGGCTCCAAACATCCCAAATATTAATATACGTTAGCAACACATCAGGATTTCAGGCCACTTTGACAAGTAAAATGTCCCTGCACCACCTGAGCTGCTCCAACAGCCTCAGCTGCACCACTCCACCTTCCACCAGTGGAAACTCAGCTGACTGCAGTTGGGCTGCTGCTGGATTTGTGCCAGCAGGAAAGTAGGGCCCAGAATCTTGAAATGGAAACAGATATTTAGAGTCTGATAGTGTGAAAATCGCTGCATTAACTGCCAACACAATCTGAAAAGAGGAAAAAGGAAAGAAAAGCAAAGTGTCAGCAAATCTTTGCAGTTTTGCAGTTCAGTTAGAGCCAGTTGATGAAACAGCAGTGAAGGTAAACAGGACGTCAGTAACTGACAGAAATGTTTCCATCTCAAATCAAAGAGTTTGATTGTGTGTGTGAGCAGCTGCTGGCTGGAAAGTCTTCAGTCAAACAGCTGTTGGTGTAGAGAAATGAGTCTCTGCTGGTTCACATGTTACCTTCAGTCTGCTGGCTGCAACTAAACACACTCAGCTTTAAAGTCAAACTAACTAGTTTCAACACAATGTTTGGTGGAGGTTTGAAACCCTAATGTGAATCATTATCTGCTGTACGCTGACAATAAATGAGAAGCTGAGCATGAAGCTGATCTCATGTCTTCACTGTGTCTCCTGAGCCTGGAGGGGATGGGCGGGGGGGCATGCTAACCATGTAGCAACATATTCATGCTGCAAACCAACTTAACAGGACGAAACTTGGCTAAAAGCCCATTTTTACTAACAAACTTTCAAGTGAAACACGAAGCAGCTGAGCTGGAAGCAAAACACATCCTCTGTCTGAACAGGGTGCCTGTCTGCAGTCACTGATATCTCTCATCTCACGCTCTCCACACAAACAGCCCCTGAACAGATTCCAGCTGTATAACTCATCACTTTACGACCGAAACTCACTGAATAAAACACAGATAAAAAATAAAAACTAACTTACATTTGTAGAATTCCAACTCCAAACGGTTTCTTACCTTTGCTGCTCCTGTAATCAAAAGTTGTCTGGTCACATAAAACTAGTTTTAGTTATAGTTGGCCATCTTGGAGAAAGTTAAACTGGGTAGCCATCATTTGCATTGTACTGGGAGAAAACTGGAGGAGACGTCACAGCAAAGTTCCATTTGAACACAAGGTATTTATCTCCATCTTGTGGCCGACTCATAGTACTGAGACCTACTTTGTAAACTTTGTAGCTCTGTGACTGGCTGTATGTGTGCTTCCTTCTCTACCTGGCTGCCTCCAGTAAGAGAGAGAGCACTGTGAGATCAGCTGATCGCAGAGTGTCGAGGCCTGAAGGAGGCGAGGCGATGCTCGGTGGTGCTGGGAGCTCTGGCCTCAGTACCGAACAATGTATCAGCTCCCAGTGCTTTAAGAAACAGCCACCTAACCAGATACGATTGGTGTCACGGCTCTTGCCTGGTTTCACTCCTACATCTCTGACAAATTGTTTTCTTTTTTAATTTGGAGAATTCTCCTCATCCCCGGCCTCCCTCAGATGCGGCCCAGGGCTCAAATCTTGGTCTTATACTGTGTTATTTCTTTTTATGCTTCCTTTGGGTCAAAGAATTTGTAGATACAATTTATTTATTTATGCTAAGCGGTACTGACCTGGAGAAGCTTCCTCATGTTATGGTTTGTCTCTGACCTGTGAGCTAATAAGAAACTTGGGGAACCTCTCCTCCAACGTCAAACATTCCCTTTACTTCTAACCTGGTTTCTAATAACTGTCACAGACCTCAAGTTCTTTTTAATATGTTTATCACCCTTAGAAAGCCCCGTAATCTTACTCATATTATACCTACATTGGACCTCTGTGACTCTTTCCTTTATCAGACGAGAAGGAATGCTGTCTGAGGGACACCTTGTGGGTCACAGATGATGAACCACCTCAGATAGGGAGGAGATTGAAATGGGCTCAAACTTATCCAGGACCCCATAGGGGGGTAACCCTTCGCAGAGTCGCAGTTTAAAACACTTCTCTGCTCCTCCGTTCCAGGAGTTACTTAGTGAAAACCCTATAGTGACGGTGTCTGTCCCCCCGACCATTGAAATTATTTAAATCAAAGGTAAACAGAAGAGGAGCTGTGCATAAAAACCTCATAAAAATTAAAACCACAGGAGCAATAGTGCAAACGAATAGGAGAGTAAAATGTGGACTCTTAAACATCAGATCTATCTCTTCTAAAGGTGTACTAGTAAATGAACTAATATCAGATTATGAAATTGATTTATTCTGTCTTACTGAAACCTGGCTGGGTGATGGAGAATATGTAAGCCTAAATGAATCCACCCCTCCCAGTCATATTAATACTCACATTCCTCGAAGCACAGGCCGAGGAGGTGGAGTTGCAGCTATCTTTGACTCTAGCCTAGTAATCAGCTCTAAACCTAAACTAAATTATAACTCATTTGAAAGCCTTGTTCTGAGTCTTTCACACCCAAGCTGGAAATCATTGCAACCAATTCTATTTGTTATAGTGTACCGAGCACCTGGTCCGTGCTCTGAATTCTTATCTGAACTTTAGTCCTTAAAACGGACAGAGTTATTATTGTAGGGGATTTTAATATTCATGTGGATGTTGAGAATGACAGCTTTAGTCCTGATTTTTGCAGTATTGCATAGGTGAAAAAAGGTGGTCCTTGAAATTTGCTTAATGTGAGAGTTAAACGACATGTCCTGATCAAAGATAACTCCAAGATTTCTCACAGTGGTGCTGGAGGCCAGGGCGATGCCATCCAGGTAAACTATATCTTTAGATAATGCGTCACGGAGGTGCTTAGGGCCCAGAACAATAACTTCAGTTTTATCTGAGTTTAACATTAGAAAATTGCAGGTCATCCAGGTTTTAACATCCTGAAGACACATTTGAAGCTTAGCTAACTGATGAGTTTCATCTGGCTTGATCGATAGATATAACTGAGTATCATCTGCATAACAATGAAAGTTTATGGAGTGTTTCCTGATAATATTGCCTAAAGGAAGCATATATAAAGTGAAGAGGATTGGTCCAAGCACAGATCCTTGTGGAACTCCATGACTAACTTTGGTATGCATGGAGGACTCATCGTTAACATGTACAAACTGAAATCGATCTGATAAATAGGACTTAAACCAGCTTAGAGCGGTTCCTTTAATGCCAATGAAATGTTCCAGTCTCTGTAATAGGATCTGATGGTCAATGGTATCAAATGCAGCACTAAGATCTAGTAAAACCAATACAGAGACAAGTCCTTTGTCTGATGCAGTTAGGAGGTCATTAGTAATTTTCACCAGTGCTGTCTCTGTGCTATGGTGAGCTCGAAATCCTGACTGAAAATCCTCAAATAAACTATTGCTATGTAGAAAGTCACACAGCTGTTTGGCGACTGCTTTCTCCAGGACCTTAGAGAGAAATGGAAGGTTAGATATAGGTCTATAGTTGGCTAAAACATCTGGATCCAGGTTGGGCTTTTTCAGAAGAGGTTTAATTACAGCTACTTTAAAGTACTGTGGCACATAGCCTGTTGATAAAGACAAATTGATCACATCCAGCAGAGAAGTGCCGACCAAGGGCAAAACTTCTTTAAGCAGCCTAGTCGGGATGGGGTCTAAGATGCAGGTAGATGGTTTAGATGAAGAAATTATTGAAGTTAGTTGATAAAAATTGAGGGAAGCAAAGCAGTCTAAAGATATAACTGGTTTTACAGCTGGTTCTAATGTTCCTGAGTATAGAGTTAAGTCGGTGCCAGTTGAGGGCAGGTCTAGAATTTAATCATTAAAGAAGCTCATGAAGTCGTAACTACTGAGAGCTATGGGAATACTTTGCTCAATAGAGCTGTGACTTTCTGTCAGCCTGGCTACAGTGCTGAAAAGAAACCTGGGGTTGTTCCTATTTTCCTCTATTAATGACGAGTAGTACGCTGCTTTGGCATTACGGAGGGCCTGCCTATAAGTTTTAAGACTATCTTGCCAAATTAAACGAGAATTTTCCAGTTTGGTGGAACGCCAATTCCTCTCGAGTTTCTGCGATTTTTGCTTTAATTTGCGAGTTTCAGTATTATACCATGGAGCTAACCGTCTTTGTTTTAGTATTTTCTTTTTTTGAGGGGCTACAGAGTAGAGTTGTTGTTGTGACGTCACTATTCATGTGTTTGTTCATTTGTTCACAAAAGTGCGTTGTCACCAGTCATGTGTTCATATGTGTGAAGGTACGCTGTCACTATTCATGTGTTCATATGGGTGAAGGTGCGCTGTCACCTTTCATGTGTTCATATGGGTGAAGATACTTTGTCACTATTCATGTGTTCATTCATTTGTTCATAAAAGTGTGTTGTCACCAGTCATGTGTTCATAGCACTAGCACTATCTAGCACTTTGTTAGCCTTGCTAATATGACTCATCTTCTTTATAGAATGCCATCTGGTTTCAGTTAGTTTACGTGTCAAC
Source organism: Lepomis macrochirus (assembly GCA_024633595.2). Classification (NCBI taxonomy): domain Eukaryota; kingdom Metazoa; phylum Chordata; class Actinopteri; order Centrarchiformes; family Centrarchidae; genus Lepomis; species Lepomis macrochirus. Next base: position 2,460,212 of record JALXJV020000023.1, on the reverse strand, counting down.
TGTGCAGTGCATTTTGGTGTGGCTGGTTGTTTTAAAACTGTTACGTATAAAACAAGAGCGGCATGCCGGCTGTGGCTTTTCACACAGACATTGTTCCATCTCTGTTGCTGCCAACATTCCCGGCTCAGAGGTGGATAAAATCAGATCTCTACTCTGGCTTCTTCACACCGTTCTCTTCTCACGGCATCAAATACCAACGCTTTCATAAAAAGTGACAAAGCTTTTACTTTTGACGCAAAAGTTGCCCTTGAGCGCAGGGCTGGACTGGGACAAAAAAATTGGCCCTGGCAATGTTGGCGCAGGCGGCCAAACAAAACCGGTCTGACACTCCTCACCAATACACCATCCTTAGCCCATGAGACGTAACGCTGACAACAAGACAAGAATATATTTTAATAGGCCTGCTATATAGGAACAAAAATATATTGTCCTCCTTACTATCCATACAGTGCAGTGAGCCGGCTACAAAAGTTGTCCTTGGAGTTCCTTCAGTGTTTTTAGCATTTAGTTAGCCATATTCCAAAAAGTGTAGTAACCAAACAAAAAAAACAACAACACACAGATGAAAAGGAGGCTGAAGCAAAACTTAAAAAAATAAACTTGTCATGCTGTGGCACCAGACCAGACTTCCTGAACTGTGCAAAGAGGCTGATTGTACAGGGAGCAGTCTGATCAGGAGGTTTAAATGATAAAGCCTGATTAAGATTGAGCAGTGATGGCATTTAAGCTGAATGATTAATAAGCAAATGCTCTGTAAATGTAAATGAGCCTTTCAAGTCTTTTTTCGACCACTCAAAGTGCTTTTACACCACATCGGCATTCACCATTCACTCACATTAATTCACTGAGCCTACGTGCTCAAAAAGAAACTAACATTCACACACTGGTGGAACAGCCACCAGGGGCAATTCAGGGTTCAGTATCTTGCACACGGACACTTCGACATGCAGAACCAAGGATTGAACCTTCTGATTAAAGGGCAACCCACTCTACCTCCTAAGACACAGTCACATAAGCGCATTTACAAAACAATTTACTGTTATGTCTTAAGTATGTTTAATAGCAATAACATACTACTACATATTATGCTTGGTGGTTTGTTTGTTCATCTACCAGTCCCCTTGGCAGATGAGCCAAAAGGTTTATTTCCTTCCTTCTTAGCATATAAGCAGTTAGCTCACCAGCTACAGTAGTTTACCAACCAGCCCTAAGAACCAAATTTTTCCTAAAGACATGAAGAACTTTGCGGTGACACTTTGTGTCCGGGTCTTTAGACAGAAGACAAACTCCTTTACAGGAGAGCTGAAGGGGAGGCTGCTGCTTCCAAACTGAGAAATCAGATCCCTCCAGGGTTTGGGTTGAGGCTGGGCAATAGTGTGGAACTCCACATTGTTCCTAATGTCACCTGGTATTCTTTCACAGGTTTAATGTTACACAACAAATTATACGTTTGAATAAGAACAGGACGTCCTGGAGGTCAGTTACACAGTTCCTTGTAAATGTCTGCATTTTTGTGTTTTTCTCAAAGGTGTGACTGGTGTGACATCACAGCGCCTTCTGTAGATATAAGTAGTGAAGTTGTGAGAGTGTGACAGACTGAAGGAGAAGCAGCAGTTTTTTTCCTCTGAAGTCGTAACGTCTCTTCAGTTCAACCTGCAGGTGAGTTCAGCCAGGTAAGCGTCCAACCAGGAGACATTACACATGTCTGATAGATCAGCTGTGTGCAGTATTATTCTCAGCTCCTCCAGGATCTCACAGAGGCTTTGGTGGAAATCAATTCAATTCAATTTCAATTGAATTTTATTTATATAGCGCCAAATCACAACTCTCACATTAAGCAAATTTCAAGGACCGCCTTTTTTCACCTACGCAATACTGCAAAAATCAGGAATATCCTGTCTAAAATTCAATTCAATTTCAATTCAATTTTATTTATATAGCACCAAATCACAACAACAGTTATCTCACAGCGCTTTTCATAAAGAGCAGGTCTAGACCGAACTCTGAAGTTATTTACAGAAGCCCAACAATTCCCACCAAGAGCAGCACTAGGCTGACACAGGCAAGGAAAAACTTCCTTTAAGAGGCAGAAACCTCGAGCAGAACCATGGCTCAGGGTGGGGGGGCATCTGCCTCGACCGGTTGGGGGTGAGGGGGAGAGAGAGAGAGAGAGAGAGTAAGAGAGGGCAAGAGAGAGAGAGAGAGGGAGAGAGAGGGCAAGAGAGAGAGAGAGGGACAGAGAGAGAGAGCAGAGGGAGGCAGTATACCTACACAGTATACACACAGAGGTACAGACAGTAAAGGTAATGTTGCTATAGACTGAATGCAAAAATGGTACAGATATTTATAGTAATGTTAATGATAATAATAACAGTAATAATAGCAATAGGACTAGTAACACACTTGCAACTGTAGCAGAGGGTGTCGAGCAGGAACACGGGGGCAGCAGGAGACTCCCAACCACAGATCCAGACTCCACAGCTCCAGAGCCAGCAACACCCGCAGGAAGCAACAGGAGGGGGAAGCACACGACCACGGGAAAGGGAAGAAGTCGAGTTAGTAGCATGCATTAATGGGATGAGGTTGCAAAAAGAGGGAGAGAGAAGAAGAGGAGAGAGGAGCTCAGTGCATCATGGGAAATCCCCCGGCAGACTAGGCCTATAGCAGCATAATTAAGGGATGGTTCAGGACTCACCTGAGCCAGCCCTAACTATAAGCTTTATCAAAAAGGAAAGTCTTAAGCCTTCTCTTAAATGTAGAGATGGTGTCTGCCTCCCGAACCCAAACTGGAACCTGGTTCCACAGGAGAGGAGCCTGATAGCTGAACGCTCTGGCTCCCATTCTACTTTTGCATTCTGGGAGCGCAGTGCTGTGGTGGGGTACTAAGGTACTATGAGCTCTTTAAGATAAGATGGTGCCTGACCATTAAGAGCTTTGTAAGTGAGAAGAAGGATTTTAAAATCTATTCTGGATTTTACAGGAAGCCAATGCATAGAAGCTAAGACAGGAGAGATATGATCTCTTTTACTGGTTCCTGTCAGAACACGTGCTGCAGCATTCTGGATCAGCTGAAGAGTCTTAAAGGACTTGAAATTACTGAATTAATGAAAATTTGAGCTAAAGTTCAAAAATATTTTTGTTATCTTGCAATATTAAATTAATTTTTTAAAGTTTTGTCATCCTTTGGACCCACCATCCATTGGAAGATCCGCAGGGGTTGGGTGCGCTGCCATATGGGTGGCGGTGAAGGGCAGGGACCTCGACAGACCAGACCCAGGCGGCAGAGGCTGGCTCTGGGGACGTGGAACGTCACCTCTCTGTGGGGGAAGGAGCCGGAACTTGTGCGGGAGATGGAGCGCTACCAATTAGATCTGGTGGGGCTGACCTCCACGCACAATCTTGGCTCTGGAACCGTGCTCCTTTATAGGGGATGGACATTATTCTTCTCTGGAGTTGCTCAAGGTGTGAGGCGCCAGGCGTGTGTAGGGATACTCACAAGTCCCCGGCTGAGCACCGCTATGTTGGAGTTTACTTCGGCTGAAGCGGAGATGGTTGCCTCCCCTACTGCTGTCGGGTGAGCTGGAGATTCTGACTGTTGTTTGTGCGTATGCACCAAACAGCTGTCAACTGATCACCATCTGGTTGTGAGTTGGTTCAGGGGGTTGGGGAAGACTCTGGACAGACCTGGTAAGCCCAAACGGGTAGTGCGGGTGAACTGGGAACGTCTGGTAGAAGCCCCTGTCCGTGAGATCTTCAACTCAAACCTCCAGCAGAGCTTTTCTGGCATCCCTGTGGAGGTTGGGGACATTGAACATGAGTGGGCAATGTTCAAAGCCTCTATTGCTGGAGCTGCAGCGGAAAGCTGTGGTCTCAAGTTCTTAGGTGCCTCAAGGGGCGGTAACCCTCGAACACCATGGTGGACACCGGTGGTCAGGGAAGCCGTCCGACTGAAGAAGGAGGCCTTCCGGGATTTGTTGTCTCGGAGGACTCCGGAGGCGGTTGCAAGGTACCGACAGGCCCGAAGGACTGCAGCCTCTGCTGTGGCAGAAGCAAAGCAGCAGGTGTGGGAGAAGTTCGGAGAAGACATGGAGAAGGACTTTCGGTCGGCACCAAAGTGTTTCTGGAGAACTGTCGGGCATCTCAGGAGGGGGAAGCGGGGAACCGTCCAAGCTGTGTACAGTAAGGATGGGACCCTGTTGACCTCAACTGGGGAGGTAATTGGGCGGTGGAAGGAACACTTTGAGGAACTCCTAAATCCAACTGACACACCCTCTCTAGTAGAGGCAGAGCTGGAGGCTGATGGGGGTTTCTCGTCAATTTCCCTGGAGGAGGTCACTGAGGTAGTCAAACAACTCCACAGTGGCAAAGCCCCAGGGATTGATGAGATCCGTCCAGAGATGCTAAAAGCTTTGGGTGTGGAGGGGCTGTCTTGGATGACACGTCTCTTCAACATTGCGTGGAAGTCGGGTACTGTGCCCAAGGAGTGGCGGACTGGGGTGGTGGTTCCCCTGTTCAAATAGGGGGATCAGAGAGTGTGTGCCAATTACAGGGGTATCACACTTCTCAGCCTCCCTGGTAAAGTTTACGCCAGGGTGCTGAAACGGAGGGTTCGGCCGATTGTCGAACCTCAGATCGAAGAAGAAACAATGCGGTTTTCGTCCCGGACGTGACCAGCTCTTTACTCTCACAAGGATCCTGGAGTGGGCTTGGGAATATGCCCATCCGGTCTACATGTGCTTTGTAGATCTGGAGAAGGCATATGACCGGGTCCCCCGGGAGATACTGTGGGAGGTGCTGCGGGAGTATGGGGTGAGGGGGGCCCTTCTTAGGGCTATCCAATCCTTGTACATCCAAAGCGAGAGCTGTGTCTGAGTACTCGGCAGTAAGTCAGACTCTTTCCAGGTGAGGGTTGGCCTTCGCCAGGGCTGCGCTTTGTCACCAATCCTGTTTGTGATATTCATGGACAGGATATGGATGCGTAGCCGTGGCGAGGAGGGGCTGCGGTTCAGTGGGCTTGGGATCTCGTCACTGCTTTTTGCGGATGATGTGGTCCTGATGGCATCATCGGTCCATAGCCTTCAGCTCTCACTGGATTGGTTCGCAGCAGAGTGCGAAGCGGCTGGGATGAGGATTAGCACCTCTAAATCTGTGGCCATGGTTCTTAGCAGGAAACCAATGGAGTGCCAACTCCAGGTAGGGAATGAGTCCTTGCCCCAAGTGAAGGAGTTCAAGTACCTCGGGGTCTTGTTCACCCCCTTGAGTGAGGGGAGACTGGAGCAGGAGATTGGCCGGAGAATCGGAGCAGCGGGGGTGGTATTGCACTCGCTTTACCATACCGTTGTGACGAACAGAGAGCTGAGCCGTAAGGCAAAGCTCTCGATCTACCGGTCAATTTTCGTTCCTACCCTCACCTATGGTCATGAAAGCTGGGTCATGACCGAAAGAACGAGATCGCGGGTACAAGCGGCCGAAATGGGTTTCCTCAGACGGGTGACTGGTGTCTCCCTTAGAGATAGGGTGAGAAGTTCGGCCATTCGCAAGGAGCTGAGAGTAGAGCCGCTGCTCCTTTGCGTTGAAAGGAGCCAGTTGAGGTGGTTAGGGCATCTGGTAAGGATGCCTCCTGGACGCCTCCCTAGGGAGGTGTTCCAGGCACGTCCAGCTGGGAGGAGGAGCTCGGGGAAGACCCAGGACAAGGTGGAGAGATTATATCTCCACGCTGGCCTGGGAACGCCTCGAGATCCCCCAGTCAGAGCTGGCTAATGTGGCTTGGGAAAAGGAAGTTTGGGGTCCCCTGCTGGAGCTGCTGCCCCCGCGACCCGACCCCGGATAAGCGGATGAAGATGGATGGAAGTTTTGCATTTCAATAAAAAAATAAATAATGCACTATTTGATAATAGTGTAATACTGTATTTTCAGAGCATCAGGCGGATCCACATCAGCAGTTTCAGCAGAAATCTGACAATGAGGGTGAGTTTGTGAACTGATATTTTACAGATCTCAAAGTTCTGTTAAACTGTGAAGAGGCTTGTGGTAGCTTAGATGGTTGCTACAGCAACAACCCAGGCAGATAATGCATGGTCCCGGCAATCACTCACGTGATAAACACCTCTCTGGCTTCAGGAACCTTCCCGACCACTTTCAAAAGGGCTCAGGTTACACCCTTGCTCAAAAAGTCCTCACTTGACCCTACTCAAGTTGAGAACTATCGACCAGTGTCTCTTCTACCATTTTTATCCAAAACTCTTGAATGGGCGGTTTTCAAACAGGTCTCAGAATTCCTCTCCCAGAATGACCTCCTAGATCCATATCAGTCTGGCTTTAAGAGTGCCCACTCTACTGAAACGGCTCTTCTGTCTGTAACAGAAGCTCTAAGGTCAGTGAAAGCTGCAGCCCAATCCTCAGTTCTCATCCTGCTTGACCTATCGGCTGCCTTTGATACAGTCAACCACGCGATCCTGCTATCTGCACTCTCAGCAATGGGCATCTCGAGTAAAGCACTCCTGTGGTTCGAATCCTACCTTTCTGGGCGCTGCCACAAGACATTGTAGGAGCGCCCAGAAAGGTAGGATGTGAGCGAATGATTGGTCCCACGGCTTCTCTTACCACTGCTACGCAGACGATACGCAACTCTATCTATCCTTCCCGCCAAACGATCCCACTGTCTCGGCGCGGATTACAGACTGTCTCTCGGACATATCTACATGGATGAAGGCCTGCCACCTTCAACTAAACCTCTCCAAGACTGAACTCTTGGTCATTCCAGCCAAGCAATCCATTTACCATAACATCAAACTACAAATTGACTCCTCAACCATCACTCAAACCAAGGTGGTGAGAAACTTGGGTGTCTTGATTGATGATCAACAGTCATTTTCAGACCATGTCTCTAAGTCATGCCGCTTTGCTTTATACAACATAAGGAAAATCAGGCCCTACCTCACTCAGTATGCCACCCAGCTTCTGGTACAGGCCATGGTTATTTCTCGCCTCGACTATTGCAACGCCCTCCTAGCAGGTCTTCCAGCTTGTGCCGTGAAACCCTTACAAATGGTTCAGAACGCAGCAGCGCGTCTGGTTTTTGATCAGCCCAAAAGGACTCATGTCACTACATTACTCAGTGACCTCCACTGGCTTCCCGTGGCCTCCAGAATCAAATTCAAGTGCTTGCATACAGAGTGACCACCGGGTCTGCACCCATCTACCTAAACTCCATTATACAAACCTATGTTCCTTCTCGGCCTCTACGCTCCTCCAACGAACGGGCGCCTGGCTCTGCCAGCCCTTCACACAAAGCAATCCCAGTCCCTGCTGTTCTCATCTGTGACACCACAATGGTGGAACAAGCTACCACACGCCATCAGAGCAGGGGCGTCCCTCTCTAACTTCAAGAAGCTCTTGAAAACTCATCTCTTCCGAGAACACTTCCTCTTATAACACGTCTAACTAACTAACCTCTATCATGCACTTCCTGTGCTCTTCTTCTTCTATCCCTACAATTATCTTGTATTGACTGCACTTTTTGTTCTGATTTCACTTTCTGTTAACTCTTTCTTCCTTCCCTACGTATTTACCTATTGATGTGATATGTACTATGAGCTCTTACTAGTATTTACTGCCACTCTTACTAGTACGTATTGTCAGTTGTAGATCTATATTTGATGCTCTGTTGATACTTGTAAGTTGTTCCTCAAATGTAAGTCGCTTTGGATAAAAGCGTCTGCCAAATGAGTAAATGTAAATGTAAATAATTATTGTCAGTTAGCTCCACCTTAGAGGTGTCTTTGCTCACCATGAAACTAGAGGCCAAACTGTTCAAACAGTGTGTAAGAGTCAAACCTCAGTCAGAACGACAACATCTGCTCTGTTCCAGCTGGTATCAGTCGTCTTCCTCCTCCTGGCTCCTCTGTTGACCAGCTGCCAGCAGCTCGTCCAACCAGTGGACTGCAGTAACATCTCTAAACAAGACAAGAGCCTCCCCAGTGGAGTGTACACCATCTATCCCTCTGGAGAGAGGTCTGCTGTCCAGGTACACTTCACCTTCTCAGGGACTCAGGTTCACATTTATGTTGGAATCAAAGCAGAAGGTGGTTACTCAGACCAGGTGATCATGCTGTGGAGTCACAAACTCTTGCTGAAAATTCAACCAATCACAGCCCTTTAAGGGAGGAGGTGTCAGAGCCAAATTTATTGTTCCTCCTGGCAGCACCAACAACAGCAGTCCTTTTTCTTTTCTCCATGATGAACACAAATTTGCTCAATGCTACCGAACGGTGCCATATTACTCTTATAAATACAATAATCTGCTGACTTTGCTGCTACTAATCAAACATCTGTCACTCAGCTTGAGATGGTTTTGCACAGTTGGTCAGTTCATGTTACTAGTTGTGTGTACTTTATGTGAACTGCTGGTGCTGTAAGTTCGACTCTTCAGTTTAATTACATAGCTTTTGTTTTATTCTATTCTTATTACTTATATACTTATAATGTATCTATTTAGTTTCTCTATTTACCTCTACTTCTATCTGTCTCTGTGCTGCTGTAACAGCTGAATTTCCCCTCTGGGGGATCAATACATTATAGTTTCATCTCATCTAAATCACCACACCTTGTACTTTCTCTGGAGTTGGTTGATTCCAGCAAAACCCTCTGAGAAAGATATCAACAGTAGAAACTAAATAATAGAAACAGCTCACAGCCTCATAAGTATGAACCTAATACACAAGTTCAAACAGCTGAAGTCATTTACTAATGAATGTGTTTGTGTGTAGGTTTACTGTGACATGACGACACAAGGAGGACGGTGGACGGTGAGTATTACCACAGAGTGATTTTCAGTATCAGCACTTCCTGTTGGACTTTCACAATAAATCACATAGCAGTAAAACCTTGTTGTCTGGAAACATGAGCTGTCAGGTATCTAGTGTGTTTAGCTAGTTATCCCTCCATCCCGTCCCCCCCAGGTGTTCCAGAGGAGGATGGACGGCACCCTGAACTTCTACAGGGGCTGGGATCAGTACAAGCTGGGCTTTGGCAGCGCTGCTGGAGAGTACTGGCTCGGTGAGAAACCAAACCTGACTGACACTAATGTGACTTTGTGAAACTTTGTTGTGAATCCAGAAATGGGACTGAGCAAGTTTTGTGTCTAAACTCTAGATCAGTTAGTGTGAGAGTGTTTTAATGAATTATCTCCACGTCTGTCCAAAATGTCAAACTGTGCCCAGTGTGTACATGTATATATACAGTATGTATGTGTGTGTCTGTGTGTGTGCAGGTCTTGAGAACATCTACCAACTGACTAAGCAAAGAAAATATGAGCTGCTGGTCGACATGGAGGACTTTGAGGGGAAGAAGGTGTTTGCTCGCTACTCTTCGTTCTCCATCGATACGGAGTGTAACGGATATAAACTGAGTGTATCTGGATTCACCGATGGAGGGGCGGGTGAGTAAGTTGGGTCTGTGTATCGTCTTTTAGATTATTTTATTTCATTCTAAAAAATGTAGAACAATATCAACATTTCACAGTTTGTTTTATGTTTTTTAAGGTCATTATAAATGGCTTCTCAAGCAGGAGCATGATATAGAAGTTAAGTTCAAAGGAGACGTCATCACCACTAGAGTGTTTGTTCAGATAAGATTAACTATTTAGGAGCATTCACTATCTGCATTAAGTGAGGGAAAAATATCCCCTGCTTATTTTGTATGTATCAAATCTGACAAAGAAATGATCAGTCTATAATTTTAATGGGTTATTTGAACAGTAAGAGACAGAATAACAAAACAAATCTGAAAAATGCATTTCAAAAATGTTAGAAATTGAATTGCATTTTAATGAGTAAAATAAATTTGACCCATCTGCAAAACTTAGACTTAGTACTTGGTGGTAAAACAATTGTAGGTGTAACAGAGTTAGAAATAAACTCTTGTGAATTTCTACAAAATTGACATGCTTGTGTTACATTAAGTAGTTTTGGAGCCACCTGGTGGGTTAATAACGGCATACACGGGGTTCTTTCTCACGTATCGTACGTGCCTCTAGCAAAGGAAACACTTCCAAGCTAGAGGTGGGTGCACGTGAGGAATGCTGTGATCAATATTTCCATATTTAATGTTTTAAAATTGGTTTCATGACTATCAGTAACATGTATTTTGACTGTAAGCACTAGCATGTAATATAAAAGTAACTGACACGTACATGCAGAAATAGTAACTTTATTCATAAGTACACTGTTTCACACTGTTGCAGCGTGAAAATGTGTTTTATATTAGTCTATGGAAAAAGCAAAGGAAACACTTCCAAGCTAGAGAGATCTGATGGTTGCAGTTGCATAACACACAGTTACTGATTGTGTGCTGTTGATTTTTATACCAGAATAAAAGAAGAACCAGAGTGAGAGCAAGTCCTGTGTGGCCGTGCCATCCTTCTGCACCATAGACATGAAAGGGACACACTCAATCCACAGACAGACACAGAGGGTTACTTTGGCACTCACAGAGGTCAGAAGTTTTTTGTAGCTGATTTGCACATATCTTAGGAGGGATGTCCCAGTCGTCTTTGCAGATCTTCTCCAAATCATTAAGGTTTCCAGGCAGATGTTTGGCAACTCGAACCTTCAGCTCCCTCCACAGTCTGCCGACTGGCTAGGCCACTCCAGGACCTTAATGTGCTTCTTCTTGAGCCAATTTGTTGTTGCCTGGGCCGTGTGTTTTAGGTCATTGTCATGCTGGAATACCCTTCCATGACCCATTTTCAATGCCCTGGCTGAGCGAAGGAGGTTCACACCCAAGATTTGACGGTACATGGCTCCATGCATCGTCCCTTTGATGCGGTGAAGTTGTCATGTCCCCTTAGCAGAACACCCCCAAAGTATGATGTTTCCACCTCAATTGTTTGACGGTGGGGATGATGTTTTGGGGGTCATGGGCAGAATTCCTCCTTCTCCAAACACGGTGAGTTGGGTTGATGCCAAAGAGCTCGATTTTGGTCTCATCTGACCGCAACACTTTCACCCAGTTCTCCTCTGAATCATTCAGATGTTCAGTGGCAAACTTCAGACAGGCCTGTACATGTGCTTTCTTGAGCAGGGGGACCTTGCAGGCACTGCAGGATTTCAGTCCTTTGATGCGTTGTGAGTTACCAATTGTTTTCTTGGTGACTACGGTCCCAGCTGCCTTGAAATCATTGACAAGATCCTCCCGTGTAGTTTTGGGCTGATTCCTCACCGTTCTCAAGATCATTGAAACTCCACGGGGTGAGATCTTGCATGGAACCCCAGACCAAAGGAGACTGACAGTTGTTTCTGCTTCTTCCATTCGTGAATAATCGCACTGTTGTCCCCAGCAAGGTTTAGTACACTGTTAGACATTTCTGTAATTTCTACAGTTATTAACCACATATCACCCAATACTGTATATCCTCTTTCCAATAAATAACTGTAATTCGCATTGAAGTATTCTGTAAAAATAGTGCAACATTGCTATATACAAAAATTAGCAGCAAAGAGGGGAGAGAGTTCAGCTTCTTGACTTTGTCAGTCTGATTGAAATGTTGATGACCTGTGAAATATTAGATTTTTATACGTTTCATCCAGGTCAAACACTGAGTTCATTATCGACCTGCTGGTGACTTCACATGTCTGGTCCATAATTGGTATCAGTCTGTCTGATAGAAGACTGCTGTGAAAAGTTCAGCAAATTTATTAACCCTGTGGTTCTTCTGTGTGTTTCTACAGGAGACTCCTTGAGTGGTCACAACGGACTGAAGTTTTCCACTTTCGACAAAGACCAGGACACCTCGTCTGGCAGCTGTGCCAGATTATACCTGGGGGCGTTCTGGTATGCTGCATGTCACTATGCAAACCCTAACGGGGTTTATCGTTGGGGGGCTGATGGCACTCTCTATGCTCTTGGAGTGGATTGGGCTACTTGGAAGGGTTATGACTACTCCCTGAAGACCATCAGCATGAAGATCCGTCCTGTCCTGTAGTTCTCCAGGACCAACGTACAGCAGAATATCAGCAGCTGATCTCTCTCCTCATTTCTTTCTCTTTCTCTCATTAAGCATGTAATCTCACAACGGGCCTTATTTTCCTGAAACTGGGCACAAGCACAATCCACCAGCAGCAGAACACCAACTCAGATTTGTCCTTTTTGTTACCATCTGTGGCTCAAAGCAGTCGTGGAAGAGAGGCTGAATAAATGATTAGTAGGAGGAGCACAGAATCAGCAGGTGGAGTCAGGTGGAGCTTCAGTAATGACCAATCACATGAGCTCCTCTCATCCTTTTAAAAGCAGCAGACAGACCAAGTGGACCAGGAGGAGTCAGGCCCAGGTGTATATGAGAAATAAAGAAGGCTCCAAACATCCCAAATATTAATATACGTTAGCAACACATCAGGATTTCAGGCCACTTTGACAAGTAAAATGTCCCTGCACCACCTGAGCTGCTCCAACAGCCTCAGCTGCACCACTCCACCTTCCACCAGTGGAAACTCAGCTGACTGCAGTTGGGCTGCTGCTGGATTTGTGCCAGCAGGAAAGTAGGGCCCAGAATCTTGAAATGGAAACAGATATTTAGAGTCTGATAGTGTGAAAATCGCTGCATTAACTGCCAACACAATGTGAAAAGAGGAAAAAGGAAAGAAAAGCAAAGTGTCAGCAAATCTTTGCAGTTTTGCAGTTCAGTTAGAGCCAGTTGATGAAACAGCAGTGAAGGTAAACAGGACGTCAGTAACTGACAGAAATGTTTCCATCTCAAATCAAAGAGTTTGATTGTGTGTGTGAGCAGCTGCTGGCTGGAAAGTCTTCAGTCAAACAGCTGTTGGTGTAGAGAAATGAGTCTCTGCTGGTTCACATGTTACCTTCAGTCTGCTGGCTGCAACTAAACACACTCAGCTTTAAAGTCAAACTAACTAGTTTCAACACAACGTTTGGTGGAGGTTTGAAACCCTAATGTGAATCATTATCTGCTGTACGCTGACAATAAATGAGAAGCTGAGCATGAAGCTGATCTCATGTCTTCACTGTGTCTCCTGAGCCTGGAGGGGATGGGCGGGGGGGCATGCTAACCATGTAGCAACATATTCATGCTGCAAACCAACTTAACTGGACGAAACTTGGCTAAAATCCCATTTTTACAAACAAACTTTCAAGTGAAACACGAAGCAGCTGAGCTGGAAGCAAAACACATCCTCTGTCTGAACAGGGTGCCTGTCTGCAGTCACTGATATCTCTCATCTCACGCTCTCCACACAAACAGCCCCTGAACAGATTCCAGCTGTATAACTCATCACTTTACGACCGAAACTCACTGAATAAAACACAGATAAAAAAATAAAAAACTAACTTACATTTGTAGAATTCCAACTCCAAACGGTTTCTTACCTTTGCTGCTCCTGTAATCAAAAGTTGTCTGGTCACATAAAACTAGTTTTAGTTATAGTTGGCCATCTTGGAGAAAGTTAAACTGGGTAGCCATCATTTGCATTGTACTGGGAGAAAACTGGAGGAGACGTCACAGCAAAGTTCCATTTGAACACACGTATTTATCTCCATCTTGTGGCCGACTCATAGTACTGAGACCTACAAGCCTCACAGCGTTCTTCAGCTCTGACTGAGACAAATGTTTTTCACACATCTTTTTATTCTCATTTTCCCTCCCTGTGCAGCATTGATCTCTTCTATATTCATTGGTAATAAACAGTATTTTCACCTAAAACTCCCAGTAAACAACATGTAAATAGTAAATATGACCAAAACATGGAGACTGATTATATCTTTAAACGTTGTATTTTACTGTCTTTTACTCCAAATTACAGTTTCGATTACAGGCAGACACCGTCTCTACATTTAAGAGTAGGCTTAAGACTTTCCTTTTTGATAAAGCTTATAGTTAGGGCTGGCTCAGGTGAGTCCTGAACCATCCCTTAATTATCCTGCTATAGGCCTAGACTGCCAGGGGATTTCCCATGATGCACTGAGCTCCTCTCTCCTCTTCTCTCTCTCTCTCTCTGAGTGCAACCTCATCCCATTAATGCATGCTACTAACTCGACTTCTTTCCTTTCCCGTGGTCGTGTTGCCCTCCTCCTGTCGCTTCCTGCGGGTGTTGCTGGTTCTGGAGCTGTGGAGTCTGGATCTGTGGTTGGGAGTCTCCTGCTGCCCCCGTGTTCCTGCTCGACGCCCTCTGCTACAGTTGCAACTGCTGTTACTAGTCCTATTGCTATTATTACTGTTATTATTATCATTAACATTACTATAAATATCTGAACCATTTTTCATTCAGTCTATAGCAACATTACCTTTACTGTCTGTACCTCTGTGTGTATACTGTGTAGGCTGCCTCCCTCTGCTCTCTCTCTCTGTCCCTCTCTCTCTCTCTTGCCCTCTCTTACTCTCTCTCTCTCTCTCTCTTGCCCTCTCTTACTCTCTCTCTCTCTCTCTCTCCCCCTCACCCCCAACCGGTCGAGGCAGATGCCCCCCCACCCTGAGCCATGGTTCTGCTCGAGGTTTCTGCCTCTTAAAGGAAGTTTTTCCTTGCCTGTGTCGCCTAGTGCTGCTCTTGGTGGGAATTGTTGGGCTTCTGTAAATAACTTCAGAGTTCGGTCTGGACCTGCTCTTTATGAAAAGCGCTGTGAGATAACTGTTGTTGTGATTTGGCGCTATATAAATAAAATTGAATTGAAATTGAAATTCAATATACCAACATATACTTATTAACTCTAAACACATCTGAAGGTAAAAACTTTGTAGCTCTGTGATTGGCTGTATGTGTGCTTCCTTCTCTACCTGGCTGCCTCCAGTAAAAGAGAGAGAGCACTGTGAGATCAGCTGATCGCAGAGTGTCCAGGCCTGAAGGAGGGCGAGGCGATGCTCAGTGGTGCTGGGAGCTCTGGCCTCAGTATCGAACAATGTATCAGCTCCCAGGGCTTTAAGAAACAGCCACCTACCCTCCAATGATTCGCTCTTTCCAAACAGCCACCTAACCAGATACGATTGGTGTCACGGCTTTTGTCTGGTTTCACTCCTACATCTCTGACAAATTGTTCTCTGTAATTTGGAGAATTCTCCTCATCCCCAGCCTCCCTCAGATGTGGCCCAGGGCTCAATTCGTGGTCTTATACTGATTTATTTATTTTTCTCTTCCTGTGGGTCAAATAATTCATAAGTACAATGTTACTTTCCACTGATCTGTGGATGATACGCTATTGTTTTGCTAAGTGCTACTGACATGCAGAAGCTTCCTCATGTTATGATCTGCGACCTAATAAGAAGCTTGGCAGCGTTACCCTGGCTACCTACCCGTGCTCTCAGACAAACATGTTGGCAACCTGAGAGAAGGTGGAAGAACAAACTCAGAGTGTCAGATGAAACCCTACAGCACCATCTGTCTGACTATCAGAGAGCTGCAACATCTGTTCATTTCTAACCTGGTTTCTAATAACTGTCACAGACCTCTAGTTCTTTTTAAGATGTTTATCACCCTCAGAAACCCCTGTAATTCTGCTCATATTATACCTACATTGGACCTCTGAGACTCTTTCCTTAAATTCTTTGTCGAAATATTTTTTGTCCTTCGATCTTCTGTAACCACACCCTCTGACCATGACCCCTCAGTTCCTCCTATGTGGTCCTGGATCAGTTTGAGCCCATTTCAGTCTCCTCCATATCTGAGGTGGTTCATCATCTGCGGCCCACAAAGTGTCCCTCTGACAGCATTCCCTCTCGTCTGATTAAGGAAGTCTTTGACACTGTTGGCTCGTGTATTTAGTCACTGATAAATACCTGTATTGTCTCTGGTTATGTTCCAGCTGCTTTTAAACATGCTGTTGTGCAGCCTCTGTTAAAAAAGGAAAATCCTGACCCCTCTGTAATTTCTAACTTCAGGCCATTTTCTAAACTGTCTTTCCTATTTAAAGTCCTGGAGAGATGAGTTTTTACCCAGCTGCAAGCATTTGAATTTAACCATAACATTTATGAAATTAGACCAGACAGTAAAGTTTTGTAAACGTACAAGATGCTTATTAATAATTTAACTTAAATCTCCTCAGCAGACTGCTCACTTTATGCAATCACCCTGTTTGCAGAGTCCAGGTAGTCTGGCCTCCTGTTTCTGGGTCCTGGTGCCACAGCGTCACTTTACTTTTTTATATTCTGCTACAGTCGGTCTTGTGTTACACGTAAATGCGTGAACTAGATTTTCATTGAAAAACAGGATGTTCTGGATTTTTACAAAGGTACTTAGAATAAAGCTAAGGGCGGTAGATGAAGTTTGTTTTATGTGGGAGGTAAAGGACACATCCTGATCAAAGATAACTGAGAGATTCCTCATGGTGGTGCTGCAGGCCAGGGTGATGCCATCTAGAGTAACTACATCTTTAGGTAAAGTGTTTCTGAAGTACAATAACTTCAGCTTTGTCTGAGTTTGAGATCAGATCCTGCATTCTGGAGGCATTTTCGGCACCAGGGAAGCACAAAATTCAGGTGGCGGGTTACAATTCAGAATATAAAAATATAATAGAATATGATGCAGTAATCAGTAGCTTGTTTTGTTTTTAGCTTAAGTTACTTTTTTTTGGACAACAGAGTTTATTGCATTGCAGGCTGATTGTGCAAATAAACCTTTCTCATAGTATTATATTAGTTAATTAATATTTTTTGGTGCAAGCCATTTTTCAGAACATTTTTAACAAATGCTTTCAAAACATGGTGGCTGTACATGTCCCTAGTGTCCCCCAGTGTAAATGAGCCTCCCTCCCAGCGCCTCCCTACAGTTCCTCCTGCTTTCTGACTCAGCCTTGTCACTTTGTCACTCGCTAACAAACGCCTCCTCCTCTGTCTGGAAGTGGCCACATCTCTCCTTTAATCCTTTAGTGCCTGTCCTTGCACTACGTCGGGTATAGCAGATGATGTTGAAGCTAATGCAGCCCCTGCAGCAAATATTTTGGTAGTTTTCGCACATTTGGTGGCCTCTGTCTGAAGAATTTTTCTGGGGAGGCCGTAGCACAAGAAACAGAGCAGAGGGGGTGGGAGCTAGTAAGAGATGTGATTGGGCTGGCCCAGTGTCAGTATAGGAAATAACCCAATGGCTGCTGTCCATGCTTTATGGGCCGCTTGTTGACCCATTTTTAAAAAAACAGTTATATTAATAACCTACATGATTTATGTTACACCCCAAAGGTGTGATGGCCTACCGGGCATTTACCCAGTATGCTAGATAACCAGTCCAGCCCTGCTTGAGTGTCTCATACAGACCGGAAGTGCTAGCTAGCTGCTAAGTGCTACGTTCAAGTTAAAGGTGACGCAGCAAACTGCAGTGTTTCATATGGATGCTGAAGGGTACCTTTAGCATCTAATAATTGCGCTTTGTCACGCTCTTTGTTAACGTCTGAAAGCGTTGGTAATGACGCACTGAAAAAGGAATGCATTAGCTCCTTAGTATCTATAAAGTGCAGTGAGCTGGCTACGAAAGTTGTGCTTGGAGTACCTTCAGTGTATTTAGCAATTAGCTAGTTATCTTACAAAAAAGTGTAGTAACCAAACATACAAAACAAAAAAGACACAGACGAAAAGGAAGCTGAAGCAGAATTAAAAAAAATAAACTGGTGATGCTTTGGCACCAGGCCAGACTTCCTGCAAAGAGGCTGATTGTAGACAGTGAGCAGTCTGATGAGGAGGTTTAAGTTAAATGATGAAGCGTGATTAAGAGTGAGCAGTGATGAGATTTAAGTTGAATGATTAATAAGGATATTGTATGTTTCCGAAATAATTTATTGTTAAGTCTTAAATATATTTAACAGCAATAATATGATTTTGCTTCATTTCACTCTGGCCTCTTTATTAAGTTTATATTTGTCATAATACCTTATTATCTCCGGGAACCATCACCTTATCGTGGTGGAGAAGTTTGCGTGCCCCGGTGACCCTGGAGGCTGTGTTGTCTGGAGCTTAGTGCTCTTGGTGGGGTTCCCCCAGGCAAAGTGGTTCCAGGTAAGGGGCCAGACTAAAAATAGTTCACAGAGACCCCTGATGAAAAAACAAGGAGGACGTCTGGGGCCCCCGTCTGGGGCCAGGCCCAGAGGGAGGGCACATCGGCGAGTGACTGGTGGCTGGGATTGCCAAGGAGCCCTGCCGGGCACAGGCCAAAAAATCAATGTGGCACCCCCCTCTCCATCTTTTGGACCCACCATCCATCGGAAGATCCGCAGGGCTCGTGTGCGCTGCCACATGGGTGGCAGTGAAAGTCAGTGGCCTCTAAACTGTTGTTTGTGCATATGCACCAAACAGCAGTTTAGAGTATTCTGCCTTCTTGAAGACCCTGAATGGAGTTCTGTATTTGACTCCAGTAGGGGACTCCATAGTTCTGCTTGGAGACTTCAACACACATGTGGGCAATGAAGGAGATTCCTGGAAAGGCGTGATCGGGAGGAACCGTCCCCTGATCTGAACCTGAGTGGATGTTTGTTGTTAGACTTCTGTGCTAGTCATAGATTGTCTATAACGAACACCATGTTTGAGCATAAGGATGCTCATAAGTGTACAGGGTACCAGAGCACCCTAGGCTGAAGATCGATTTTGTAATCGTTTCATCTGATTTGAGGCCGCATGTTTAGGACACTTGGGTGAAGAGAGGGGCTGTCAACTGATCACCATCTGGTGGTGAGTTGGGTCAGGGGGTTGGGGAAGACTCTGGACAGACCTGGTAAGCCCAAATGGGTAGTGCGGTTGAACTGGAAACGTCTGTCCGTGAGATCTTCAACTCAAACCTCCAGCAGAGCTTTTCTGGCATCCCTGTGGAGGTTGGGGACATTGAACATGAGTGGGCAATGTTCAAAGCCTCTATTGCTGAAGCTGCAGTGGAAGGCTGTGATCTCAAGGTCTTAGGTGCCTCAAGGGGCGGTAACCCTCGAACACCGTGGTGGACACCGGTGGTCAGGGAAGCCGTCCATCTGAAGAAGGAGGCCTTCGAGGATTTCTTGTCTCGGAGGACTCTGCAAGGTACCAAACGCTGTGATAACAGCCGTCTTACAGCTTTGGCCACAGCACTGACACTTTCTTTTTAAATTTATTTTTACTTCCTGATGACCTTCATCATGAAGATCCATCCTCATGATCAGCAGCTGATCTCTCTCTTTCTCTTTCTCTCACTAAGTATTTAACCTCAGACCTCTGACAGTAAATTCACTCTGCAGACAGTAGACACTGATGAGAGGCTTTGATCAGAGGACAGAACATCTAATACTGATGTAAAGGATGTAAAGGAGGGATCCTGCTGCTCCTGCATCACTAAATAAACACTGCTTAAGTTTGTACAGCATTTAGTTTCAGTTATTACAACAAAGCATGTGTGGGAAACAGTCGGCACCATCAGAGCTCACACCGTGAGGAGAAACTTTGTTTAAAACAAATCAAACGTGCAAAACAGCACAGCTGAATGTTCACACTGTGATCTTAGCAGTGTTTAACCTTCAGTCAAACCCGGAAGTACTTCCTGTTAATCTTCAAACAGAGCGGACTCATTTCTTCATGTAACACCTAACTGTGTTTTTGTAGGACATGATGATTGTAAATGAATGAAAATGTTTAAAGAACAAAGCAAATTTGTTCCATCTTTTAAATATACATTGGATGAAATGACTCGGTGTGCAGTGACAGTGGCCCTCATTTATCAAAAGTGCGTACACCAAATTTCAAGCGTACACCTGGCGTACGCCCAAAACCACGGTGACTTTGACATTTATCAATATGGACGTTGGCGTACGGCACGCTTAAATCCTACGCCAGCTCAGGAGGTGGTGTACATATACGCAAGTTTTGAGTTAGAGCCGAAATGCGCCGAAATCATTTCCTAAAAGCATAAGACGCACTGACAATCTAAAATACATGATATATTATGACCCACTTTAACAGAAACAATGTTTGAAACATTAATTTGTGTGTTTATATTTGAGCAACACGGACTTTATACAGCTTATTGAGCAGTCAGAACATGCTTTGATTTGTATTTGGACTATTTTATCGTAGCTTTTGGTGCCTTTTATTTGGCTTTTAATAAAATGTGGACCTTCAAATGAAAAGGCTATGAGCAAAAAATGTTAAAACAATGAAGAGCATAAGCGGATGGCTTGAAGCACTGAGACTGACTGCCGAAATGGACACAGGCCCACGCCCTTTAGGTGAGGCTGGCACAGACATGTCGCGCACAAAGCCCTGCATTTATTATAAGACAAACTTTATATTATGACAGCACAGCGAGCACCGACACCCCGCTGAAGGCCCCGCGTCCCCAGACTCTGGCATGCTGATCTCTGTTCATGTGTGAGTCCTGGGTCAGTGCGTAAAGCCCAGTCCCGGAGGTGATGGAGCAGCTTTTTATCAGAGCAACATTCTTTCATTTGGAGCTTATTTGGGACTTTGATGGGGGGTTTTCTTTCTTTCTGTCTCTTGGTGCACCACAAGTAGCCAATTTATAATTCTAGGAACGGACAAAAACTCCAACAGCGTTCAAAACAAAAACGCGCTCCACAAACAGGTGGTAGAGAGGTGGTGCAGCTCATCATTGTGTTTGGACAATGTTTCACTCTGAATATAAAAGAAAAGTTACACCGCGGATGGTCAGATCCAGTCCGTGCGCGTCTAGACACGTGTCCGTGCGTAATAGTCCCAGAACAGCACAGAGCTGTTTCCCAAAGCTGCAAAACATTATGAAGTCTTGCTTTGCACGCTGGGGGTACACCGCCCCGTATGTCCTCCGTTCATCAAAGTGAACGCTCAGCGAGAAGCTCTCGGCCCGTGCCCTGCTCCTCCGGGATGAGCGCATCCTCCTCTGGGGCTGACAGCGCACTGGTCCGCTCCAGCGAGGTTGACAGCGCGCGGCGGTCCCCCTGACTCCAGCACTGGCTCTCGGGCTGGACCTGAATTGTTTATGGCTCATCTGACTGCTCGTGTCCAGTTTTAAGCGCGTTGAACATTTTGTCAAAAATGGATCCAGTTTAAATCATCAAATAAAAAAGTATTAAATTGTTTCCAAATGAAAAACCTCGTAATATAAAAATGCACAATATTTTGAACATGTATGAAACTAAACATTTAATCTTTATTTAAATCTGTCAAAACAACATAATATTTTGTTTCTGAAGTTTTAACTTGTGGACTTCCTGCTCCAAACCATGTATTTCTTGCCGTATTCTGTCAGTCCCTGCCGTGAAGTCCTGGGTGCAGCCTCCTGAAGCTTGAATAATTGGGGGCGTTTCATTCAAATTACACACGTTTTCAGCACAGCTGGATTTACGCACAGCTTCATAAATCAGGCGCTGAGAACAGTGTAAGCATAATCTCATGCACAAAAATACACCTGTTTCTACGCAAGAATGATAAATGAGGGCCAATGTGTGTCTGCTTGTTCTGAACAACTGTTACATAAAACAAACATTAGACACATTTATACTCTGTCTATGATGTGAACCCACAATAATCACTAACTCTGCAGCTCTGTGGAGCTTTAAAAGAGGAGAAATGTATGTGGCTGTTACATCATGCAATACTAGAGAGTATTCTAAGATACAGGTAACCTCAGATTGGCCATCAGGTACAGACAGCTATGAATTATGGGGGTCAAAAACCATCTGCCCCTCCAGACAATTTACGAGCAGTCGTTATCAGACAGGCACAAAAAATAGTTTCCGATCCGACCCACATACTTTACCAACAATTTCAGCTTTTACCCTCTGCTAGAAGATAAATGCAGGCTAAACCCATATAAACACTCATTGTGCCTGTGTCCATTAAGCTTATCAGCACTAACATGTAGGCTGGCTGGGATGTGCACTGTGTCACCGTACAGTAAGTAGGCCATGGGGGGTTTGCAATATGTTAGTGGTTCAACACATGGGCTGTTGGTTTGTTCAATAAGTCACTGTTTATTAGGGTTGGGCCGATAGCCGATGTCAACGTCCATCAGCGATGACTGACAAACATCACAACGTTGAGCCGGCATCATGTCTGTAAACCCCCTCAAATTTATACATTATTCCTCCCTGTGAAAGCAGGTTTTAATGAACAGGAACAGCTCGTATAACAGTGTAAAGTAGTGAGCGTACAGCTGGTACAACAGTGTAAATTTGCTGTCCCCTCAAAATAACACATAACAGAGCTGTTAATGTCCAAACCGCTGGCAACAAAAGTGAGGACACCCCTGACTGAAGTCATCATATTGACAAGGTGTGAAGCATCAGACAGACCATCCTGATGGAACTTTGAACCAACCTGGTACAAATACAAGAAGGCTATAACAGCTCTGGGCTTACTGGCAGCCGGCTGTTGGCAGTGGGAGCTGACAGGAGTGTGTCTGATGTGATCAACAATATATAGTGTTTACTTTTCTACCTAAAGCCTTTGATTAAAATAATATGATTCTGTTAAACTCTCAGATTTTTTTTTTGTTTGTGAACAAACTGCGTCAACAACTTTCACCTCACAAACACCGTGATTTTTTTGACATCCACCTTATTTCAGACGGTGTTTTCTTTATTTCAGCCTGTAAAAGTGTCTGAGCCGGCTGCACTGACTGCCAAAGACAGTTCAGAGGTTTAACAGACTTATATTATTCTAAACAAAGACTCTTCATGGGTCCTCATGGACACTCTAATCCTTCTATAGCGCAGCCACCATGCAGCATTACGCACAAGTGCCACACGTAATTTATGTTTACAGCACTCATAGGGAGGCATTGTTTATACTAAGTATATAATCTCACAGGGCGGGAAATTCAGCCGGCAGATGGTTGAACCTTTACAACAACTCAGTGTGACAGAAAACACTGATGATACGCTTTGATCAGAGGACAGAGCATCAAATATTGATGAAAGGAGGGATCCTGCTGCTCCTACATCACTAAATAAACTGCTGTGTGTATTTAATTAAATTTATTCCCAGAAAGCCTGTGTCAGGGAAATATGTTGGCATCATCTGCACTTTGTACCAGAAGTGGAAACGATGCTGAACAGAAAGAGACAAACTAATCAAACATGCCAACAGCAACATGCTTACTGTTCATTTAATTTTGCTGACTGATGACACTGTGATCTTATTGGTGTTCAACCTTCATTAAACCTATGAAGTAGTTCCTTTTCCTCTTCAAATAGAGCAACTCATTTCTTCTGACACGAAACTATGTCTTTGTAGGATGTGATGATTGTGAACTGAAAGAAAGTTTCAAGCAGAAAGCAAATTTGTTCTGTCAGTTAACTATACTTAGTTAAGTTAGTAGCACAGAAAACTGAGCAACAATTGGATGAAATGACTCGGTGTGAAGTGAAACTGTCTCTGGTTGTTCTGAACCACTGACTGTTTAAAATTACTTACACACATTTATATACAGTCTATGATCAGATCCCAGTTATCACCAACTCTGCAGCTCTGTGGAGCTTTAAAAAACATCTGTATGTGGATTACTGCAATTGGTTTATTATGGGCTTGCTAGAATAAATCAGCTGCTCCAGAATACTGTAGCAAGTTTTCTGACAATAACCAGGTGCAATGGAAGCCAGCGAGGCTGTGCAGTGAGTAAACCTCACTCCCCAAAAACTTAAGACCCCACCAGAACTCTCGTTCTGTTTATTATTACTATTACAATTGATAATTGCATAATATTATTGATAATAATACTAAGTATGATACATTTTCCCCCTGCTGGTCATGATGTTGATTTATGTGTTTTATTGTGACTCATGCTGTGATCTGTTTTTCCTCCCAGGTGTTTCAAGTCTGTCTATTTAAATGATCTTGAAACGAAGAAGCTTGATCTCTGCATGCATTAATGGGAGCTTGGTGTTGCTTCTCAAGTTTCGCCAAGAACTTCAAATTTTGCTCACATTCACTTAGTTCCATCTTTTAATGAAATGGATGGAAGGGTGGCTTTTACTCTGAAGTGGCTGAAAGAAATGTGGACATTGCTGTTGCAATGCATCACCTCTGGCGGAAGACAGATTCAAAGTCTTGATTTTTGAAGATAAAGCTGCCGTGCTATGAGAGTATGAGCTGGTGGCAGAGCCATACTGTCAAAAGTTTTGCAGGCTGAAAAAGTCTGGCCATCAGACCTAAGTTGTATTTGCTCGGGAGAAAGATAGTGCTTTTGATTGCTGGTGTACATCTAATGAGGTTGGTGATTTTGCACAGCCTAAGCAGTTACTATTAATGGAGGATTTTAAAAAGTCTTCCAAAGAGGGTTTCAACTTACTTGAATGATATTAAGGTTTGTGAGGTTTTTAAGGCTGCTGTTAGTGGATGAATATGTTCTTTCACACGAGACTTTTTTGTGGATCTTCCTTTTTGTAATGTTGGTACCTCACTTCTATTGTGAAGGAACAAGCTAGTGGTGTCTGAGGGTGGCAGAAATGCTTGTCCCTTGGAGCTTGATGTTGAGGCTGAAAATGATGATTTCAAGGAAATCATCAGGTGTTTCTATTGTAAGAAAAGAGAGCATATTGTGGCAGGCCATCCTGTGTTGAAAAAGCAAATGCGAAACCAGTAGCTTTAGCAACAAACTTGATAAATATTTACATGAACTGTCAGAGGAAAATGTCTACTGACCTGACTGTATTTGCTTCATTTGTTATGGAAGGTGTTGTCTTGTTGCCTGGTAACAAACTTAAGGTGACGGTAAAGATTCTGCTGGGACACTGCTGCCTCCCAGTCTTTTATTCTGGAAGGAGTTTTGCAATCAGTAATGAGTCTGCTAGACTGGGAAGTCAACAAAGCCTGTTTGATCATTCAACATTTATCTTTCTGATCGTTAATCCAAATATGGAAAATGGTAAAATGCCACGAAAGTCAAAAGCGAAGTGAAATCAAAAGAAGAGTATGTGTCAATTACTCATGTAAATGAAGTGATGCAGCAGAAAAGGGAAATGTTTTGACGTTGCTTGAACAGCAACAGAACAACTTCAAAGGCTTTGTTCAAATCATTATTGTTAAATCCTGGTGGCATTCAGGGAATGTGGGACTAACAGCTAGTTTGAATTGCTGAGGTGCAAAAAACCCCGAAAATTTAATATAATCAGGCAGCAAAAATGGAAAGCGATCTCCACTAGAGATGGTTAGGGGATAAAACAACCTGTAGGCAAAATAGACAACTGTAATAATTACAACAAAAAGGGTGTCTGTGAAATAAAAAAAAACCACATAGTGGCCTACACAACATTCAATTGTCTATTTCTGATTCGTCTGGCTCACTGGAGTCCAACCGGGACCAAGACCATATTACCTGCACCTTTGACGTAGAAGTAGGACGTTGGCGAGCGGCACACAGACAAAGAGGCCACCACTGCGGGACCTGGTCTACCCTTCCACCACACCTCACCGTCCGCTCTTATTCTGAAATGCTCCCTGTGGCAGTTGCTTGATGCACCGGTCAAGACAAGAAACGAAAGCGATCCACAGAGAGCTTTGAAGAATGTAGTAAAAGCACAGAAAGGACATATTAAAAGCAAGTCATTAACATGGGACATGCTGCATGCTTTGCTGCTGAAATGCTAAGAGACTTCCAGTGAAAGTTGATGCCGTAAATAAACTGCTGCACACACGCAGCCTACGTCCGTCCCTCAGAATTCCCATGTTGCATGAGGGTGAAGGGAATTTTGTTAAAATGTTAAAATGTGATAATAAGTTTGCCATATGTTTGACATGAGGCTGAGGCTGAACAGTACTGAAGAAAACCAATGCTCAGTGGCTAGTGGATCTAAGAACAGATCACAGCAATCTCCCAGAACAAGATCCAGTAACCATTACAACGGCAGACAGTATAAAAAGCTGGACAGCACCAGGTGCTGACATGATCCACAGCTACTGGCTGAAGAAACTTGCCTTCCATGAACACATGGCTCAATACATGGACAGGGCCCAGAAGGGAATGGACAATAATACTAGGGGAGCCATGCACCAGCTACTGGTTGATAGAAACTGCAAAACCAGGCAGACCAATCTGTGCACGGCCTGGATTGACTATATTATTGGATTGACTATATTGATTGAAAGCCTACGACTCAATGCCACATACATGGATACGGGAATGCTTGGAAATGTACAAGATCAACAGGACACTAATAGCTTTAATCAAGAACTCAATGGGGCTGTGGAGACCAAGTCTGGAAGCCAACTCAAAGCCAAGTCACCATCAAGTGCGGCATATACCAAGACGATGCACTATCCCCGCTGCTGTTCTGCATAGGCCTGACCCCCTCAGCCAGGTCATCACAAAGACTGGCTACGGATACCGATTCCGAAGTGGAACAATCATCAGTCACCTCCTCTACATGGACGACATCAAGCTGTATGCCAAAAATGAGCGAGACATCGACTCACTGATCCACACTACCAGGATCTACAGCAATAACACTGGAATGTCGTTCGGGCTGGACAAGTGTGGTCGCATGGTATCAAAAAGAGGGAAGATGATCAGAACCGAGGGGATTAAACTACCAGAAGGCCATGTTGCAGATGTTCAGGACAGCTACAAATACCTTGGGGTTCCACAGGCTAATGGAAACCATGAGGAGGCAGCAAGGAAGACCACCATAGCCAAATACCTACAGAGAGTAAGGCAGGTCCTGAAAAGTCAGCTGAATGGGAAAAACAAGATCCGAGCCATCAACACATACAAGGCAAGGCCAGGCAAGTTTATTTATATAGCACATTTCAACAACAAGGCAATTCAAAGTGCTTTACATAAAACATAAAAGCAACAGGGAAAAACAATAAAAACGTTTGAAAGCAACATAAAATATAATAAAAGTTAAAAGAGTTAAATGGAAAATAAAAACAGGCTGAGGGGTTGAGCAAATAACTGAGTCACAATCATTCTGAAAAGAGAACAAACAGAGAAGTACTCTTAATCTACTCTCTCTAGCTGGTCTGTACTCGGGTCCACAGCAATCTTTGGGTCCACTGAAAAAGAAAACAGGACAGTAAAAGTTACAGTGCAGTGTAAGTTATCAGTAAAAAGAAAAATCTTGAATATTTAATGAAAAGCAGTGGTAAAAAGAAAAGTCTTCAGTCTTGATTTTAAAAGAACTGACAGTTTCAGCAGACCTGCAGTTATCTGGGAGTTTGTTCCAAATATACGGAGCATAATAACTGAACGCTGCTTCTCCTTGTTTAGTTTTGACTCTGGGGACAGAAAGCAGACCTGATCCCAGACCTGATCCCAGACCTGATCCCAGACGACCTGAGAGGTCTGGTTGGTTCATAACGAAGCAGAAGATCAGAAATGTATTTTGGCCCTAATCCATTTAGTGCTTTGTAAACTAACAGCAGGATTTTGAAATCGATTCTCTGACATACAGGAAGCCAATGTAAAGACCTCAGAACTGGAGTGATGTGATCCACCTTTTTGGTCTTAGTGAGGACTCGAGCAGCAGCGTTCTGAATCAGCTGCAGCTGTCTGATGGATTTCTTAGGGAGCCCTGTAAGGACACTGTTACAGTAGTCAAGTCGACTGAAGATAAATGCATGGATAAGCTTTTCCAGGTCCTGCTGAGACATAAGGCCTCTTATCCTTGATATATTCTTCAGGTGATAGTGGGCTGACTTTGTAATTGTCTTAATGTGGCTCCTCAAATTCAGGTCTGAGTCCATGACTACACCAAGATTTCTGGCTTGGTTTGTGGTTCTTAACATTACAGACTGAAGTCGAGTGCTGACTTTCAATCGTTCCTGCCAGTCATCAGATACCCCGCTGGTATAATAAACTGGCCAAAGGAGGAGATAGAGGCTACTGACATCAAGACAAGAAAGCTCCTCACAATGCATGGAGGGTTTCACCCCAAATCCAGAACCCTGAGACTGTACACCAAGCGTAGCGAAGGAGGCCGAGGGCTAGTGAGTGTCAAGACCACTGTCCAGGAGGAAAGGACGAAGATCCAGGAGTACATCAGGAAGATGGCCCCCAAAGATGAAAGGCTTAGTGAATACCTCAGACAGCAGAAACCCAAGAGTGAAGACAAGAAAGATAAAGAACCTTCATGGAGAGACAAGCCGCTGCACGGCATGTACCACAGACAAATAGAAGAAGTGGCTGATATCAAGAAATCCTACCAGAGGCTGGAAAAGGCTGGACAGAAGCACTAATCATGGCGGCACCAGAACAGGCAAACTTAACAGGAGACTGCTGCTTCCAAACTCAGTAATCAGATTCCTCCAGGGTTTAGGTTGAGGCTGGGGAATAGTGTGAAGGTCCACATTTTTCCTAATGTCACCAATGTACCTAAATGTATTTAGGTTTAATGTTCCTTTTTAAGTCTTCTTCAATGTTTTTCTTTCATTTATAATCATCATATAAGACAAGCTCATTTTAATATTACACATCAAATCAAATGTTTAAACAAGAACAGGACGTCCTGGAGGTCAAATACACAGTTCCATATAATTGTGTGCACTTTTAATGTGTATTTTTAAAAGGTGTGACTGGTGTGACATCACAGCGCCTTCTGCAGATATAAGTAGTGAAGTTGTGAGAGTGTGACAGACTGAAGGAGAAGCAGCAGTTTGTTTCCTCTGAAGCCGCAACGTCTCTTCAGTTCAACCTGCAGGTGAGTTCAGACAGGTAAGCATCCAACCAGGAGACATTACACATGTCTGATAGATCAGCTGTGTGCAGTATTATTCTCAGCTGCTCCAGGATCTCACAGAGGCTTTGGGGAGTTTTTAAAAAATAAATATGACTGAAATAGCAAAAAGTCGAGCTGAAGTTCATAAACATTTTATGTTGCAATAATGTTTAAATTTAAAAAATGCAACCATTTTATGAACTTACTGATAATCATTTGTGTGATAGAAATATTAATGAGGCATAAGTTGAGTATGTGTTGATTCTTGAGTGGCTGCAGAGCGTCTGTAGATCTGCAAACTGTTGTATGAAGTGATGGTGGTGAAGTCTGTCAACATGTGTGTAGTTTGTGATGCTGTTGAATTGTGTTTGACTTTACTGAGAGGTGTCTCTGACATTCTAAAATTCTCGGATACGAGTCATATATTACCATGAAATAACAATTCTAAATTACAGAAAGACCTTTAACACAAATAAATTTGATTGTATCATTATCATGATTTGTATCTAATGCAGTTTTGTGGGTGAAATTATTAGTGTCACTCCCCACCAGGGTGCGGATTATACAATGACAACTGAAGGGATCAACTTTTTTTTGCAGGTCCTAAAGGATTCCCAGTACAGCGCGCTGGTGTGTGCTTCAGTGAACTAAAATCTTACAATACTTACAATATCCTTGCTTATCTATTATTGTATGCTGTACGTAGATGAAGATAAATCAAATTCATCACACCAGTTGATGGATTCCTATACCACACAATAACTTCTGTAGTCATAGGTCACAAGTAGTCTACAGCAAAACTGCAAGAAAGTCAAACCCGCACACACAATAGCAGGCTATCATGACTGCTCAAAACAGACCCACTCAATGCTGAGCCAGAAACAAACACACTAACTAAAAACAGGCTGCATTCTCATCTCTAATTCCTAATTTTTATAATTTCAAGTTTTAATTTAACTTTTTACCAAATATCTCCTTTCCTCTTGCTCATGTTGATTGTGAATTAAATTATAATAATAATTAAAGCTGCAAGCAGTGTTGAACGGACCCTCACCCCCTTGCGCACTACAGGTGGAGCGACAGCCCGGGTCTCTACACAGCAGGGCGGCTGACACGGCTCTGAATTTAACACTGAACATATTACACAGGTGAAGTTTGGAAATTATTTGTGGTTGATGTAAGTTACTTACGCAATTCAAAGTGGCTGACTTCCGGTTGGGTTTAGCTTATTTTTAGGTCTAGAGATGCTACATTGGTTTCTCAAGTTTTGTACAGCTAGGTAAAACATATGGCGGGGGCTGCTTTTAAAATCCACAACCACGCTCCCAAACTATAGCAAACAATAATAAACAACATTTCTGACGTGTGTACCAAGTCTTGTGAGGTTTCGAGCATCCCTAGCCAAGAATAAAAAGCCTTTCGGGGGCTCTATAGAGCCAACGTCACCATTGGTGCACGTTAGTGCTCGGGCCCAAATAAAGTAGTAGTCATTCATTGTTGGGAATTGTTTGGTCCCTGTAAATAATATTAAACAGAATACAGGCTACACCTGTTCAATATGAAAAGTGCAATTACATGCCTTTTGTTATGAATTGGTGCTATATAAATATAATGGAACACATTTGAAATAACAAACCAGGATTTTAATGTTTACCTGGGCAGGTAAAACTCCTGAATTCCGGAGTGAAAACAAAGTGCTATGCTTATTGTAAAAAAGACTCACAAAAGACTTAAATTGAAATAATGAACTCCATATTGATGTCACAATGTATCTCCATAATAACCAATCCTCAATTTCACTGCTGATCACTAAGCACCAGTGTTAACTAACAAATACATAAAATATTAAATGACAATGATAATGAAATCACAGGGTAGACTATCACTTAGCTAACATCAGATAGCTGATTTTAAGTAAAAGAAATTCTAAATACGAAACTCTGATGGTAGGAGAGTTAAGTGAATTAAACAAGCTAGAAAGCTGACTAATAACTACTGACATTAACCTGCAGTTTCACTCTTCGCGTGTGATGCACTGAGTGGAACAGAAGCAGCTGTCAGCGATGCAGCCATAGACTGCTTATAAGATATGGACGTAGTCATGGTGACGTCACCCGTTGATTTGTGGACTGCCGTTTGGAAGCCTCGAGTTTGGCCGATAGGGAGCCTCCATGTTGAGTTTTTGCAACCAGCGGCACCAGACGTGACCATATTGGAGCGAGATAGTTGGCCTAAAGGCCGTTTGTGCTTGTCCAAGCTTGCATAGCTAGTTGCATCGGTAGTTCACCTTAACTCTCATTTTAACAGGGCTGACAATTTTGTCTAGCGAACAAGACCTAAAATTAAATGTTCTTACCAGATAAAGTTACCAGCCAACTCCTAATAATTTTTATTTAATGTTTATTTGACAGGGACAAATGCATAGAACATTGCTTTATAAAGAATCCAAAGTAGATGCCATACATAAGCTGTTTCAGCAACGCTGGTTAAATTTACACTGGTTGTTCAATAGAATGCAGGTTTAAGGGGCTTTCGTGTTTGCATCAGATTGCTGACCCGAAGCTTCCCGCTGCCAGGACTAGCAGCCGGACAAGTCATTCAACTAACATCTATGTTAGGAAATTGTATGTTACATTTTAGGGGTGTCTGAAATTGTATTTCAAGATTCTTAATTATAAGGCATAAATATGGGAAATATATTGAAATATTTACAATTACAATCAAGAGAGACCCCCCTGAACCATTTTTGCCTCTTTTGGGGGGGTCCAACCGTTAACTAGGGGGGTCAGAACCCCTAAGTCCCTCCATAATTCAAACCATGCTCCCCACTCTCTGCAATGCTAAGCTTAGTGTATTTTTTGTGGATTGATGAAGCCAGAACCTAAACACCAAATTTGAATTCTACTTATTCTGCATTAACATAATAATCAGTTCCATGTGAGTTCAGTGAGGGAACAAATATATTGTTGCTGTATTTTCAGAGCATCAGACGGATCCACATCAGCAGTTTCAGCAGAAATCTGACAATGAAGGTGAGTTTGTGAACTGATATTTTACAGATCTCAAAGTTCTGTTAAACTGTGAAGAGGCTTGTGATATCGGTAGCTTAGATGGTTGCTACAGCAACAACCCAGGCAGATAATTATTGTCAGTTAGCTCCACCTTAGAGGTGTCTTTGCCCACACCGCCATGAAACTAGAGGCCAAACTGTTCAAACAGTGTGTAAGAGTCAAACCTCAGTCAGAACGACAACATCTGCTCTGTTCCAGCTGGTATCAGTCGTCTTCCTCCTCCTGGCTCCTCTGTTGACCAGCTGCCAGGAGCTCGTCCAACCGGTGGACTGCAGTGACATCTATAAACAAAACACGAGCCTCCCCAGTGGAGTGTACACCATCTATCCCTCTGGAGTGAAGTCTGCTGTCCAGGTACACTTCACCTTCTCTGGGACAACCAATAACAGCCCTTTGGGAGAGGCATCAGGGGCCGACTGTACTGGTCCCCTTGGCAGCACCAACAACAGCAGTCTATTTTCTTCTCTCCGCTTTTACACAAACAGCACTTTAAGCCCCCATTGGTCAATGCCACCAAACATTCAATTCACTACAAAATTTGTAGTCGTTGAAGCTGTGGTGAATGAACAAATTAATATATTAGTAAATGATGAATAGTTTTAAATTGGTGTCTGGATAATTACATGAGCCAATAAATTATTGTTTCATCTTATCTAAACACCACACCATGTACTTTCTCTGGAGTTGGTTAAATCTAGCCAAACCCTCTGAGAGATGCATACAGTATCTATATGAAATATCACAGGATTCAATTCAATTTCAATTCAATTTTATTTATATAGCGCTAAATCACAACAACAGTTATCTCACAGCGCTTTTCATAAAGAGCAGGTCTAGACCGAACTCTGAAGTTATTTACAGAAGCCCAACAATTCCCACCAAGAGCAAGCACTAGGCGACACAGGCAAGGAAAAACTTCCTTTAAGAGGCAGAAACCTCGAGCAGAACCATGGCTCAGGGTGGGTGACCATCTGCCTCGACCGGCTGGGGTGAGGGGAGAGAGAGAGAGAGAGCAAGAGAAAGAGAGAGAGAGGAGCAAGAGAGAGAGCAGAGGGAGGCAACCTACACAGTATACACATAGAGGTACAGACAATAAAGGTGATGGTGCTATAGACTAAATGAAAAATGGTACAGATATTTATAGTAATGTTAATGATAATAATAATAACAGTAATAATAGCAATAGGACTAGTAATAGCAATTGCAACTGTAGCAGAGGGCGTCGAGCAGGAACACGGGGGCAGCAGGAGACTCCCAACCACAGATCCAGACTCCACAGCTCCAGAGCCAGCAACACCCGCAGGAAGTGACAGGAGGGGGAAGCACACGACCATGGGGAGAGGGAGAAAAAATCGAGTTAGTAACATGCATTAATGGGATGAGGTTGCACTCAGAGAGAAAAAGAGAAGAGAGGAGCTCAGTGCATCATGGGAAATCCCCCAGCAGTCTAGCCTATAGCAGCATAATTAAGGGATGGTTCAGGACTCACCTGAGCCAGCCCTAACTATAAGCTTTATCAAAAAGGAAAGTCTTAAGCCTACTCTTAAATGTAGAGGCGGTGTCTGCCTCCCGAACCCAAACTGGAACCTGGTTCCACAGGAGAGGAGCCTGATAGCTGAACGCTCTGGCTCCCATTCTACTTTTGGAGACTCTAGGAACCACAAGTAATCCTGCATTCTGGGAGCGCAGTGCTCTGGTGGGGTAGTAAGGTACTATGAGCTCTTTAAGATAAGATGGTGCCTGACCATTAAGAGCTTTGAATGTGAGAAGAAGGATTTTAAATTCTATTCTGGATTTTACAGGAAGCCAATGCAGAGAAGCTAAGACAGGAGAGATATGATCTCTTTTACTGGTTCCTGTCAAAACACATGCTGCAGCATTCTGGATCAGCTGAAGAGTCTTAATGGACTTTTTCGAAGAGCCTGATAATAAGGAATTGCAGTAATCCAGTCTAGAAGTAACAAATGCATGGACTAGTTTTTCTGCATCATTTTTAGACAGGATGTTCCTGATTTTTGCAATATTACATAGGTGAAAAAAGGCGGTCCTTGAAATTTGCTTAATGTGAGAGTTGAACGACATGTCCTGGTCAAAGATAACTCCAAGATTTCTCACAGTGGTGCTGGAGGCCAGGCGATGCCATCCAGGAAACTATATCTTTAGATAATGCGTCGCTGGAGGTGCTCAGGCCCCAGAACAATAACTTCAGTTTTATCTGAGTTTAACATTAGAAAATTGCAGGTCATCCAGGTTTTAACATCCTGAAGACACATTTGAAGCTTAGCTAACTGATGAGTTTCATCTGGCTTGATCGATAGATATAACTGAGTATCATCTGCATAACAATGAAAGTTTATGGAGTGTTTCCTGATAATATTGCCTAAAGGAAGCATATATAAAGTGAAGAGGATTGGTCCGAGCACAGATCCTTGTGGAACTCCATGACTAACTTTGGTATGCATGGAGGACTCATCGTTAACATGTACAAACTGAAATCGATCTGATAAATAGGACTTAAAGGAGCTTAGAGCGGTTCCTTTAATGCCAATGAAATGTTCCAGTCTCTGTAATAGGATCTGATGGTCAATGGTATCAAATGCAGCACTAAGATCTAGTAAAACCAATACAGAGACAAGTCCTTTGTCTGATGCAGTTAGGAGGTCATTAGTAATTTTCACCAGTGCTGTCTCTGTGCTATGGTGAGCTCTAAATCCTGACTGAAAATCCTCAAATAAACTATTGCTATGTAGAAAGTCACACAGCTGTTTGGCGACTGCTTTCTCCAGGACCTTAGAGATAAATGGAAGGTTAGATATAGGTCTATAGTTGGCTAAAACGTCTGGATCCAGGTTGGGCTTTTTCAGAAGAGGTTTAATTACAGCTACTTTAAAGTACTGTGGCACGTAGCCTGTTGATAAAGACAAATTGATCACATCCAGCAGAGAAGTTCCAACCAAGGGCAAAACTTCTTTTAGCAGCCTAGTCGGGATGGGGTCTAAGAGGCAGGTTGATGGTTTAGATGAAGAAATTATTGAAGTTAGTTGATAAAGATTGAGGGAAGCAAAGCAGTCTAAACATATAATTGGTTTTACAGCTGTTTCTAAAGTTCCTGAGTATAGACTTAAGTCGAGTGCCAGTTGAGGGCAGGTCTTGGTGGATTTTGTTTCTAATAGCTAGGATTTTATCATTAAAGAAGCTCATGAAGTCATAACTACTGAGAGCTATGGGAATACTTTGCTCAATAGAGCTGTGACTTTCTGTCAGCCTGGCTACAGTGCTGAAAAGAAACCTGGGGTTGTTCCTATTTTCCTCTATTAATGACGTAGTAGTACGCTGCTTTGGCATTACGGAGGGCCTTCCTATAAATTTTAAGACTATCTTGCCAAATTAAACGAGAATTTTCCAGTTTGGTAGAATGCCAATTCCTCTCGAGTTTCTGTGATATTTGCTTTAATTTGCGAGGTTTCAGTATTATACCATGGAGCTAACCGTCTTTGTTTTAGTATTTTCTTTTGTAGAGGGGCTACAGAGTCAAGTGTTGTTCAGCGAGCCTGCAGCACTATCAACAAGATGATCGACTTGAGAGGGACTGAAATTGCGTGAAGAGTCCTCTGTTAATTTGATACCTGATAGTGAATTTAGAGCCGATGGGATCGCATTTTTAAATTTAGCTATAGCACTATCAGACAGACATCTTGTATAGAAATTTTTGCCCAATGGAGGGTAGTTCAGCAGTACAAGCTCAAAAGTTATCAAACAATGATCAGATAAAGAGGGATTCTGTGGGAACACTATTAAATGTTCAATTTCAATACCATATACCAGAACAAGGTCGAGGGTGTGATTAAAACAGTGAGTCGGTTCATGAACACTCTGAGAGAAGCCAATTGAATCTAATAGAGAGATAAGCGCAGTACTAAAGCTGTCATTCTCTACATCCACATGAATATTAAAATCCCCTACAATAATAACTTTGTCCGTTTTAAGGACTAAAGTTGACAAAAACTCTGCAAATTCAGATAAGAATTCAGAGTACGGCTGAGGTGCTTTCGGTACACTACAACAAATAGAATTGGTTGCAGTGATTTCCAGCTTGGGTGTGAAAGACTCAGAACAAGGCTTTCAAATGAGTTATAATTTAGTTTAGGTTTAGAGCTGATTACTAGGCT
Source organism: Lepomis macrochirus (assembly GCA_024633595.2). Taxonomy (NCBI): domain Eukaryota; kingdom Metazoa; phylum Chordata; class Actinopteri; order Centrarchiformes; family Centrarchidae; genus Lepomis; species Lepomis macrochirus. The sequence goes on along the minus strand of JALXJV020000023.1, from coordinate 2,424,376 downwards.
AGAGTCAAAGATAGCCGCAACTCCACCTCCTCGGCCTGTGCTTGAGGAATGTGAGTATTAATATGACTGGGAGGGGTGGATTCATTTAGGCTTACATATTCTCCATCACCCAGCCAGGTTTCAGTAAGACAGAATAAATCAATTTCATAATCTGATATTAATTCATTTACTAGTACACCTTTAGAAGAGATAGATCTGATGTTTAAGAGTCCACATTTTACTCTCCTATTCGTTTGCACTATTGCTCCTGTGGTTTTAATTTTTATGAGGTTTTTATGCACAGCTCCTCTTCTGTTTACCTTTGATTTAAATAATTTCAATGGTCGGGGGACAGACACCGTCACTATAGGGTTTTCACTAAGTAACTCCTGGAACGGAGGAGCAGAGAAGTGTGTTAAACTGCGACTCTGCGTAGGGTTTTGGGTGGGTAACTGCTGAATTAGAAGGGCAGAGAAGTGTGTTGAGACTGCGACTCTGCCTCCTGGTCTCAACTCTGGGTTGTCATGGATTTGGTCCGCTAATAAAGTTGGCCAGATTTCTAGAAATGAGAGCTGCTCCTTCCCAAGAGGGATGGATGCCGTCTCTCGAATCAGACCAGGTCTTCCCAGAAAGTCTGCCAATGATCTACAAAGCCCACATCGTTGGCTGGACACCACCTCGATAACCAGCGGCGGAATGACGACATGCGGCTATACATGTCATCACTGGTCAGATTGGGCAGGAGAAATCAAGAATAAAAACTAAATAATAGAAACAGCTCACAGCCTCATAAGTATGAACCTAATACACAAGTTCAAACAGCTGAAGTCATTTACTAATGAATGTGTTTGTGTGTAGGTTTACTGTGACATGACCACAGAAGGAGGACGGTGGACGGTGAGTATTACCACAGAGTGATTTTCAGTATCAGCACTTCCTGTTGGACTTTCACAATAAATCACACAGCAGTAAAACCTTGTTGTCTGGAAACATGAGCTGTCAGGTATCTAGTGTGTTTAGCTAGTTATCCCTCCATCCCGTCCCCCCCAGGTGTTCCAGAGGAGGATGGACGGCACCCTGAACTTCTACAGGGGCTGGGATCAGTACAAGCTGGGCTTTGGTAGTGCTGCTGGAGAGTACTGGCTCGGTGAGAAACCAAACCTGACTAACACTAATGTGACTTTGTGAAACTTTGTTGTAAATCCAGAAATGGGACTGAGCAAGTTTTGTGTCTAAACTCTAGATCAGTTAGTGTGAGAGTGTTTTAATGAATTATCTCCACGTCTGTCCAAAATGTCAAACTGTGCCCAGTGTGTACATGTATATATACAGTATGTATGTGTGTGTCTGTGTGTGTGCAGGTCTTGAGAACATCTACCAACTGACTAAGCAAAGAAAATATGAGCTGCTGGTCGACATGGAGGACTTTGAGGGGAAGAAGGTGTTTGCTCGCTACTTTTCGTTCTCCATCGATACGGAGTGTAACGGATATAAACTGAGTGTATCTGGATTCATCAATGGAGGGGCGGGTGAGTAAGGCGTCTGTTAGATTATTTATTCATCTCATTGTATTCTGAAAATACACTATGTTTATACCCATGGCCACCAAGGCTTAGCTCCTAAGACAAACCTCCAGCCCATCTTGTCAAGCTGCAAGAACGCACTTTCAAAGGAGCGCTACAGATGGTGCCATAACCAGGTCCTGAGAAAGCTGGTAGAAGTGCTTGAGGGGGCGCAGACAGGGTAGCAGGGGTTCTCACCACTAACATAACACCACATCCACTTTGTCAAGGAGGGCGGAGGAAGAAGAAGCACCAGGCGGAGAGAAATGCCACAGCTCTTTTCTAGAAGATACACATACATGTAGCGAAATTCATTCTCTGCATGTAACCCATCCCTCAAGGGAGCAGCGGGCAGCCGCTGTGCAGCGCCCCAGGGACAAACTCTAGATCTTTATCAGTGTTTAAAGCAGTTGCTGTGATAAGTTATTTTCTGATGTGCAGAGCTCACGTAACACCACGTTCCTAGGTCTAACATACCTCAAAACTTTGGTTGTTCAAGTTGAGGTTTCTCAGCTGCAGCTAGGGTGGCCACCCGTCTCTTAAAATACGGAATTGTCCCGTATTTGAGAACCAAATAGTGCGTCTCGTTTTGAATCAATACGCGACATGCTTTATCCCGTATTTCCCAGTTGTCTTTAATGCAGCATCCCGTGCAAATCATCCCACCAGCATTCTGTAAAGACTTGCCCTTTTCTACCCCTTATTGAGTAATATTTGCTGACTTTGCTGGTTTGATTAAAACCGTCAGGTTCAGGGCCAGTGGCAGTCAGATAATGGTAGGTCTATTGGCAAGGAGTCGAGTTGAAACAATGGCGCCGCCGGCGGCAGCTCGAGAAAACCCCCCATGTCTCCTCTGAAATGAAAGCGGATGCAAAAGACGACAAGAGTGGGAAAAATCAAATAGCCTACTTGATGAGTATCAAGCAAAACTGCACAATTTGTTGGCCAGTGTCCTGTGTTTTGCACGGTGGTCTATCAGACGTGTGAAAGCATGCTGTGGCAGTGTAATGAATCATTTAATAAAACATACTTATTTTCTTTCTGGGGATTGATTACTCTGAATTTCATATGCTGCCCATCAAAATATAGCACCTAGGAGTACCTGTACCATGGGCGATTTACTAAGAAATACTGTGTAGATGACAACAGGCGCAAACACAATGGAGGTGGCAGTATTTAAAAGAGCGCTCTGCATGTTTTAATTTGTTTCCGCCATGGAGAGTCGGGAGAGAAAGCAGCCACTGCATAAAAACCTTGGTTTGTTTCATTCAGTGCGTCCCGAGTATGTGGATATCATACGTACCTGCCCATCCTGCCTGAGATTGCACTAAATACTTAGGACAACACACCTGAAAAACTGCTTTGGGAAATCCCAGCAGAAACAGCTACAGTATGCTGGAATGACCCAGACGCCAGGTAATGCCAGCAGATCGTGCTTCATCCAGTCAGAGGGAACAATCACAGACCATCTGCACCGCAATCTTCTGTCCCTGGCCCTGTACGCATCAATGCCCCATTCTCACTCTGATACCAACAACGGGTTGTGTCACTATTCCAATCAGCACGCTGTTAACAGCGCTGTGTGATTGTTCCCTCTGGCTGGATGAATTTTACGCGTGAATCATGCACTACTGCAGCTGGGGGCTCTCTGCAGCGCCACGCAAAATTCTTCCATCTCACGGAGAAAAGAAGTCAGGTCAAAACGAAATTTGCTTTATCGGCATGAATGTTAATACAACAATATTGCCAAAGAAAGAAAATACAAAACAACAATTCAATTCATATATTCTATCGACGAAATACAATAAAATATATTTTTTTCTATTTTTAGTATATAGAATAATATTGTCTAATACTGTAATTTCTCTGCGTCTCCTTTTCACAATGACAGAAACCATCTCTGAGCAACACTTGGCGGTTGGCACCTTCCTTTCAAATGTATTAAATACAGATGCTGTTGCACTCACATGAAATTGCGTTTGTTATTATGTATTTTTTGGTATTTCTGCAAACAATGACAAACATTTTAGCCAAAATCTGTGTTCACACCACCCTATAGTAATTACTCAAGTTCATTAGCAATTTATCATCCTGTCCATCAACAGCCACGTCATAAACATCTCAGCATCCACTGGTTATATGGAAAGGATATTTTCCAGAATGACCAACAAAGTGCCAGCAAGAACACATGCTCTGTGGAGCTCATTAACTTTTGATCACTCTCAACTTTGAGCAATCCACTTCATAGTTCTACTGTAGCAGTTCGAAAGACAAACAGCTATTCAGTGCTGCACGAGTAGTGTACCTCTGAAAGAAGAAAACATTTATAAAAGGAAGTAGGCCTAACATGCTCCAAACTGCACACACGGCCTACTACTTCTAATCCACTGATGTTCATGATGTTCATGAAAAGTCCTTTGCAAAAGTCTTTCCAATCGAATTGTATCAACGGATTTGATTTTTAGTTTTAGTTAAAAAGTTATGGACATGTTGATTTAATAACTTAACAAAATACACATGCTAGTTTTTGTGGTCTCACTCTCACACATTGTTGGCCTGTGTTTATTATTGTCATAGCTGTGTATTTAGCTATGACAATAATACCACTAGTCTGTTGTGAGTTGTGATAGAGAGAGACTGAGCACATCTGTTCACACTGATTTCAATAGCAGATAGCTTATTATAATGTCCTTTAGATTGCCCATGTACTGTGTAGTTAGCAAGGTGATTATAGTTTACCTTAACTAAAGTTTTTTTGTAAAATTAAAGTAAAACTGGATGTGAAAAACCATTTTAGTAAAATTTTTAAAAAGAAAAGAAAAATGACAATAATTCTAGCTGTTAACTAAACATTGGATAAATCACATTGGTGACCTGTAACTTCAGATTAAAATAATGTGAACTAGCATGATATAAAGCTTAGCAGCAATTACTTTTAAGCAGTGCATTTTGAAAGAAAAATGCTGCAACATCAGTCAAAAGGTGATTCTAACTTTGTGTAGCAAGTATAAATTTGTTACAAAACTAAAATTTTAATTAAATATATCATATCTACAATATCTAATTGCTGTCCTAAGCTTCATATCAAACCTGTTTACTTAATCTAGAGTTACAGGTCAGGTCTTACAAATGTTTAGTTCTCCCTAACAACAAGAGTTATTTTTGCATTTTACATTTGTTGTTAGTTTTATTTCAATTAACTAAAATGTTTTTTTTCACATCCAGTATTAGTTTAGTTTTAATAAATAATGTTTTATCCTGGTTGTAGTCTGTAATCACCTTTCTAACTACACAGTACATGGGCCTACTCTTAAATATTTTACCCGTTACTTTAAAGTTCACAGCAAGCTCTTCATTCTTTGTTCAAAATAAAATAATATGCCAAAAATGGAGAATTTTTGATTTATTTTTTTTTCCGACACCAAAAACAGTTATTTCCCTTTTTGTTTTCAAACAAATAGAGATATATTTTTAAAATTCCTGAATTACAAACAAATTACACATTTTCCAATGACACAGACTTTGTCCGTCTGACTGAAATGACACTGATTTCTGGCTTCTGCTGATGAGTTTCAAAATATTAGATTTAGATTGTTTCATCCAGGTGAAACACTGAGTCGATCATAATCGACCTGCTGGTGACTTCAGCTGTCTGAACCATAACTGGTATCCAAAGTCTGACTGATAGAAGACTGCAGGCTGTGAAAAGATCAGCTGATGTTTATAGTTAATGCAAATTTACTAACCCTGTGGTTCTTGTGTGTTCCTGTAGGAGACTCCTTGAGTCCTCACAATGCACAGAAGTTCTCCACCTTTGACAAAGACCAGGACTCCTGGCCCAACAACTGTGCTAGATCTTTCCTGGGGGCGTTCTGGTACAACTGGTGTCACCAAACAAACCCCAACGGGGTTTATCGTTGGGGAGCTGACAAAACTCTCTATGCTGTTGGAGTGGAGTGGATAGCTTGGAAGGGTGTTGACTACTCCCTGAAGACCATCAGCATGAAGATCCGTCCTGTCCTGTAGTTCTCCAGGACCAACGTACAGCAGAATATCAGCAGCTGATCTCTCTCCTCATTTCTTTCTCTTTCTCTCATTAAGCATGTAATCTCACAACGGGCCTTATTTTCCTGAAACTGGGCACAAGCACAATCCACCAGCAGCAGAACACCAACTCAGATTTGTCCTTTTTGTTACCATCTGTGGCTCAAAGCAGTCGTGGAAGAGAGGCTGAATAAATGATTAGTAGGAGGAGCACAGAATCAGCAGGTGGAGTCAGGTGGAGCTTCAGTAATGACCAATCACATGAGCTCCTCTCATCCTTTTTAAAAGCAGCACACAGACCAAGTGGACCAGGAGGAGTCAGGCCCAGGTGTATATGAGAAATAAAGAAGGCTCGAAACATCCCAAATATTAATATACGTTAGCAACACATCAGGATTTCAGGCCAGTTTGACAAGTAAAATGTCCCTGCACCACCTGAGCTGCTCCAACAGCCTCAGCTGCACCACTCCACCTTCCACCAGTGGAAACTCTGCTGACTGCAGTTGGGCTGCTGCTGGATTTGTGCCAGCAGGAAAGTAGGGCCCAGAATCTTGAAATGGAAACAGATATTTAGAGTCTGATAGTGTGAAAATCGCTGCATTAACTGCCAACACAATGTGAAAAGAGGAAAAGGAAAGAAAAGCAAAGTGTCAGCAAATCTTTGCAGTTTTGCAGTTCAGTTAGAGCCAGTTGATGAAACAGCAGTGAAGGTAAACAGGACGTCAGTAACTGACAGAAATGTTTCCATCTCAAATCAAAGAGTTTGATTGTGTGTGTGAGCAGCTGCTGGCTGGAAAGTCTTCAGTCAAACAGCTGTTGGTGTAGAGAAATGAGTCTCTGCTGGTTCACATGTTACCTTCAGTCTGCTGGCTGCAACTAAACACACTCAGCTTTAAAGTCAAACTAACTAGTTTCAACACAACGTTTGGTGGAGGTTTGAAACCCTAATGTGAATCATTATCTGCTGTACGCTGACAATAAATGAGAAGCTGAGCATGAAGATGATCTCATGTCTTCACTGTGTCTCCTGAGCCTGGAGGGGGCATGTCTGTAGCAACATATGCTGCAAACCACTAACAGAGAAACTGGCTAAAGCCATTTTACGAACAGCACGATGGAAGCAAAACACATCCTCTGTCTGAACAGGGTGCCTGTCTGCAGTCACTGATATCTCTCATCTCACACTTTCCACACAAACAGCCCCTGAACAGATTCCAGCTGTATAACTCATCACTTTACGACCGAAACTCACTGAATAAAACACAGATAAAAAATAAAAACTAACTTACATTTGTATAAAACTGTCTGGTCACATAAAACTAGTTTTAGTTTTAGGTGGCCATCTTGGAGAAAGTTAAACTGGGTAGCCATCATTTGCATTGTACTGGGAGAAAACTGGAGGAGACGTCACAGCAAAGTTCCATTTGAACACACGTATTTATCTCCATCTTGTGGCCGACTCATAGTACTGAGACCTACAAGCCTCACAGCGTTCTTCAGCTCTGACTGAGACAAAAGTTTTTCACACATCTTTTTATTCTCATTTTACCTCCCTGTGCAGCATTGATCTCTTCTATATTCATTGGTATTAAACAGTATTTTCACATTAAACTCCCAGTAAACAACATGTAAATAGTAAATATGACCAAAACATGGAGACTGATATATACTGATATATATCTTTAAACGTTGTATTTTACAGTCTTTTAATCTAATTCACAGTTTCTTGTAGCAGATTTGTGTGTAAACTGTGTAACAAAACATATACCAACATATACTTATTAACTCTAAACACATCTGAAGGTAAAAACTTTGTAGCTCTGTGATTGGCTGTATGTGTGCTTCCTTCTCTACCTGGCTGCCTCCAGTAGAGAGAGAGCTGTGAGATCAGCTGATCGCAGAGTGTCCAGGCCTGAAGGAGGCGAGGCGATGCTCAGTGGTGCTGGGAGCTCTGGCCTCAGTACCGAACAATGTATCAGCTCCCAGGGCTTTAAGAAACAGCCACCTACCCTCCAATGATTCACAAGAGTCTGACCAAGGCTCTTTCCAAACAACCACCTAACCAGATCATGATTGATGTCACGGCTCTTGTCTCGTCTAAAATTGCACTTTTAAGAGGTTTCAATGACTTCTTAATGTCTTCATAACTTCCTGACTTGCCTGTTGTAACTCTTTATATGTGGGCTCTGAACAGTCGTCCATTCTACGCCTGCAGCCAGTCCAAAATGCAGCTGCCTGTGCTGACAGGAAAGAACAAGAGGAACCACATTACACATGTGTTGTGCTCCCTCCACTGGTGTCCTGTTTATTACAGGATTGATTTTAAATTGTTACTCATAACTTTTACTTGTCTTAATGGATTGGCGCCGCTTAGTGGTGGAAATGAACTTTTTGGCTCACATGCCAAGAGGACTGCTAGATAAATAAATCCACCGGCCAAATTGTTTTTTCCGGCCCAATTAATAAATTACCTCTTTGTGTCACATGTAGAGGCCAGAGGGGAGTTTGAAGCAAATTTATATTATTGCTATTAAATAACCTTAAGACAAAACAGTAAAGTGTATTAAACCTCAAGATGCTTACTAATTATTTAACTTTAATCTCCTCAACCGACTGCTCACTTTCTGCAATCACCCTCTTTGCAAAGTCCAGGTAGTCTGGCCTCCTGTTTCTGAGTCCTGGTGCCACAGCATCACTTTACTTTTTTATGTTCTGCTACAGTCAGTCTTGTGTTACATGTAAATGCATGACCTAGATTTTCATTCTAAAGTTCATTAGATTTAAAGATAAAGTTAGGGTTATGGAGAAAGCAAAAGATCTAAAAGGAACGAATGTGTACATTAACGAGGATTATTCGGATGCCGTTCGGAAAAAACGCAAAGAACTCATCCCAGCTATGAAGGCCGCAAGACAGCGAGGGAGAATAGCATTCTTACGACACGACAAACTTATCATTCAGCCTGCCTCCCAACGCCAGAGGACGGACTGCAAAGACTAAAGAAGTGAGTCAATAATCCAATGTTGACTACTTGGGCACCCATTGTCAATATCAATGAAAACTCAGAAGAAAACATAAAAGATGGGAGTAATGTAGATGTTGAATGTAATTGTTCTGATCGGGTTTTCAATCCATACCAGCTAAATGAATTTAAGTACATGGATAATATTGATTCATGTGACCCAGATACACATTTTTACTTAAATTATGCACACAGTAAATTTCGTCCCTGTAATTATTATAGTGAAAATGAGTTCAGCAGTTTATCTGGTAATTTTACAAATAAGTCTGACATTTTTTCTACATTTCACCTTAACATACGTGAGTTTACCTAAAAATAACGACCAATTAACTCATTTTATGTCTGTCTTAAATCACACATTTTCTGTTATTGCTTTATCAGAAACATGGGTCAAGGATGATACAATAGATTTCTACAACATGTCTCAATATAATTCTGTTCATTCATGTAGAAAGGATAAAGTGGGAGGTGGAATTGCTATTTTTGTGCACAGTGATTTTCAGTTCATATTAAGGAAGGACGTTACGCTAAACTCTGATGAAAGTAATGTTGAATCTTTGTTTTTGGAAATACTCTCTTGCTCTCAGTTTGGCGGAAGAAATGTTATTATTGGATGTATCTACCGTCCACCTGACAGTAATATTAACTGTTTCAATGATGCACTTTCTGCTGTTCTGGATGTTATTAATGATGAAGGTAAACTGTGTTTTCTACTTGGTGATTTTAACATCAATCTTTTTCAAAGTGGAAGCCATGCTCCAACAGCTGATTTTTTAAATGTACTGTTTTCATCCTATTTTCATCCTCTTATATGTAAACCAACCAGGGTGACAAACAAAACTGCCACCCTGATTGATAATATTTTAACAAATTCTTTTGATTATGAATCCAGTTCAGGAATATTGTGCACAGACATCTCAGACCACTTCCCCATATTTAATTTGAACTTAGGAATTAGTGGTAGTTCAAGAATGACTACAGATAAACCAAGCTATCGAAAGTTTAGTGAAGTGAATATAGATCGTTTTAAATCCATGATTGAGCACATCACATGGGATAATATTTATATTCAACATGATGCCGAATTTGCTTACCAGTTATTTTCCCAAACATTTAATTCTATATTTCATGAGTGTTTTCCGCTAGTTAAATATAAAGGTAAGTTAGACAAAACTAAACCATGGTTCTCTTTGGGATTATTGAAGTCCTCGATAAAGAAAAACAAATTATATAGAAAATATCTTCAAAATCCAACTCCACATAATTGTGATACATACAAACAATATAAAAATAAATTTACTCACCTACTTCGTATAGCAAAGAAAAATTACTATTCATATAAACTTAAAGAGTCTGCTAGCAATATAAAATCCACATGGAATATCATTAATGAATTAATTAACAAAAAAAAAGGTTCTGTTAAAATTCCAACTAATTTTACTAAAGATGGTATTTCTCTTACCAACCCTTGTGATATAGCAAATGGATTTAATGATTTCTTTGCCAATGTTGGTAGACATCTTGCTGAAAAAATTGTTTGTACAGATGGTTGTCCAACTGACCCAATTATTGGTTGCTTCCCACAATAGGTAATTTTGATCCTCCTACATCCAGAGAAGTGCTTGACATTATAAACAACCTGAATGACACTGCAGCAGGTCATGATGAAATTAAAGCAAAGCTTTTAAAAAAGTGGCATTAACAATTAGTGAGCCATTAACTCATGTCCTTATGCTTTCTTTAAAAGTGGGGTAGTCCCAAGAGAACTGAAGAACTGAAGATTGGTAAGGTTATACCTTTATTTAAGGCAGGGAATCCGAGCCTTTTCAATAACTATAGACCAATCTCTATTTTACCTTGCTTCTCTAAAGTTTTGGAAAAGCTGGTATATGTAAGAATGTTAAAACATCTGAATGATAACAAGATCCTATATAAACATCAATATGGATTTCGACAAAAACACTCAACATATATGGCTTTGTTACAACTCATAGACAAAATTTCTACAGCACTGGATAACAACATGTTTGCAATTGGTATATTTTTAGATTTATCAAAGGCTTTCGATACAGTCGATTATGAAATTCTGATTTCCAAACTTTACCGTTATGGGTTTCAGGATGTTGTAATCAATTGGCTTATTGATTACTTGTATAATAGAGAACAATATGTATTTGTAAATGGCAGTACTTCCAAGAGAATTAAGTTATGCTGTGGTGTACCTCAGGGATCTATTCTTGGGCCACTCCTGTTTCTCATTTATATAAATGACCTAGCTTGGATGTCTGAATCTGCATTGCCCATTCTATTCGCAGATGATACTACTGTTGTCATATCACATGCAAACTTTGATTCCTTGATGAATGAAGCTAATAATGTTCTATTATATATCGCAAAGTGGTTTCAGATGAACAAACTTTCATTAAATATAGAAAAATCTAATTTTATAGTTTTCAGGAATAAAAATAAAAGGTATTTAAAAGAAGATGCTAAATTATTTATTAATAACATTGAAATCAACCAAGTTACAGTAACAAAATTTTTAGGAGTATTAGTAGATGAAAAACTTTCATGGAAAAACCACATTGATTATGTGTGCGTAAAAATCATGAAGTCACTTGGCATCATTAGAAAAGTTTGTTCATTGGTAAATCAATCCTGTCTTTTAACTCTTTATTATAGTCTATTGTATCCTTATATCTTATACTGTAACATCGTTTGGGCCAGTAATTATCCTTCTTCTCTTCAAAAAAATCGTTATGATCCAAAAAAATGTTTGTAAGATTGGCAACTGCATCAAATCGGTGTGAACCATCAGCTCCTCTGTTAAAGAAATTAAATATTTTATCTATTTTCAGCATAAACATCTATCAAACATGTATCTTTATGTACAAATATATGGTTCAAAATCATAGTCTCCCAAAAGTGTTTAATAATTATTTTTTAATTAACTCTGATGTCCATCCATATTCAACCCGACAAGCAAAGAATGTTCATCTTCCCTATTATCATACAACTCTTGGTCAATTTTCCTTAAAATATAGAGGGCCGTCACTTTGGAATACTATTCCCTTTTTTATTAAAACTAGCTCATCATTGTCAGTATTTAAGTCGAGCATGAAAAAACACTTGTGTGATTGTTAAAATTTTTGTATATGTGTTGTTTTTAATTGTTCGTTATTATTGTGATGATTGTTATTTATTATAATAATTTGGTGTGGTGTTAATTGATAATTCAGAGGGGAGGTTTTATTATAAGCCCTTGGGGGTTTCTTACCTCTCCTGCATAATCCATATATATTGTTTTTAATATCTATCTGTCTTTGTGCTAAATAAAATAAAATTTAAAAAAAACAAAAAAAACAGGATGTTCTATATTTTTACCGAAGGTACTTAGAATAAAAGGGCGATAGTTGAAGTTTGTTTTATGTGGGAGGTAAAGGACACATCCTGATCAAAGATAACTGAGAGATTCCTCATGGTGGTGCTGCAGGCCAGGGTGATGCCATCTAGAGTAACTACATCTTTAGGTAAAGTGTTTCTGAAGTACAATAACTTCAGCTTTGACAGCTTTGAGTTTAACATCAGAAAGTTGCAGGTCATGCATGCATAGAGGATTCATCGTTAACATGTACAAGATTAGTGCAGTTCCTTTAATGCAAATTAAATGTCCCGTAGGATGTGATTGGTCAGTGGTGTTGAAAGCAGCACTGAGATCTAATAATTAAAGAATCAAGTCTCTTGTCTGATGTAGTTAGAAAGTCATCTGTTTAAATGTAAGTTCTGATCTAAAAGAAGGTACGGAGGTACATTACCTGTTTGTCAGGGAGGGAGTTCCACAGTTGCAGGTCTCTAACATAACATGCCCAGTTTCCTTTTGTAATGAGGTGGGCTGCAGGAACAGTTAAAAGGGTTCTACCTGAGGGGGCCGGCACAAAGTCTGGGTAATATTAATTGACTTTCTGCGTAGCAAAATCCAACAGAAAAGCAGATAGCTAGTGCAGTGACAGCAACTGGGAAAGAAACATGATATGCACCATGCTTTATGCAACTAATAATCAATCCACACACTTGACGTGAGGGTGACATGATGTGGTAACAAGTGGAAGTACGCTGCCTCTCATGCTCTCACAATGGTTACTTATCTTTAACCTCATAATTTATTTCCTACACTCGCTCCTAAATCTATAAAGGTAGTGTCTTCACTAACTTGCTGATCTGCTGTTGAGCTGCTATGACCATGCCGAGGGCCAAAGCAGTGCAGACAGACTTAAACACTGAGGCAGTCACCATGGCGTTACTTACCCACCTGCTTGAGTCTCATAGAACCGCCATCTCTGAGGACTTCAAACAAACCTTCTCAGCTCTCGAGACCAAGTTGAACGGTGTTATAATTACCGGGACAGAGCACGATGAGAAACTTGAAATTCTTAAGAGTGAAGGTGACATGCAAGAGCAATGCCTGAAAGCTGCCAAATAAGCCATTACCAAGCTCCAGACAGACCATGCAAAACTAGCAAATAAAGTTCTCGACCTTGAATCACGGAGCCGGCGCAACAACATCAGGGTAATTGGAGTACCTGAATCCGTGGAGGGGCTACAACCAACAGATTTCTTCACCAAGATTCTCGAGGAGGTCTTCGGTGGGATCCTCGATTCACCTGTGGAGTGCGAACGGGCGCATAGAGCCCTCGCACCGAAACCTCTGCCCAACCAGCGGCCAAGACCGGTCATCATCCGTCTCCTCAGGTTCCAGGTAAAGGACAAGATCATCCGCCATGCCCGAACCATGAGGGGTAGACTGAAATTCCGGGACCATCCCATCCTTGTGTTTGAGGATTATCCTCCAGAGGTTGTGGAGCAGCGGAATAAGTTCAAGGCGGTAATGTCGGTGTTGTATGAGCGAGGGTTCAAGCCGGCCCTGCTGTATCCGGCCAGGCTCTACATCAAGATGGAGTCGGGAGGTAGAAAAAACTTTACCACGGTAGCTTAGGCTGAAGCCTTTATCGTCTCTTTGCCCCCGTGTAACACCTAAAATCTAAGTTTGTCTTAATTAGCATTTGATGTAGAGTTCCTATTTTTTCCATTATCTATTGACAGCAGTGAATGGCTTGCCTCTACTCAAGCTGATTACGGGCGATAGTCTCTCAATTATGACTATTTCCAATGGCCTACTGTCCTCTTTACGGGAGGCTTGAACCACGTTTTCCAAGCAGGAGAGTAGAGAGGTGAGATACATTTTCTTTTCTTTTTTCCCCCCTCTTTTGCGAGTTAGCACTGATGACCGCGGCCTTGTACAAATCGCTCACAGACTACTTAGACTACTTCTTTGTGTGTGTATTGTGTGTATGTGCGTGTGTTTGGTTGTTCAATATATTCCCAGGAAACTCTATGATCAATCTGTATTGTTTACATTATGGGTTTTGATGATTTTAATATCGTTGGAGATTGTCAGCACTGCATCGATATGGGTGGCAATATAAGTTGTAATGTTTTTGACCCTGATAACTTAAGAGCAGTCTCCAAGTAAATAGATTAACAATTACGACAAAACATTTGTTTTCGGTGTCCTCTATCGTCCACCAGACTCTAATCTTGACACCTTTTCTGTAAATTGGAACAAAGTGAATAAGTTAAAAAAAGACTGTATACTTCTGGGTGACTATAACATTGATATGTCTAAGGAGGATGGGGCAAAACATGACTTTGTGAACACATTGCACTCCTGATCTTTTTTCCCCACCATTAATAGATTTACTAGAATTACACCGACATCTAAAACAACCATTGACAACATCATAACTAATATTCAAAATACTAAGTTGGAGACGGAGTCGTGCAGTCTGACATCAGTGATCATTGTCCCATATATTTTATATTTTTTGGCTCTGGCAAATCATATCGTCCTTCACTCTCTAAAATGAAATCTAAAATTCTCAATGAGAGAACCTTAGAGCACATTACTGTTAATCTACAGGCAAAGTCATGGGACTCTGTCTATGACAGTGGAACTCGGATGTGGCATATGACCGTCTGATAAAGATTTATCAAGATGCCATCAAGGACACAATCCCTGAGAAGACTGTCAAATGCAGCACTACCCTCCAAAATCCTTGGATTACAAGGGGAATCTTAAGGTCTATCAAACATAAAGGTAGGCTTTATAAATCCTACATAAAAAATCCTTCTAGCTCAAATAAAGAGAAATACATTTCATATAAAAATAACGCAGATCATAAGGAAAAGCAAAAGAAGTCATTATACAGAATTGTTAAAAGCGTCACAGGGGACTGCAGGAGGTCATGGAATGTGCTAAATGAAGTTCTTAATAAATCGACTGCTCTACCTGACCTTGGTGATACCAAAGGTGATCTTGCACATATTTTTAATAATCATTTCACCTCAATAGGCAAAAATCTGTCTAATAAGATAAGTCAACCCCAGGATGTCACTTTTAAGGATTTTCTTTCTGGTAGCTACACTGATTCATTTTTCACGAGACCAACAAACAGTACTAAACTCCTCAAGGTCATTTTGGACTTGAGGAGCTCATACTCTGCTGGTGTGGATGGAATATGTAATATGATCATGAAGGCCATTGCAAACGGCATTGTTGAGCCATTGGCTCACTGTATTAATCTTTGTTTACTTACTGTTATCGTAACTAAAATAACAAATATTGCTAAAATAATCCCAATTTTTAAATCGGCGACAGAAATGATATGAGCAGTTACCGGACCCTATCAATTCTACCCACTTTTCTAAAGTAATGGAGAAAGTAGTATACAATAGACTTAGTGGTTATCTTGATAAACTGGATATTCTTGTTAAGCTCTCAGTACGGTTTTAGAAAAAGAGCACAACTTGTATGGCAATACTCGACCTAATAGAACAAAGTAAGGACTGTATTGAAGAGGGAAAATGTGGTGTTGGTATCTTCCTGGACCTATCAAAAGCTTTTGACACTATTGACATTGATATCTTATTGCATAAATTACAGCACTAAGGCATCAGAGGCCTAGCACTTGAATGGTTCAGAAGTTATCTATATGAGAGGGAACAGTATGTCTATGTTGATGATCATAACTCTTCTTGTAAGACCTTAAATTTTGGGGTCCCCCAGGGCTCCATTTTGGGGCCACTATTATTCATTCTGTATATAAATGACTTTATAAATTCTAAATTGTATTTTTGTAATGTCTTGAAGTGGTATTGTGAATAAACTCAAACATTTGTGTTTTGTGTTTATGATGCCTATAAAACATTTTGTCATGTCAATGCGCTGCACAGTCACTGATCATCATCTTTTTTCATGTATGGGTCATTGTGCACTGTCACTATTAAGATCATGAGTTCATATGGATGAAGGTACACTGCCACTATTCATGTGTTCATATGGATGAAGGTACGCTGCCACTATTCATGTGTTCATATGGATGAAGGTACGCTGTCACTATTCATGTGTTGATATGGGTGAAGATACGCTGTCACTATTCATGTGTACATATGGGTGAAGATACGCTGTCACTATTCATGTGTTCATATTGGTGAAGGTACGCTGTCACTATTCATGTGTACATATGGGTGAAGGTACGCTGCCACTATTCATGTGTTCATATGGATGAAGGTACGCTGCCACTATTCATGTGTTCATATGGATGAAGGTACGCTGTCACTATTCATGTGTTGATATGGGTGAAGGTACGCTGTCACTATTCATGTGTACATATGGGTGAAGGTACGCTGTCACTATTCATGTGTACATATGGATGAATGTACGCTGTCACTATTCATGTGTACATATGGATGAATGTACGCTGTCACTATTCATGTGTTGATATGGGTGAAGGTACGCTGCCACTATTCATGTGTTCATATGGATGAAGGTACGCTGCCACTATTCATGTGTTCATATGGATGAAGGTACGCTGTCACTATTCATGTGTTGATATGGATGAAGGTACGCTGCCACTATTCATGTGTTCATATGGATGAAGGTACGCTGCCACTATTCATGTGTTCATATGGATGAAGGTACGCTGTCACTATTCATGTGTTGATATGGGTGAAGGTACGCTGTCACTATTCATGTGTACATATGGGTGAAGGTACGCTGTCACTATTCATGTGTTCATATTGGTGAAGGTACGCTGTCACTATTCATGTGTACATATGGGTGAAGGTACGCTGCCACTATTCATGTGTTCATATGGATGAAGGTACGCTGCCACTATTCATGTGTTCATATGGATGAAGGTACGCTGTCACTATTCATGTGTTGATATGGGTGAAGGTACGCTGTCACTATTCATGTGTACATATGGGTGAATGTACGCTGTCACTATTCATGTGTACATATGGATGAATGTACGCTGTCACTATTCATGTGTTGATATGGGTAAAGTTACGCTGTCACCAGTCGCGTATTCATATGTGTGAAGATACTTTGTCACTATTCATGTGTTCATTCATTTGTTCATAAAATGCGCTGTCACCAGTCATGTGTTTATATGGGTGAAGGTGCGCTGTCACCAGTCATGTGTTCATTCATTTGTCCATAAAAGTGCGCTGTCACCAGTCATGTGTTCATAGCACTAGCACTATCTAGCACTTTGTTAGCCTTGCTAATATGACTCATCTTCTTTATATAATGCCATCTGGTTTCAGTTAGTTTACGTGTCAACTGTGCAGTGCATTTTGGTGTGGCTGGTGCTTTTAAAGCTGCATATTTAAAGAAAAAGACTGTTACGTATAAAACAAGACCGGCATGCCGGCTGTGGCTTTTCACACAGACATTGTTCCATCTCTGTTGCTTCGAACATTCCCGGCTCAGAGGCGGATCAAATCAGATCTCTATTCTGGCTTCTTCACACCGTTCTCATCTCACGGTATCAAATACCAACGCTTTCATAAAAAGTGACAAAGCTTGGTTATTTGACGCAAAAGATGTCCTTGAGCGCAGGGCTGGACTGGGACAAAAAAATTGGCCCTGGCAATGTTGGCCCAGGTGGCCCACCAAAACCGGTCTGACACCCCTCACCAATACACCATCCTTATCCCATGAGATGTAACGCTGACAACAAGACAAGAATATATTGTAATAGGCCTGCTATATAGGAACAAAAATGTATTGTCCTCCTTACTATCCATACAGTGCAGTGAGCCGGCTACAAAAGTTGTGCTTGGAGTTCCTTCAGTTTTTTTAGCATTTAGCTAGCCATATTCCAAAACGTGTAGTAACCAAACAAAAAAAAAAAAAAAAAACAGACGAAAAGGAGGCTGAAGCAGAACTTTAAAAAATAAACTTGTCATGCTGTGGCACCAGGCCAGACTTCCTGAACTGTGCAAAGAGGCTGATTGTAGACAGTGAGCAGTCTGATGAGGAGGTTTAAGTTACATGATAAAGCCTAATTAAGATTGAGCAATGATGTCATTTAAGCTGAATGATTAATAAGCAAATGCTCCGTAAATGTAAATTCGCCTTTCTAGTCTTTTTGACCACTCAAAGCGCTTTTACACCACATCGGCATTCACCATTCACTCACTGAGCCTACGTGCTCAAAAAGACACTAACATTCACACACTGGTGGAACAGCCACCAGGGGCAATTCAGGGTTCACTATCTTGCACATGGACTCTTCGACATGCAGAACCAAGGATTGAACTGCCGACCTTCCGATTAACGGGCAACCCGCTCTACCACCTGAGCCACAGTCACATAAGCGCATTTACAAAACAATTTACTGTTATGTCTTAAGTATATTTAATAGCCATAACATACTACTACATATTATGCTTGGTGGTTTGTTTGTTCATCTACCAGTCCCCTTGGCAGATGAGCCAAAAGATTTATTTCCACCCCTGTGTCTATGTTTCATGACTAGTGTGAGCATGATCCTTCCTTCTTAGCATATAAGCAGTAAGAACCAAATTTTTCCCAAAGACATGAAGAACTTTGCTGTGACACTTTGTGTCCGGGTCTTTAGACAGAAGACAAACTCCCTCACAGGAGAGCTGAAGGGGAGGCTGCTGCTTCCAAACTGAGAAATCAGACCCTCCAGGGTTTGGGTTGAGCCTGGGGAATAGTGTGAAGCTCCACATTGTTCCTAATGTCACCTGGTGTACTTTTTACAGGTTTATGTTTACTGAACAAATGACATGTTTGAACAAGAACAGGACGTCCTGGAGGTCAGTTACACAGTTCCTTGTAAATGTCTGCATTTTTAAGTGTTTCTCTAAAGGTGTGACTGGTGTGACATCACAGCGCCTTCTGTAGATATAAGTGTGACAGACTGAAGGAGAAGCAGCAGTTTGTTTCCTCTGAAGGTGAAGCTGCAACGTCTCTTCTGTTCAACCTGCAGGTGAGTTCAGTCCGAATTAAAACTCTACTCAGTGGCGGACTCAAGGCTGTCTGAGGGGCGAAGAAAACAAAAAGGTGGAGTGCACAGAAATTAATAACGTGCATTTAGACGTATTTGTCAGAAATTCATGCCTTTCAAGTGTCGATGAAAGCTGACATTGACTTGGGAATCAGGATTCTCAAACACTCCTGAATATGAAGCTTCCATGCAGTGTAAGTTCAATAGGCCTCTTTGGGATTTTGGGCCTGACACATAGGCCTAGGCCTGTCCAGTAATCCCTCCCTGCAGAGGGTACTGCAGCACTGTGAAACTGATTGACCTCTGCATCTTGGTTGTTTTAAAAAGATTTTTATAAAGTCTGTCAACATAAAAAATGACATAAAAGAAAGGACAATTACTTGTTATTTATCAAGCAAAAATGCCAAAGGTTTGCCAGATGCAACCTTGCAAATGTGAGAATTTGTGGCTTGGTCAGCCGAAATTCAGTTTGGTGTCTCAGAAACAGCAGCATGATGCAAGAATAAAAATACAGGGAAGCTACAGATCTGAGAAGAAAGCTGTTTGTGTTTTTAAGGTGCTGTGCTTCTTCGCTGATGGAGCGGGTTAAGACAAAGATTGTCCCTGGTCTGGTACTGGTACTTTCTTTTTTAACTTAATTTAACTCCTTAATTAAACATGTTTTTTTCTCTTTCTCTCACTATTCATATAATCCCACAACAGGCCTTTTAACACCAGGACCGGAACTTCAGCCAGCTCCACTATCTGGACATCCGGCAGAGGAACCTACTTCATCAACAACTCATTCTGCAGACAGTAGACTCTGATGATGCGCTCTGATTAAGACAGAACATCAAATATTGTTGTAAAGGAGGGATCCTGCTGCTCCTGCATCACTAAATACACACTGCTTAAGTGTGTATAGTATTTAGTTCCATTTATGACAATAAAGCATGGGTGGGGGAAATATGTTGGCATCGCAAAGCAATACCCATCACTACCACCCGCCTCTTAGCCCTCCCTTGCACACACATGCACACACACACCTACACTTACACACAGACACACCCAACATACACATCTCCCCTTGTTTACTCATGTTAAATCAACCTAGGCTGTCAGGTGGCTGTAGGCCTAGATTGGGAGATTTAAGAAATTAACAAACCTAGTGTTATTACTTTCTAAGCATATTCCTTTTTCTTATTGTTTATCATCAGTGAGTTCTTGGTCTACCCTGGGGTCTCTTCGTAGCTGGGTGTGCCCGGGAAAAAACCTAGAAGGATCCTGATGCCATGTCAACTGGCAGCAGCTCTACTCTGACCTTCCTCCAGACGTCACAGCTTCTCACCCTGTCTCTAAGGCTGGGCCCAGCTGCCCTGTGGAGATAATTCCTTTTGGCTGTTTGCATCCACAATCTCATTCTTTCTCTCACTAACCACAGCTCTTGGCCATAGGTGAGGATTGAAACATAGTTTGACTGAAAGCTTTGCTTTTCAGCTGGGCTCCATTTTCACCACAACAGTCCTGTACATTGCCCGCATTGCTGATGCTGAACAATCCACCTCTCCATCTCATGATCAAGTTTGCTGTGAAAAGAGAGGCAGAAACTCACTCCCAATCTGAAGGTAGCAATCCACATTTTCCAGCAGAGAACCATGGCCTCAGACTTGAAGGTGCTGACCCTCATCCCAACCTCTTCACACTCGACTGCATACCGTCCAGTGTGTGCTGAAGTTCACAGTCTGATGACGCCAACAGAATCACATCATCTGCAAAAAGTAGAGACGCCATTATGAGGTTCCCAATCCAGACACTCCCTTCACCTTCACTGCACCTTGAGATCTTGTCCATAAACATCACAAAAAGGATTGACTAAGGCCATGGCAGAATCCATCAGCTACTGACATGTTCTGACTTCGTGCTGAGAATATGGACACGATTCTTACTTTGGTTATAGAAGGACTAGATGGTTCGCAGCTGGTCCAGGAGAGAATCTGCATTGTTTCTCCTGAATCTTTCCTGGAGAGGCCTTTCTTGTCTTCTGACCACTCAAAACGCCTCAACGTCTCATTTACACATTCACACACTGATTCTGCCCAGCAGAAGCAGAATTTGCATCACACACAATCACATCAGGAGCAATTTAGGGTTTGGCATCTGAAAATGCGGGAATCGAACCTCTGATCTTCCGATTAATGGCAATCCACTCTACCTCCTGAGCCTAGTGTCCACCAAATGGTTCTTAGGTTGCTGCCGACAGGCACCGATGACCTTATGACCACAGCTCCTGCCTGCTGCCTCTACAGTGGAGGTTTGACTGTGGCTCAGGAGGTTGGCGGTTGGACGTTAATCAGAAGATCCAGGTTCAATCCATTCTGCATGTCGAAGGGTCTTTGGGCAGGATACTGAAGTCCAAACTGCTCCCACTCAGACTGAGTCAAATGTTTTTCCCGGTTACTTGGTTTTGGTATTTCTTTCATTAGAACATCCAAAAGCAGCAGAAAAGTATCACATTTTCTGCTATTTGAACTGGGCAGAACCTGCTGCAAGATGGCGGAGGCATAGATGCATCTCACAAGCCGGATGCAAAGGGTGTGTATGACACATTGGGAATAGTGAGAAGCTCCACGTTGTTCCTAATGTCACCTGATGTACTTAGGTTTAATGTTACAGAACATATGATATATTTAAACAAGAACAGGACGTCCTGGAGGTCAGTTACACAGTTCCTTGTAATTGTCTGCATTTATTTAATATATTTTTCTACAAGGTGTCACTGGTGTGACATCACAGCGCCTTTTGTAGATATAAGTAGTGACGTTGTGAGAGTGTGACAGACTGAAGGAGAAGCAGCAGTTTGTTTCCTCTGAAGCCGCAACGTCTCTTCAGTTCAACCTGCAGGTGAGTTCAGACAGGTAAGCATCCAACCAGGAGACATTACACATGTCTGATAGATCAGCTGTGTGCAGTATTATTCTCAGCTGCTCCAGGATCTCACAGAGGCTTTGGGGAGTTTTAAGATAATGTATTAACAGTAGATAATGATTTTAAATCACCGAAAAACTGATTTGTATCTAGTGCAGTTTTGTGACTCTCCACTCTCTGAGCTTACTGTATAAATGTGGGGACTGATGAAACAAGAACTGGAACACCAAATGTCAATACTTCCTTATTGCATTCACATAATAATCTGTTCCATTTGAGTTCACTGACCAAATTTCTTCTTGCTGTATTTTCAGAGCATCAGACGGATCCACATCAGCAGTTTCAGCAGAAATCTGACAATGAAGGTGAGTTTGTGAACTGATATTTTACAGATCTCAAAGTTCTGTTAAACTGTGAAGAGGCTTGTGATGTCGGTAGCTTAGATGGTTGCTACAGCAACAACCCAGGCAGATAATTATTGTCAGTTAGCTCCACCTTAGAGGTGTCTTTGCCCACACCGCCATGAAACTAGAGGCCAAACTGTTCAAACAGTGTGTAAGAGTCAAACCTCAGTCACAACGACAACATCTGCTCTGTTCCAGCTGGTATCAGTCGTCTTCCTCCTCCTGGCTCCTCTGTTGACCAGCTGCCAGCAGCTCGTCCAATCGGTGGACTGCAGTGACATCTATAAACAAAACACGAGCCTCCCCAGTGGAGTGTACACCATCTATCCCTCTGGACCGAAGTCTGCTGTCCAGGTACACTTCACCTTCTCTGGGACTCAGGTTCATATTTATGTTGGAATCAAAGCAGAAGGTATTTTTTCCTTGAGATGGTTTCTGAGTCAGATCAGCTGATCATGCTGTAGAGGCAGCACCAACAACAGCAGTCCTTTCTCTTTTCTCCATGTTTAACAAAGAGCGCTCCATGCTGCTATTGGTCACCAAACATTTAATTCACTTCAGTTCAATTTAGTATTTGTAGTTGTAGAAGAAGTTATTTGAATGAATGAGTGATGAATTGTTTCATATTGGTATCTGGATAATTACATGACCCATCCTTTAGGACCATTCAGACTCATAAATCAATGTGGCCACATCAGTCTCTAAGTTATAATCACGTTACACTGTTAAAGCTGACGGTGTCATATTACTCTGATAAATACAATAATCTGCTGACTTTGCTGCTACTAATCACACCACTGTCACTCAGCCTGAGATGGTTTTGCACAGTTGGTCAGTTCATGTTTTACTAGTTGTGGGGACTTTATGTGAACTGCTGGAGCTGTAAGTTTGACTTTTCAGTTTACATAATTTCTATTTTATTCTATTCTTATTTATATACTTATAATGTATCTATTTAGTTTCTCTATTTATCTCTACCTCTATCTGTCTCTGTGCTGCTGTAACAGCTGAATTTCCCCTCTGGGGGATCAATACATTATAGTTCCATCTTATCTAAACACCACACCTTGTACTTTCTCTGGAGTTGGTTGATTCCAGCAAAACCCTCTGAGAGATGCATAAAACATTTACATAAAATATTCCAGGAGAAATCCAACAATAGAAACTAAATAATAGAAACAGCTGACAGCCTCATAAGTATGAACCTAATACACAAGTTCAAACAGCTGAAGTCATTTACTAATGAATGTGTTTGTGTGTAGGTTTACTGTGACATGACCACAGAAGGAGGACGGTGGACGGTGAGTATTACCACAGAGTGATTCTCAGTATTAGCACTTCCTGTTGGACTTTCACAATAAATCGCATAGCAGTAAAACCTTGTTGTCTGGAAACATGAGCTGTCAGGTATCTAGTGTGTTTAGCTAGTTATCCCTCCATCCCGTCCCCCCCAGGTGTTCCAGAGGAGGATGGACGGCACCCTGAACTTCTACAGGGGCTGGGATCAGTACAAGGAGGTCTTTGGTAGCGCTGCTGGAGAGTACTGGCTCGGTGAGAAACCAAACCTGACTGACACTAATGTGACTTTGTGAAACTTTGTTGTGAATCCAGAAATGGGACTGAGCAAGTTTTGTGTCTAAACTCTAGATCAGTTAGTGTGAGAGTGTTTTAATGAATTATCTCCACGTCTGTCCAAAATGTCAAACTGTGCCCAGTGTGTACATGTATATATACAGTATGTATGTGTGTGTCTGTGTGAGTGCAGGTCTTGAGAACATCTACCAACTGACTAAGCAAAGAAAATATGAGCTGCTGGTCGACATGGAGGACTTTGAGGGGAAGAAGGTGTTTGCTCGCTACTCTTCGTTCTCCATCGATACGGAGTGTAACGGATATAAACTGAGTGTATCTGGATTCACCAATGGAGGGGCCGGTGAGTAAGCTGGGTCTGTGTATCATCTGTTAGATTATTTAATCACCTCGATCTATACTGACAATTCTGTGTTTATACCCATGGCCAATGTTACTGAGGCTGAGCTCCAAACACAAACCTCCAGCTCATCTTGTCAGATTCATGGCTGCACTTTCAAAGGGTCACTACAGATGGTTCCATGACCAGGTCCTGAGAAAGCTGGCGGAGGTGCTGTAGGGGTGCAGACAGGGAACCAACTGCTGCCCCCAAGTTCCTGCTCGACCCCCACTGCTGCAAATAATACTATAGTTCTGTTATTATTGTCATTCTTTTTTAAATCAAATAATTTAATGGCTGACTTATTGATTATTCTAAAGTTTACTTTTTAATATTTGATAACCAAAGATATGCAAAATAAATTTGTGTCACTGTTAATTTAATATTTTATTCTAAAGCTCGTTAGAATAATGACAACAGTAGTTTTAAAATGAGTCCTTTCTGCATCACTGCTGTTTAAAGAAACTACTACTACTGCTAATAATGATATTAATAAACAACAACGGACCCTTTTTTGTCAAATGCAAAAGGAAACAGGATGCTGACTTGCTGCCGTCATTCAAAGAGCTTGGGATGTTTTAGTTTGAAGTGTTTAAAGCAGTGGCTGTAATAAGTCATTTCTGATTTGCAGAGCTCACCTAACACCACGTTGCCGTGTCTCTGTCTAAAACTCCTCCAAACTTTAGATGTTTCAAGGTGAAGTTTCTCAGCTGCAGCTTGTTCACCAGGGAATCCCTGCTTAGACCAGGAGCAGCGACACGCCGACGTTTTATTGAAGTCAAAGATGTTGATGATGTTGATGAATCGGCCTATAAAGCAGGACGGTCTGGGTATCATTGTATAATCCATGATTTGTTTTGGGCAATTCGTTTTATCTTTCTTCCTTTTTTGAACAAAGAATAAAGAGGCTGCTGTGAACTTCAGTCAATTCGTTTGTCGTTATAACCAAAGAACAGGAGTCACCTGGTCTTTTCTTTTCTTAGAAGCAGATGTAAAACATTCAAATTAGATTTGTTTAGGTTTAAGTTAGCAAGGTGATTATGGTTTACTGTAACTAAAATAACGTTTTTTAGTGAAATTAAACTAAAACTTGATTTGAAAAACAACATTTTAGTTAACTGAAATAAAAACAACAAAAATGACAATAATTCTGGCTGTTAACTAAATATTAGCAAAATTATTTTGGTGACCTCTAACTTAACGTGAACTATATGACGATATGACGCTTAGGAGCAATTATCATTAAGCAGTGAATTTTTAAAGAAAAATGCAGCGAGATCAGTTTTAACTTTGTGCAGCCGGAGAAAAGTAACTGTGGCTTCAGGACTCAGTTAATGTAGCCGGTTTGCTCCTGTGAGGTTTTAATATCATGTGACATGGTGACGTTTTGCAGCGCCGACAAAAGTCAGATACAATTTCTAACCAGCATGCCTTATTTTAGCTACGTTAAGTCAGCGGCATGATGTCAAACACATCTATTAACACAATATTGTTTTGCCACTGGGCGCCTC
The DNA here is from genome assembly GCA_024633595.2 of Lepomis macrochirus. Classification (NCBI taxonomy): domain Eukaryota; kingdom Metazoa; phylum Chordata; class Actinopteri; order Centrarchiformes; family Centrarchidae; genus Lepomis; species Lepomis macrochirus. Next base: position 2,398,604 of record JALXJV020000023.1, on the reverse strand, counting down.
AGCGGGTTACAGTGACCTCTGCTGGTTGAGCTTCCACATAGCAAGTGTAAATTTGTTATGAAACTAAAATTTAAATTAAATAATAACATCTAAAATATATAATTGCTGTCCTGAGCTTCATATCACACTCTTCACTTTTCTTAGTGTTACAGGTCAGGTCTTACAAATGTTTAGTTCCCCCTAAGAGTTATTTGTTAGTTTAATTTCAATTAACTAAAATGTTTTTTCAAATCCAGTATTAGTTTAGTTTTACAAAAAAACTTTATTTTGGCTTAGTTTCAGTCTATAATCACCTTTCTAACTACAAGTACATGGGCCCACTTTTATTTTGAAAGTTTTACCTGTTACTTTCACTTACAAAAAAGGAAGAGACCACAGGTGAAACACTGAGTCCATCATAATGGACCTGCTGGTGACTTCAGCTGTCTGGACCATAACTGGTATCATCAGTCTGTCTGATAGAAAACTGCAGGCTGTGAAAAGATCAGCTGATGTTTATAGTTAATGCAAATTTACTAACCCTGTGGTTCTTCTGTGTTTCTGTAGGAGACGCCTTGAGTCTTCACAATGGAATGAAGTTCTCCACCTTCGACAAAGACCAGGACTCCTCCTCTGGTAACTGTGCCAGATCATACCTGGGGGCGTTCTGGTACAACAACTGTCACTATACAAACCCCAACGGGGTTTATCGTTGGGGGGGCTGATGGCACTCACTTTGCTGTTGGAGTGGTGTGGGCCCATTGGAAGGGTTGGACCTACTCCCTGAAGACCATCAGCATGAAGATCCGTCCTGTCCTGTAGTTCTCCAGGACCAACGTACAGCAGAATATCAGCAGCTGATCTCTCTCCTCATTTCTTTCTCTTTCTCTCATTAAGCATGTAATCTCACAACGGGCCTTATTTTCCTGAAACTGGGCACAAGCACAATCCACCAGCAGCAGAACACCAACTCAGATTTGTCCTTTTTGTTACCATCTGTGGCTCAAAGCAGTCTGAATAAATGATTAGTAGGAGGAGCACAGAATCAGCAGGTGGAGTCAGGTGGAGCTTCAGTAATGACCAATCACATGAGCTCCTCTCATCCTTTTTAAAAGCAGCACACAGACCAAGTGGACCAGGAGGAGTCAGGCCCAGGTGTATATGAGAAATAAAGAAGGCTCCAAACATCCCAAATATTAATATACGTTAGCAACACATCAGGATTTCAGGCCAGTTTGACAAGTAAAATGTCCCTGCACCACCTGAGCTGCTCCAACAGCCTCAGCTGCACCACTCCACCTTCCACCAGTGGAAACTCTGCTGACTGCAGTTGGGCTGCTGCTGGATTTGTGCCAGCAGGAAAGTAGGGCCCAGAATCTTGAAATGGAAACAGATATTTAGAGTCTGATAGTGTGAAAATCGCTGCATTAACTGCCAACACAATGTGAAAAGAGGAAAAAGGAAAGAAAAGCAAAGTGTCAGCAAATCTTTGCAGTTTTGCAGTTCAGTTAGAGCCAGTTGATGAAACAGCAGTGAAGGTAAACAGGACGTCAGTAACTGACAGAAATGTTTCCATCTCAAATCAAAGAGTTTGATTGTGTGTGTGAGCAGCTGCTGGCTGGAAAGTCTTCAGTCAAACAGCTGTTGGTGTAGAGAAATGAGTCTCTGCTGGTTCACATGTTACCTTCAGTCTGCTGGCTGCAACTAAACACACTCAGCTTTAAAGTCAAACTAACTAGTTTCAACACAACGTTTGGTGGAGGTTTGAAACCCTAATGTGAATCATTATCTGCTGTACGCTGACAATAAATGAGAAGCTGAGCATGAAGCTGATCTCATGTCTTCACTGTGTCTCCTGAGCCTGGAGGGATGGAGGGGGCATGCTAACCATGTAGCAACATATTCATGCTGCAAACCAACTTAACAGGATGAAACTTGGCTAAAAGCCCATTTTTACAAACAAAATTCAAGTGAAACACGAAGCAGCTGAGCGGGAAGCAAAACACATCCTCTGTCTGAACAGGGTGCCTGTCTGCAGTCACTGATATCTCTCATCTCACGCTCTCCACACAAACAGCCCCTGAACAGATTCCAGCTGTATAACTCATCACTTTACGACCGAAACTCACTGAATAAAACACAGATATAAAATAAAAACTAACTTACATTTGTATAAAGTTGTCTGGTCACATAAAACTAGTTTTAGTTATAGTTGGCCATCTTGGAGAAAGTTAAACTGGGTAGCCATCATTTGCATTGTACTGGGAGAAAACTGGAGGAGACGTCACAGCAAAGTTCCATTTGAACACACGTATTTATCTCCATCTTGTGGCCGACTCATAGTACTGAGACCTACAAGCCTCACAGCGTTCTTCAGCTCTGACTGAGACAAATGTTTTTCTCACATCTTTTTATTCTCATTTTCCCTCCCTGTGCAGCATTGATCTCTTCTATATTCATTGGTAATAAACAGTATTTTCACCTAAAACTCCCAGTAAACAACATGTAAATAGTAAATATGACCAAAACATGGAGACTGATTATATCTTTAAACGTTGTATTTTACTGTCTTTTAATCCAATTCACAGTTTCTTGTAGCAGATTTGTGTGTAAACTGTGTTCCAAACATATACCAACATATACTTATTAACTCTAAACACATCTGAAGGTAAAAACTTTGTAGCTCTGTGATTGGCTGTATGTGTGCTTCCTTCTCTACCTGGCTGCCTCCAGTAAGAGAGAGAGCGCTGTGAGATCAGCTGATCGCAGAGTGTCCAGGCCTGAAGGAGGGCGAGGCGATGCTCAGTGGTGCTGGGAGCTCTGGCCTCAGTACTGTCCAATCAGCTCCCAGGGCTTTAAGAAACAGCCACCTACCCTCCAATGATTCACAAGACCTTGGTTCTTTCCAAATTACTTTCCACTGTTTTGTGGATGATACGCTATTGTTTTGCTAACTGCTACTAACCTGGAGAAGGTTCCTCATGTTATGGTTTGTCTCTGACCTGTGACCTAAGAAGAACCTTGGGGAACTTCTCCTCCAACGTCAAACCTTCCCTTCGCAAGTTTGCTGTGATGTTTGACTCTGAGCTCGATTTTGACACACAGATCACCAAAGTAAGACAATCATGCTTCCTCCAACTTAGAAATATCACTGAAGCTAAAAATGTTTTATCTCATGCAGACCCTGAAAAACTCTTCCATGCTTTTATCTCGTCCCGTCTGGATCACTGTAAATCCCTGTATAAAGGCCAGATCCCGTCTATAGCTCGTTCAGAACTCGGATGCCAGAGACAAGACCATACCACATCCATCCTGGCAGCGTTACCCTGGCTACCTACCCGTGCTCTCAGACAAACATGTTGGCAACCTGAGAGAAGCTGGAAGAACAAACTGTAATGGGAATTCCAAACATGTTGCATGTAACCCTGGACTCAGGGAGACTCATCTGTGCTGTGTAAACGTAACAGTCAAAATATCTCTGTTCTCTGTGTTATCCAGACTTCAGGGACAACGTGTCTCTGTGGGATGATATGATTGAACCTAAAACTGGATAAATAACAGGCTCACTGAGCTCTCCTCACTCATTCGAGCATACATGTACACGGCGTATGTGTGTTGCTGTGAGTCCTTCTGCAGAAGACTTGAATAAAACTCACAGAAAGACAAGTGTTTGACTGAGCTGTTTATTTGAAAACTCGAATTGCCATCACAAAACTCAGAGTGTCAGATGAAACCCTACAGCACCATCTGTCTGACTATCAGAGAGCTGCAACATCTGTTTATTTCTAACCTGGTTTTTTTAATAACTGTCACAGACCTCAAGTTCTTTTTAAGATGTTTATCACCCTCAGAACCCCCGTAAATCTCCTCATATTATACCTACATTGGACCTCTGAGACTCTTTCCTTAAATTCTTTGTCAAAATATGTTTTGTCCTTCGATCTTCTGTAACCACACCCTCTGACCCTTAGTTTCTCCTATGTGGTCCTGGATCAGTTTGAGCCCATTTCATTCTGAGGTGGTTCATCATCTGCGGCCACCAAATTCTTCTTCTAATGTCTAAAGGAAATCTAAACAAGGATGACTCTAAACTTTCTCAACCCAAACGGAGAAAAGGCCGAGGTCTTAATGTTTTAGCATCCTGAACTGAAACTGATGCCGGGACTCTCAGTCCTTAAGCTTTTAATAATTGCTGTGACGAGTGTTGATGTCGTTTTGGACAATGTCTTTAAATTTGATGAACAGATTTCCTCTACCGTTAAATCCTACTTTTTCCAGTTAAGAACCATAGCAAGGGGAAAGGCCTGTGTCCCTCCTACAGATTTAGAGAGATTGATTCATGTCTTCATAACTTGCTGTCTTGCCTGTTGTAACTCTTTATATGTGGGCTCTGAACAGTCATCCATTCTACTCCCGCAGCCAGTCCAAAATGCAGCTGTCTGTTCTGACAGGAAAGAACAAGAGGAACCACATTACACATGTGTTGTGCTCCCTCCACTGGTGTCCTGTTTATTACAGGATTGATTTTAAATCTTAATTTTCACTTTTACATGTCTTAATGGATTGGTGCCACTTGGTGGTGGAAATGAACTTTTTTGTTCACCTGCCAAATAAATAAATAAATAAATCCACCGGCCAAATTAATAAATTTCCTTTTTGTGTCACATATACATTGTTTCAGTACTTTTAACTGAGATTATAGGGTTTGAATACAAAAAAATAGAGGCCAGAGTGAACTTTGAAAAAAAATTATATCATTGCTTTAATTAATGAACTTAAGACAAAACAGTAAAGTTCTCATCTTTGCAACGTCCAGGAAGTTTGGCCTGGTGCCACTGCATCACTTTACTTTTTTATGTTCTGCTACACGTAAATGCGTGAACTAGATTTTCCATTCTAAAACAGGATGTTCTGGATTTTTATGAAGGTACTTAGAATAAAAAGGGCGGTAGTTGAAGTTTGATTTATGTGGGAGGTAAAGGACACATCCTGATCAAAGACAACTGAGTGTCCGGGACCAAGCAGTCAGACAAAGAGGAGAACAGGAGTTTCTTTTTAGAAAAACTGTGTTTTTTTAAATTTACCCTTAAAGTTCAACAATACAAATCAAATACTTAATATCTAGGCCTATAAAAGAGGTCAACAAAACATAACTATACACAAAACAGCAAACAAAACGGGTTATGAACTGAACAAACTGACCTAACTGAATGAGACACAAGGGAACATATATAGTGGCTTGGCCAAACCAATTTACACACAAGGGGAAAACAAAACTTTCCAGGTGGGGGTTGGCCTTCGCCAGGGCTGCGCTTTGTCACCAATCCTGTTTGTGATATTCATGGACAGGATATCGAGGCGTAGCCGTGGCGAGGAGGAGCTGCAGTTCGGTGGGCTTGGGATCTCGTCACTGCTTTTTGCGGATGATGTGGTCCTGATGGCATCATCGGTCCGTAGCCTTCAGCTCTCACTGGATCGGTTCGCAGCAGAGTGCGAAGCATCTGGGATGAGGATTAGCACCTCTAAATCTGTGGCCATGGTTCTCAGCAGGAAACCGATGGAGTGCCAACTCCAGGTAGGGAATGAGTCCTTACCCCAAGTGAAGGAGTTCAAGTACCTCGGGGTCTTGTTCACGAGTGAGGGGAGACTGGAGCAGGAGATTGGCCGAGAATCGAGCAGCGAGGCGGTATTGCACTCGCTTTACCGTACCGTTGTAACGAAAAGAGAGCTGAGCCGTAAGGCAAAGCTCTCGATCTACCGGTCACTTTTCGTTCCTACCCTCACCTATGGTCATGAAAGCTGGGTCATGACCGAAAGAAGGAGATCGCGGGTACAAGCGGCCGAAATGGGTTTCCTCAGGCGGGTGGCTGGTGTCTCCCTTAGAGATAGGGTGAGAAGTTCGGCCATTCGCAAGGAGCTCAGAGTAGAGCCGCTGCTCCTTTGCGTTGAAAGGAGCCAGTTGAGGTGGTTTGGGCATCTGGTAAGGATGCCTCCTGGACGCCTCCCTAGGGAGATGTTCCAGGCACGTCCAGCTGGGAGGAGGCCTCGGGGAAGACCCAGGACAAGGTGGAGAGATTATATCTCCACGCTGGCCTGGGAACGCCTCGGGATCCCCCAGTCAGAGCTGGCTAATGTAGCTCGGGAAAGGGAAGTTTGGGGTCCCCTGCTGGAGCTGCTGCCCCCGCGACCCGACCCCAGATAAGCGGACGAAGATGGATGGATGGATGGATGGGAAAACAAAATGGACGACAAATTACACAACTACAAAGTAAAACAAACTAAACCCAAAATCCCCCTCCCACATGGCAGCACATGGTACAACCTGATTGGAAGGTCACAGGATATCACAGTCTTTCTCCCTTTGCCACGCCTTTCTTCCACCAGGCCACAGCTCTGTCCAACATGCTAACAAAAAAAGACAATGATTAACAGAACAGAACATGTTTGCATAACCCTACAATGTAAAAATGTGTGCACTCCATTTAAAGAGTGTATGGCTAAAGTAAATAAATGTAAATTATACCTGAAATAAACTATGTGATCTGTGTTTTGAATTTATGAATTGTTTGGGGTGTGGCTAACTGCAAAAATAACTTGTTGTTATTTAAAATATTGATTGTGTGTGGTATTACCATAGTTGCTTGTAACCTGTGTGGCTTAGGCCATCACACTGAGAGATTCCTCATGGTGGTGCTGCAGGCGAGGGTGATGCCATCTAGAGTAACTACATCTTTAGGTAAAGTGTTTCTGAAGTACAATAACTTCAGCTTTGTCTGAGTTTGACATCAGAAAGTTGCAGGTCAAGCAGATTTTTACGACCTAAAGGCACGCTTGAAGTTGAACCTTGACAAACTTTGGCATGCACAGAGGATTCATCATTAACATGTACAAGCTTAGTGCAGTTCCTTTAAAGCTAATTTGCTGTCAGCACTGAGATCTTGTAATAACAGAATCGAGTCCCTTGTCTGATGTAGTTAGAAAGTCATCTGGTTAAATGTAACTTCTGATCTAAAAGAAGGTACGGAGGTACCTGTTTCTCAGGGAGGGAGTTCCACAGATGCAGGACTCTAACAGAACATGCCCAGTTTCCTTTTGTAACGAGGTGGGCTGCAGGAACAGTTAAAAGGGTTCTACCTGAGGAGCACAGGCAGTGGCCAGGCTCATAGGACATGAGTATAAATCTGGAAGTGTGGTTAGGTGTCAGGCCATGTAGGTCTTTAAAAGTAATTAGTAAAAGTTTAAAATCAATTCTATACCTAACAGGTATCAACATCAACTTTTTTATTAGAGTATACACTGTATCATGGACTATATGTGATATTTCGATAGTTTGCCTAGCTTCAGCACAGTAACTATATGAGGGGAATACAGTCGCATAGGTTCCCGTAGTTGTGGCAGGGCTGGTAATTCACCTCTCCGGTTAGTATAATTTAAATTTAGGTGGAGTAATCTAACCATGTAACCTGATATTGTAAACACACAAATGATTTCTAGTGTGTCGCAGTAGGTATTTCCAGCAGTCAGTGGGTTAAGCCTCTTCCTCCATGGTGTCTCTGTCTCACACTTGATTTCATTCATATTCAATAACATTAAATACTTTCACATCCAAACACTCCACATAACTCTACAGTAGGTCCATCTGAATTAAGATTAAATAAGGATGAATTCATGGGATTTTTTCAGAATTCTGGCTAATATTAATTGACTTTCTGTGTAGTAAAATCCAACTGAAGAGCAGATAGCTGGTGCAGAGACAGTCTTGAAAAGAAAAGAAAAGAACAGAACAGAAAATAAGGCACTGTGAAAGCGGCTTGTGGTAGGAGCTACGAAAGTTTTGCTTGGAGTACTTTCAGTGTTTTGAACATTTAGCTAGCGATCTTCCACAAGGTGTAGTAACCATCCATCCATCCATGGTCAACCACTTATCTTGTGTACAGGGTCGCGTAGGCCAATCCTAGCTGACATCGGGCAAAAGGCGGGGTACACCCTAGACAGGTCGCCAGTCCATCGCAGGGCTACAATAGACAGACAACCACTCACACTCACATTCACACCTAAGGACAATTTTAGAGACACCTATTAACCTAGCCTGCATGTCTTTGGATGGTGGGAGGAAGCCGGAGCACCGGAGAGAAAACCAGTACATACTATGCTTGCTGGTTTGTTTTTTCATCTACCAGTCCCCATGGCAGGTGAGCCAAAAGGTTTATTTCCACCCCTGTATCTATGTTTCACAGCTTGTGTGAGCATGATCCTGTCTTCTTAGCATATAAGCAGTTAGCTCACCAGCTACAGAAGTTTACCAACCAGCCCTA
>JALXJV020000023.1:2312099-2389810 GCA_024633595.2 Lepomis macrochirus | reverse complement strand
CTTTTCTCCATGTTTAACAAAGAGCTCCATGCTGCTATTGGTCAATGCCACAAACAGTTCAATTCACTTCAATTCAATTTAGTGTTCAGTAGTTGTAGAAGCAGAAGTAGTGATTTGAATGAATGAATGAATTGTTTCATATTGATATCTGGATAATTACATGACCCATCCTTTAGGACCATTCAGACTCATAAATCAATGTGGCCACATCAGCCTCTAAGTTATAATCACATTACACTGTTAAAGCTGACGGTGTCATATTACTCTGATAAATACAATAATCTGCTGACTTTGCTGCTACTAATCACACCACTGTCACTCAGCCTGAGATGGTTTTGCACAGTTGCTCAGTTCATGTTTTACTAGTTGTGGGGACTTTATGTGAACTGCTGGAGCTGTAAGTTGGATTTTTCAGTTTAATTACATAGCGCTATTTATTCTGTTCTTATTTTATATACTTATAATGTATCTATTTAGTTTCTCTATTTATCTCTACCTCTATCTGTCTCTGTGCTGCTGTAACAGCTGAATTTCCCCTCTGGGGGATCAATACATTATAGTTTCATCTTATCTAAACACCACACCTTGTACTTTCTCTGGAGTTGGTTGATTCCAGCAAAACCCTCTGAGAGATGCATAAAACATTTACATAAAATATTCCAGGAGAAATCCAACAATAGAAACTAAATAATAGAAACAGCTCACAGCCTCATAAGTATGAACCTAATACACAAGTTCAAACAGCTGAAGTCATTTACTAATGAATGTGTTTGTGTGTAGGTTTACTGTGACATGACCACAGAAGGAGGACGGTTGGACGGTGAGTATTACCACAGAGTGATTCTCAGTATCAGCACTTCCTGTTGGACTTTCACAATAAATCACACAGCAGTAAAACCTTGTTGTCTGGAAACATGAGCTGTCAGGTATCTAGTGTGTTTAGCTAGTTATCCCTCCATCCCGTCCCCCAGGTGTTCCAGAGGAGGATGGACGGCACCCTGAACTTCTACAGGGGCTGGGATCAGTACAAGCTGGGCTTTGGTAGTGCTGCTGGAGAGTACTGGCTCGGTGAGAAACCAAACCTGACTGACACTAATGTGACTTTGTGAAACTTTGTTGTGAATCCAGAAATGGGACTGAGCAAGTTTTGTGTCTAAACTCTAGATCAGTTAGTGTGAGAGTGTTTTAATGAATTATCTCCACGTCTGTCCAAAATGTCAAACTGTGCCCAGTGTGTACATGTATATATACAGTATGTATGTGTGTGTCTGTGTGTGTGCAGGTCTTGAGAACATCTACCAACTGACTAAGCAAAGAAAATATGAGCTGCTGGTCGACATGGAGGACTTTGAGGGGAAGAAGGTGTTTGCTTCGCTACTCTTAGTTCTCCATCGATCACGAGTGTAACGGATATAAACTGAGTGTATCTGGATTCACCGATGGAGGGCGGGTGAGTAAGTTGGGTCTGTTTATCATCAACTTTATAGGCACTTCTTAGCAGGTTGCTGCCAAACTCTCTATGTTTGCTTACACACGTCAATTTAGATTTATTGTGGTTTTACGATACTCAGGTACACAGCTGCTCCACCTTTCAGTCAGCTGTAACTAATGTGATCCACATAATGTACAACCCAGAGGAAGAGCCATGCACTAACACTGCAGTAAAGTTACTTATTGTGTTCTAACTCTTAGAAAGTGTGACACAATCTTGTGATAATATTCAGTCCAGCTCACCCACCGTTTCATTATCATCCAGTACATGTAGCTGTGCTGACATTGCTGAGCCTCCGGTGACAGATACAGATAGTAAAGATAGTTATTGAAAACAGCAGGCGAAGCTAACTAGCGATGCATAGCTGACGCTGAGCGTGCATTAGCTCAACCTGCAGCTGATAAAAATATTACTGTAACATTGCAGTGGAAGTTTACCTGAGTTTCCAGTATATAGTGTGAAGCTGTCTCCTGCCTGTAGCCTTTGTCTTTACAGCCGATGTCACACACCTGGTTGCAAACTTAAAACCGCACCACTAGTGGCCGCTGAAAACTCATAATGCCCCTTTAACACAAGTCAGAAACATTTTTTCCTCTGGAAGCCTCAGCGGGTTACAGTGACCTCTGCTGGTTGAGCTTCCACATAGCAAATATAAATTTGTTAGGAAATTAAAATTTAAATTAAATAATAATATCTAAAATATATAATTAACCTAAGCTTCATATCACACCAGTTCACCTCTCTTAGTGTGAAGTTACAGGTCAGGTCTTACTGGTGTTTTAGTTATTAGTTTTAGTTAGTTTACTTTTACTAAAAAATGTTATTTTGGCTTAGTTTTAGTCTATAATCACCTTTTTAACTACTTTTATTTTGAAAGTTTTACCTGTTACTTTCACTTACAATAAATGAATAGACCATGTGATTTTCTTATGTTTCATCCATCATAATGGACCTGCTGGTGACTTCAGCTGTCTGGACCATAACTGGTATCATCAGTCTGTCTGATAGAAAACTGCAGGCTGTGAAAAGATCAGCTGATGTTTATAGTTAATGCAAATTTACTAACCCTGTGGTTCTTCTGTGTGTTTCTACAGGAGACGCCTTGAGTTATCATAGCGGACAGAAGTTCTCCACCTTCGACAAAGACCAGGACTCCACCTCTGGCAGCTGTGCCAGATCATACCTGGGGGCGTTCTGGTACAGTGCATGTCACTCTACAAACCCCAACGGGGTTTATCGTTGGGGGGCTGATGGCACTATCTATGCTGTTGGAGTGAACTGGTACCATTGGAAGGGTTATGACTACTCCCTGAAGGCCATCAGCATGAAGATCCGTCCTGTCCTGTAGTTCTCCAGGACCAACGTACAGCAGAATATCAGCAGCTGATCTCTCTCCTCATTTCTTTCTCTTTCTCTCATTAAGCATGTAATCTCACAACGGGCCTTATTTTCCTGAAACTGGGCACAAGCACAATCCACCAGCAGCAGAACACCAACTCAGATTTGTCCTTTTTGTTACCATCTGTGGCTCAAAGCAGTCGTGGAAGAGAGGCTGAATAAATGATTAGTAGGAGGAGCACAGAATCAGCAGGTGGAGTCAGGTGGAGCTTCAGTAATGACCAATCACATGAGCTCCTCTCATCCTTTTTAAAAGCAGCACACAGACCAAGTGGACCAGGAGGAGTCAGGCCCAGGTGTATATGAGAAATAAAGAAGGCTCCAAACATCCCAAATATTAATATACGTTAGCAACACATCAGGATTTCAGGCCACTTTGACAAGTAAAATGTCCCTGCACCACCTGAGCTGCTCCAACAGCCTCAGCTGCACCACTCCACCTTCCACCAGTGGAAACTCAGCTGACTGCAGTTGGGCTGCTGCTGGATTTGTGCCAGCAGGAAAGTAGGGCCCAGAATCTTGAAATGGAAACAGATATTTAGAGTCTGATAGTGTGAAAATCGCTGCATTAACTGCCAACACAATGTGAAAAGAGGAAAAGGAAAGAAAAGCAAAGTGTCAGCAAATCTTTGCAGTTTTGCAGTTCAGTTAGAGCCAGTTGATGAAACAGCAGTGAAGGTAAACAGGACGTCAGTAACTGACAGAAATGTTTCCATCTCAAATCAAAGAGTTTGATTGTGTGTGTGAGCAGCTGCTGGCTGGAAAGTCTTCAGTCAAACAGCTGTTGGTGTAGAGAAATGAGTCTCTGCTGGTTCACATGTTACCTTCAGTCTGCTGGCTGCAACTAAACACACTCAGCTTTAAAGTCAAACTAACTAGTTTCAACACAACGTTTGGTGGAGGTTTGAAACCCTAATGTGAATCATTATCTGCTGTACGCTGACAATAAATGAGAAGCTGAGCATGAAGCTGATCTCATGTCTTCACTGTGTCTCCTGAGCCTGGAGGGGATGGGGGGGGGGCATGCTAACCATGTAGCAACATATTCATGCTGCAAACCAACTTAACAGGATGAAACTTGGCTAAAAGCCCATTTTTACAAACAAAATTCAAGTGAAACACGAAGCAGCTGAGCTGGAAGCAAAACACATCCTCTGTCTGAACAGGGTGCCTGTCTGCAGTCACTGATATCTCTCATCTCACGCTCTCCACACAAACAGCCCCTGAACAGATTCCAGCTGTATAACTCATCACTTTACGACCGAAACTCACTGAATAAAACACAGATAAAAAAATAAAAACTAACTTACATTTGTAGAATTCCAACTCCAAACGGTTTCTTACCTTTGCTGCTCCTGTAATCAAAGTTGTCTGGTCTCATAAAACTAGTTTTAGTTATAGGTGGCCATCTTGGAGAAAGTTAAACTGGGTAGCCATCATTTGCATTGTACTGGGAGAAAACTGGAGGAGACGTCACAGCAAAGTTCCATTTGAACACAAGGTATTTATCTCCATCTTGTGGCCGACTCATAGTACTGAGACCTACAAGCCTCACAGCGTTCTTCAGCTCTGACTGAGACAAATGTTTTCACACATCTTTTTATTCTCATTTTACCTCCCTGTGCAGCATTGATCTCTTCTATATTCATTGGTAATAAACAGTATTTTCACCTAAAACTCCCAGTAAACAACATGTAAATAGTAAATATGACCAAAACATGGAGACTGATTATATCTTTAAACGTTGTATTTTGCTGTCTTTAATCCAATTACAGTTTGTTGTAGCAGATTGTGTGTAAACTGTGTTACAAAACATATACCAACATATACTTATTAACTCTAAACACATCTGAAGGTAAAACTTTGTAGCTCTGTGATTGGCTGTATGTGTGCTTCCTTCTCTACCTGGCTGCCTCCAGTAAGAGAGAGGCTGTGAGATCAGCTGATCGTAGAGTGTCCAGGCCTCGAAGGAGGCCGAGGCGATGCTCAGTGGTGCTGGGAGCTCTGGCCTCAGTACCGACACAATGTATCAGCTCCCAGGGCTTTAAGAAACAGCCACCTACCCTCCAATGATTCACAAGAGTCTGACCAAGGCTCTTTCCAAACAACCACCTAACCAGATACGATTGATGTCACGGCTCTTGTCTCGTCTAAAATTGCACTTTTAAGAGGTTTCAATGACTTCTTAATGTCTTCATAACTTCCTGACTTGCCTGTTGTAACTCTTTTATATGTGGGCTCTGAACAGTCGTCCATTCTACGCCTGCAGCCAGTCCAAAATGCAGCTGCCTGTGCTGACAGGAAAGAACAAGAGGAACCACATTACACATGTGTTGTGCTCCCTCCACTGGTGTCCTGTTTATTACAGGATTGATTTTAAATTGTTACTCATAACTTTTACTTGTCTTAATGGATTGGTCAGCTTAGTGGTGGAAATGAACTTTTGGCTCACATGCCAAGAGGACTGCTAGATAAATAAATCCACCGGCCAAATTGTTTTTCCGGCCCAATTAATAAATTACCTCTTTGTGTCACATGTAGAGGCCAGAGGGGAGTTTGAAGCAAATTTATATTATTGCTATTAAATAACCTTAAGACAAAACAGTAAAAGTGTATTAAACCTCAAGATGCTTACTAATTATTTAACTTTAATCTCCTCAACCGACTGCTCACTTTCTGCAATCACCCTCTTTGCAAAGTCCAGGTAGTCTGGCCTCCTGTTTCTGAGTCCTGGTGCCACAGCATCACTTTACTTTTATGTTCTGCTACAGTCAGTCTTGTGTTACATGTAAATGCATGACCTAGATTTTCATTCTAAAAGTTCATTAGATTTAAAGATAAAGTTAGGGTTATGGAGAAAGCAAAAGATCTAAAAGGAACGAATGTGTACATTAACGAGGATTGATTCGGATGCCGTTCGGAAAAACGCAAAGAACTCATCCCAGCTATGAAGGCCGCAAGACAGCGAGGGGAGATAGCATTCTTACGACACGACAAACTTATCATTCAGCCTGCCTCCCAACGCCAGAGGACGGACTGCAAAGACTAAAGAAGTGAGTCAATAATCCAATGTTGACTACTTGGGCACCCATTGTCAATATCAATGAAAAACTCAGAAGAAAACATAAAAGATGGGAGTAATGTAGATGTTGAATGTAATTGTTCTGATCGGGTTTTCAATCCATACCAGCTAAATGAATTTAAGTACATGGATAATATTGATTCATGTGACCCAGATACACATTTTTACTTAAATTATGCACACAGTAAATTTCGTCCCTGTAATTATTATAGTGAAAATGAGTTCAGCAGTTTATCTGGTAATTTTACAAATAAGTCTGACATTTTTTCTACATTTCACCTTAACATACGTAGTTTACCTAAAAATAACGACCAATTAACTCATTTTATGTCTGTCTTAAATCACACATTTTCTGTTATTGCTTTATCAGAAACATGGGTCAAGGATGATACAATAGATTTCTACAACATGTCTCAATATAATTCTGTTCATTCATGTAGAAAGGATAAAGTGGGAGGTGGAATTGCTATTTTTGTGCACAGTGATTTTCAGTTCATATTAAGGAAGGATCTTACGCTAAACTCTGATGAAAGTAATGTTGAATCGTTGTTTTGGAAATACTCTCTTGCTCTCAGTTTGGCGGAAGAAATGTTATTATTGGATGTATCTACCGTCCACCTGACAGTAATATTAACTGTTTCAATGATGCACTTTCTGCTGTTCTGGATGTTATTAATGATGAAGGTAAACTGTGTTTTCTACTTGGTGATTTTAACATCAATCTTTTTCAAAGTGGAAGCCATGCTCCAACAGCTGATTTTTTAAATGTACTGTTTTCATCCTATTTTCATCCTCTTATATGTAAACCAACCAGGGTGACAAACAAAACTGCCACCCTGATTGATAATATTTTAACAAATTCTTTTGATTATGAATCCAGTTCAGGAATATTGTGCACAGACATTTCAGACCACTTCCCCATATTTAATTTGAACTTAGGACTTAGTGGTAGTTCAAGAATGACTACAGATAAACCAAGCTATCGAAAGTTTAGCTGAAGTGAACATAGATCGCTTTTAAATCCATGATTGAGCAAATCACATGGGATAATATTTATATTCAACATGATGCTGAATTTGCTTACCAGTTATTTTCCCAAACATTTAATTCTATATTTTATAAGTGTTTTCCGCTAGTTAAATATAAAGGTAAGTTAGACAAAACTAAACCATGGTTCTCTTTGGGATTATTGAAGTCCTCGATAAAGAAAAACAAATTATATAGAAAATATCTTCAAAATCCAACTCCACATAATTGTGATACATACAAACAATATAAAAATAAATTTACTCACCTACTTCGTATAGCAAAGAAAAACTACTATTCATATAAACTTAAAGAGTCTGCTAGCAATATAAAATACACATGGAATATCATTAATGAATTAATTAACAAAAAAAAAGGTTCTGTTAAAATTCCAACTAATTTTACTAAAGATGGTATTTCTCTTACCAACCCTTGTGATATAGCAAATGGATTTAATGATTTCTTTGCCAATGTTGGTAGACATCTTGCTGAAAAAATTGTTTGTACAGATGGTTGTCCAACTGACCCAATTATTGGTTGCTTCCCCACAATAGGTAATTTTGATCTTCCTACATCCAGAGAAGTGCTTGACATTATAAACAACCTGAATGACACTGCAGCAGGTCATGATGAAATTAAAGCAAAGCTTTTAAAAAAAGTGGCATTAACAATTAGTGAGCCATTAACTCATGTCCTTATGCTTTCGTTAAAAGTGGGGTAGTCCCAAAGAGAACTGAAGATTGGTAAGGTTATACCTTTATTTAAGGCAGGGAATCCGAGCCTTTTCAATAACTATAGACCAATCTCTATTTTACCTTGCTTCTCTAAAGTTTTGGAAAAGCTGGTATATGTAAGAATGTTAAAACATCTGAATGATAACAAGATCCTATATAAACATCAATATGGATTTCGACAACAACACTCAACATATATGGCTTTGTTACAACTCATAGACAAAATTTCTACAGCACTGGATAACAACATGTTTGCAATTGGTATATTTTTAGATTTATCAAAGGCTTTTCGATACAGTCGATTATGAAATTCTGATTTCCAAACTTTACCGTTATGGGTTTCAGGATGTTGTAATCGATTGGCTTATTGATTACTTGTATAATAGAGAACAATATGTATTTGTAAATGGTAGTACTTCCAAGAGAATTAAGTTATGCTGTGGTGTACCTCAGGGATCTATTCTTGGGCCACTCCTGTTTCTCATTTATATAAATGACCTAGCTTGGACGTCTGAATCTGCATTGCCCATTCTATTCGCAGATGATACTACTGTTGTCATATCACATGCAAACTTTGATTCCTTGATGAATGAAGCTAATAATGTTCTATTATATATCGCAAAGTGGTTTCAGATGAACAAACTTTCATTAAATATAGAAAAATCTAATTTTATAGTTTTCAGGAATAAAAATAAAAGGTATTTAAAAGAAGATGCTAAATTATTTATTAATAACATTGAAATCAACCAAGTTACAGTAACAAAATTTTTAGGAGTATTAGTAGATGAAAAAACTTTCATGGAAAAACCACATTGATTATGTGTAGCGTAAAAATCATGAAGTCACTTGGCATCATTAGAAAAGTTTGTTCATTGGTAAATCAATCCTGTCTTTTAACTCTTTATTATAGTCTATTGTATCCTTACATCTCATACTGTAACATCGTTTGGGCCAGTAATTATCCTTCTTCTCTTCAAAAAAATCGTTATGATCCAAAAAAAGTTTGTAAGATTGGCAACTGCATCAAATCGGTGTGAACCATCAGCTCCTCTGTTAAAGAAATTAAATATTTTATCTATTTTCAGCATAAACATCTATCAAACATGTATCTTTATGTACAAATATATGGTTCAAAATCATAGTCTCCCAAAAGTGTTTAATAACTATTTTTTAATTAACTCTGATGTCCATCCATATCCAACCCGACAAGCAAAGAATGTTCATCTTCCCTATTATCATACAACTCTTGGTCAATTTTTCTTAAAATATAGAGGACCGTCACTTTGGAATACTATTCCCTTTTTTATTAAGACTAGCTCATCATTGTCAGTATTTAAGTCAAGCATGAAAAAAACACTTGTGTGATTGTTAAAATTTCTGTATATGTGTTGTTTTTTAATTGTCCGTTATTATTGTGATGATTGTTATTTATTATAATAATTTGGTGTGGTGTTAATTGATAATTCAGAGGGGAGGTTTTATTATAAGCCCTTGGGGTTTCTTACCTCTCCTGCATAATCCATATATATTGTTTTTAATATCTATCTGTCTTTGTGCTAAATAAAATAAAATTTAAAAAAAACAAAAAAAACAGGATGTTCTATATTTTTACGAAGGTACTTAGAATAAAAAGGGAGATAGTTGAAGTTTGTTTTATGTGGGAGGTAAAGGACACATCCTTTACACATCATCAAAGATAACAGAGATTCCTCATGGTGGTGCTGCAGGCCAGGGTGATGCCATCTAGAGTAACTACATCTTTAGGTAAAGTGTTTCTGAAGTACAATAACTTCAGCTTTGACAGCTTTGAGTTTGACATCAGAAAGTTGCAGGTCATGCATGCATAGAGGATTCATCGTTAACATGTACAAGATTAGTGCAGTTCCTTTAATGCAAATTAAATGGATGTGATTGGTCAGTGGTGTTGAAAGCAGCACTGAGATCTAATAATTACAGAATCAAGTCTCTTGTCTGATGTAGTTAGAAAGTCATCTGTTTAAATGTAAGTTCTGATCTAAAAGAAGGTACAGAGGTAATTACCTGTTTGTCAGGGAGGGAGTTCCACAGTTGCAGGACTCTAACAGAACATGCCCAGTTTCCTTTTGTAATGAGGTGGGCTGCAGGAACAGTTAAAAGGGTTCTACCTGAGGGGGCCGGCACAAAGTCTGGGTAATATTAATTGACTTTCTGCGTAGCAAAATCCAACAGAAAAGCAGATAGCTAGTGCAGTGACAGCAACTGGGAAAGAAACATGATATGCACCATGCTTTATGCAACTAATAATCAATCCACACACTTGACGTGAGGGTGACATGATGTGGTAACAAGTGGAAGTACGCTGCCTCTCATGCTCTCACAATGGTTACTTATCTTTAACCTCATAATTTATTTCCTAAACTCGCTCCTAAATCTATAAAGGTAGTGTCTTCACTAACTTGCTGATCTGCTGTTGAGCTGCTATGACCATGCCGAGGACCAAAGCAGTGCAGACAGACTTAAACACTGAGGCAGTCACCATGGCGTCACTCACCCACCTGCTTCAGTCTCATAGAACCGCCATCTCTGAGGACTTCAAACAAACCTTTTTAGCTCTCGAGACCAAGTTGAACGGTGTTATAATTACCGGGACAGAGCACGATGAGAAACTTGAAATTCTTAAGAGTGAAGGTGACATGCAAGAGCTATGCCTGAAAGCTGCCAAAGAAGCCATTACCAAGTTCCAGACAGACCATGCAAAACTAGCAAATAAAGTTCTCGACCTTGAATCACGGAGCCGGCGCAACAACATCAGGGTAGTTGGAGTACCTGAATCCGTGGAGGGGCTACAACCAACAGATTTCTTCACCAAGATTCTCGAGGAGGTCTTCGGTGGGATCCTCGATTCACCTGTGGAGTGCGAACGGGCGCATAGAGCCCTCGCACCGAAACCTCTGCCCAACCAGCGGCCAAGACC
The DNA here is from genome assembly GCA_024633595.2 of Lepomis macrochirus. NCBI lineage: Eukaryota > Metazoa > Chordata > Actinopteri > Centrarchiformes > Centrarchidae > Lepomis > Lepomis macrochirus. The sequence goes on along the minus strand of JALXJV020000023.1, from coordinate 2,379,125 downwards.
GGTCATCATCCGTCTCCTCAGGTTCCAGGTAAAGGACAAGATCATCCGCCATGCCCGAACCATGAGGGGTAGACTGAAATTCCGGGACCATCCCATCCTTGTGTTTGAGGATTATCCTCCAGAGGTTGTGGAGCAGCGGAATAAGTTCAAGGCGGTAATGTCGGTGTTGTATGAGCGAGGGTTCAAGCCGGCCCTGCTGTATCCGGCCAGGCTCTACATCAAGATGGAGTCGGGAGGTAGAAAAAACTTTACCACGGTAGCTTAGGCTGAAGCCTTTATCGTCTCTTTGCCCCCGTGTAACACCTAAAATCTAAGTTTGTCTTAATTAGCATTTGATGTAGAGTTCCTATTTTTTCCATTATCTATTGACAGCAGTGAATGGCTTGCCTCTACTCAAGCTGATTACGGGCGATAGTCTCTCAATTATGACTATTTCCAATGGCCTACTCTCCTCTTTACGGGAGGCTTGAACCACGTTTTCCAAGCAGGAGAGTAGAGAGGTGAGATATATTTTCTTTTCTTTTTTCCCCCCTCTTTTGCGAGTTAGCACTGATGACCGCGGCCTTGTACAAATCGCTCACAGACTACTTAGACTACTTCTTTGTGTGTGTATTGTGTGTATGTGCGTGTGTTTGGTTGTTCAATATATTCCCAGGAAACTCTATGATCAATCTGTATTGTTTACATTATGGGTTTTGATGATTTTAATATCGTTGGAGATTGTCAGCACTGCATCGATATGGGTGGCAATATAAGTTGTAATGTTTTTGACCCTGATAACTTAAGAGCAGTCTCCAAGTAAATAGATTAACAATTACGACAAAACATTTGTTTTCGGTGTCCTCTATCGTCCACCAGACTCTAATCTTGACACCTTTTCTGTAGAATTGGAACAAAGTGAATAAGTTAAAAAAGACTGTATACTTCTGGGTGACTATAACATTGATATGTCTAAGGAGGATGGGGCAAAACATGACTTTGTGAACACATTGCACTCCTGATCTTTTTTTCCCCACCATTAATAGATTTACTAGAATTACACCGACATCTAAAACAACCATTGACAACATCATAACTAATATTCAAAATACTAAGTTGGAGACGGGAGTCGTGCAGTCTGACATCAGTGATCATTTTCCCATATATTTTATATTTTTTGGCTCTGGCAAATCATATCGTCCTTCACTCTCTAAAATGAAATCTAAAATTCTCAATGAGAGAACCTTAGAGCACATTACTGTTAATCTACAGGCAAAGTCATGGGACTCTGTCTATGACAGTGGAACTCCGGATGTGGCATATGACCGTCTGATAAAGATTTATCAAGATGCCATCAAGGACACAATCCCTGAGAAGACTGTCAAATGCAGCACTACCCTCCAAAATCCTTGGATTACAAGGGGAATCTTAAGGTCTATCAAACATAAAGGTAGGCTTTATAAATCCTACATAAAAAATCCTTCTAGCTCAAATAAAGAGAAATACATTTCATATAAAAATAACGCAGATCATAAGGAAAAGCAAAAGAAGTCATTATACAGAATTGTTAAAAGCGTCACAGGGGGACTGCAGGAGGTCATGGAATGTGCTAAATGAAGTTCTTAATAAATCGACTGCTCTACCTGACCTTGGTGATACCAAAGGTGATCTTGCACATATTTTTAATAATCATTTCACCTCAATAGGCAAAAATCTGTCTAATAAGATAAGTCAACCCCAGGATGTCACTTTTAAGGATTTTCTTTCTGGTAGCTACACTGATTCATTTTTCACGAGACCAACAAACAGTACTAAACTCCTCAAGGTCATTTTAGACTTGAGGAGCTCATACTCTGCTGGTGTGGATGGAATATGTAATATGATCATGAAGGCCATTGCAAACGGCATTGTTGAGCCATTGGCTCACTGTATTAATCTTTCTTTACTTACTGTTATCGTAACTAAAATAACAAATATTGCTAAAATAATCCCAATTTTTAAATCGTCGACAGAAATGATATGAGCAGTTACCGGACCCTATCAATTCTTCCCACTTTTTCTAAAGTAATGGAGAAAGTAGTATACAATAGACTTAGTGGTTATCTTGATAAACTGGATATTCTTGTTCGCTCTCAGTACGGTTTTAGAAAAAAGAGCACAACTTGTATGGCAATACTCGACCTAATAGAACAAAGTAAGGACTGTATTGAAGAGGGAAAATGTGGTGTTGGTATCTTCCTGGACCTATGAAAAGCTTTTGACACTATTGACATTGATATCTTATTGCATAAATTACAGCACTAAGGCATCAGAGGCCTAGCACTTGAATGGTTCAAAAGTTATCTATATGAGAGGGAACAGTATGTCTATGTTGATGATCATAACTCTTCTTGTAAGACCTTAAATTTTGGGGTCCCCCAGGGCTCCATTTTGGGGCCACTATTATTCATTCTGTATATAAATGACTTTATAAATTCTAAATTGTATTTTTGTAATGTCTTGAAGTGGTATTGTCAATAAACTCAAACACTTGTGTTTTGTGTTTATGATGCCTATAAAACATTTTGTCATGTCATTGCGCTGCACAGTCACTGATCATCATCTTTTTTCATGTATGGGTCATTGTGCACTGTCACTATTAAGATCATGAGTTCATATGGATGAAGGTACACTGCCACTATTCATGTGTTCATATGGATGACGGTACGCTGTCACTATTCATGTGTTCATATGGGTGAAGGTACGCTGTCACTATTAATGTGTACATATGGGTGAAGGTACGCTGTCACTATTCATGTGTACATATGGGTGAAGGTACGCTGTCACTATTCATGTGTTCATATGGATGAATGTACGCTGTCACTATTCATGTGTACATATGGGTGAATGTACGCTGTCACTATTCATGTGTTGATATGGGTGAAGATGCACGCTGTCACTATTCATGTGTACATATGGGTGAAGGTACGCTGTCACTATTCATGTGTTCATATGGATGAATGTACGCTGTCATTATTCATGTGTACATATTGGTGAATGTACGCTGTCACTATTCATGTGTTGATATGGGTAAAGTTACGCTGTCACCAGTCGCGTATTCATATGTGTGAAGATACTTTGTCACTATTCATGTGTTCATTCATTTGTTCATAAAATGCGTTGTCACCATTCATGTGTTCATATGGGTGAAGGTGCGCTGTCACCAGTCATGTGTTCATTCATTTGTCCATAAAAGTGCGCTGTCACCAGTCATGTGTTCATAGCACTAGCACTATCTAGCACTTTGTTAGTCTTGCTAATATGACTCATCTTCTTTATATAATGCCATCTGGTTTCAGTTAGTTTACGTGTCAACTGTGCAGTGCATTTTGGTGTGGCTGGTGCTTTTAAAGCTGCAAGTTTAAATAAAAAGACTGTTACGTTTTGTGTTTATGATGCCTATAAAACATTTTGTCATGTCATTGCGCTGCACAGTCACTGATCATCATCTTTTTTCATGTGTGGGTCATTGTGCACTGTCACTATTAAGATCATGAGTTCATATGGATGAAGGTACACTGCCACTATTCATGTGTTCATATGGATGACGGTACGCTGTCACTATTCATGTGTTCATATGGGTGAAGGTACGCTGTCACTATTAATGTGTACATATGGGTGAAGGTACGCTGTCACTATTCATGTGTACATATGGGTGAAGGTACGCTGTCACTATTCATGTGTTCATATGGATGAATGTACGCTGTCACTATTCATGTGTACATATGGGTGAATGTACGCTGTCACTATTCATGTGTTGATATGGGTGAAGGTACGCTGTCACTATTCATGTGTACATATGGGTGAAGGTACGCTGTCACTATTCATGTGTTCATATGGATGAATGTACGCTGTCATTATTCATGTGTACATATTGGTGAATGTACGCTGTCACTATTCATGTGTTGATATGGGTAAAGTTACGCTGTCACCAGTCGCGTATTCATATGTGTGAAGATACTTTGTCACTATTCATGTGTTCATTCATTTGTTCATAAAATGCGTTGTCACCATTCATGTGTTCATATGGGTGAAGGTGCGCTGTCACCAGTCATGTGTTCATTCATTTGTCCATAAAAGTGCGCTGTCACCAGTCATGTGTTCATAGCACTAGCACTATCTAGCACTTTGTTAGCCTTGCTAATATGACTCATCTTCTTTATAGAATGCCATCTGGTTTCAGTTAGTTTACGTGTCAACTGTGCAGTGCATTTTGGTGTGGCTGGTGCTTTTAAAGCTGCAAGTTTAAAGAAAAAGACTGTTACGTATAAAACAAGAGCGGCATGCCAGCTGTGGCTTTTCACACAGACATTGTTCCATCTCTGTTGCTTCGAACATTCCCGGCTCAGAGGCGGATCAAATCAGATCTCTATTCTGGCTTCTTCACACCGTTCTCATCTCACGGTATCAAATACCAACGCTTTCATAAAAAGTGACAAAGCTTGGTTATTTGACGCAAAATGTCCTTGAGCGCAGGGCTGGACTGGGACAAAAAAATTGGCCTGGCAATGTTGGCCCAGGTGGCCCACCAAAATCGGTCTGACACCCCTCACCAATACACCATCCTTAGCCCATGAGACGTAACACTAACAACAAGACAAAAATATATTTTAATAGGCCTGCTATATAGGAATAAAAATGTATTGTCCTCCTTACTATCCATACAGTGCAGTGAGCCGGCTACAAAAGTTGTCCTTGGAGTTCCTTCAGTTTTTTTAGCATTTAGCTAGCCATATTCCAAAACGTGTAGTAACCAAACAAAAAAAAAAAAAAAAAACAGACGAAAAGGAGGCTGAAGCAGAACTTTAAAAAATAAACTTGTCATGCTGTGGCACCAGGCCAGACTTCCTGAACTGTGCAAATAGGCTGATTGTAGACAGGGAGCAGTCTGATGAGGAGGTTTAAGTTACATGATAAAGCCTGATTAAGATTGAGCAATGATGTCATTTAAGCTAAATGATTAATAAGCAAATGCTCCGTAAATGTAAATTCGCCTTTCTAGTCTTTTCGACCACTCAAAGCGCTTTTACACCACATCGGCATTCACCATTCACTCACTGAGCCTACGTGCTCAAAAAGAAACTAACATTCACACACTGGTGGAACAGCCACCAGGGGCAATTCAGGGTTCACTATCTTGCACATGGACTCTTCGACATGCAGAACCAAGGATTGAACTGCCGACCTTCCGATTAACGGGCAACCCGCTCTACCTCCTGAGCCACAGTCACATAAGCGCATTTACAAAACAATTTACTGTTATATCTTAAGTATGTTTAATAGCAATAACATACTGCTACATACTATGCTTGCTGGTTTGTTTTTTCATCTACCAGTCCCCTTTGCAGATGAGCCAAAAGGTTTATTTCCACCCCTGTATCTATGTTTCGTAACTAGTGTGAGCATGATCATTCCTTCTTAGCATATAAGCAGTAAGAACCAAATTTTTCCCAAACACATGAAGAACTTTGCTGTGACACTTTGTGTCCGGGTCTTTAGACAGAAGACAAACTCCCTCACAGGAGAGCTGAACAGGAGGCTGCTGCTTCCAAACTGAGAAATCAGACCCTCCAGGGTTTGGGTTGAGCCTGGGGAATAGTGTGAAGCTCCACATTGTTCCTAATGTCACCTGGTGTACTTTTTACAGGTTTACGTTTACTGAACAAATGACATGTTTGAACAAGAACAGGACGTCCTGGAGGTCAGTTACACAGTTCCTTGTAAATGTCTGCATTTTTTAAGTGTTTCTCTTAAAGGTGTGACTGGTGTGACATCACAGCGCCTTCTGTAGATATAAGTGTGACAGACTGAAGGAGAAGCAGCAGTTTGTTTCCTCTGAAGGTGAAGCCGCAACGTCTCTTCAGTTCAACCTGCAGGTGAGTTCAGTCCGAATTTCAACTCTACTCAGTGGCGGACTCAGGCTGTCTGAGGGGCGAAGAAAACAAAAAGGGCGCAGGCTTCACATGGTGGAGGGCGCAGAGATTAACAACATGACGTGTTTTTAGGAAATTCATATCTTTCAAGCAAAATGAAAGCTGAAATAGACTCAGGAATCAGGATTCTCAAACGCTCCCAGAAATGAAGCTTCAACGCAACGTAACTTTGGACACATCAGCCAAGGCCTTTCCGGTAATCCGTCCCTGCAGAGGGCCCGTCATGTTTTTAAACACAGGGGCACCATGGAGGGCTATGCATCACATTTTTTCCATTGGAAGGGGCCCATTAGGGCACTGCCTCACATTTTCTTGAACGTTTGGGCAGTCTACAGGGCACAAAGGAGCTTTTAAGAAGGCACTTTACAGCATTTATTCTAAAATAGGGCAACCAAGAGGACAGTCGACTCCTCCTCACTACCTAGGGGCGGCTGTCGCTCAGGAGGTAGAGCGAGTTGGCTGTAAATTGGAAGGTCAGCGGTTCAATCCCTGGCTCCCCCAGGCTGTGTGTCGAAGTGTCCTTGGGCAAGACACTGAACCCCGAATTGCCCCTGGTGGTTGTTCCGCCAGTGTATGAATGTGTGTGAATATTAGTTTCCGTTTGAGCACGTAGGCTCACTGTGTGAATGTGTGTGTGAAAGGTGAATGCAGAAGTAGTGTAAAAAGAGTGAGTGGTTGAAAAGACTAGAAGGGCGCTATACAAGTACGGAGCATTTACATTTACTACCCCGGTCCACCACTGACTGTACCTATTCTGCTTTTACATAATAATCTCTTCAATTGGAGTTCAGAGACGGAACAAATATATTGTTGCTGTATTTTCAGAGCATCAGACGGATCCACATCAGCAGTTTCAGCAGAAATCTGACAATGAAGGTGAGTTTGTGAACTGATATTTTACAGATCTCAAAGTTCTGTTAAACTGTGAAGAGGCTTGTGATATTGGTAGCTTAGATGGTTGCTACAGCAACAACCCAGGCAGATAATTATTGTCAGTTAGCTCCACCTTAGAGGTGTCTTTGCCCACACCGCCATGAAACTAGAGGCCAAACTGTTCAAACAGTGTGTAAGAGTCAAACCTCAGTCAGAACGACAACATCTGCTCTGTTCCAGCTGGTATCAGTCGTCGTCTTCCTCCTCCTGGCTCCTCTGTTGACCAGCTGCCAGCAGCTCGTCCAATCGGCGGACTGCAGTGACATCTATAAGAAAAACACGAGCCTCCCCAGTGGAGTGTACACCATCTATCCCTCTGGAGTGAAGTCTGCTGTCCAGGTACACTTCACCTTCTCTGGGACTCAGGTTCACATTTATGTTGGAATCAAAGCATAAAGATGGTTACTGAGTCCGAATGGGTGATTAAATTCAATATTGTTAATGTAGCACCAATACATAAGAAAAGTTATCTCATTGCACTTTTCATAGAGAAGGTCTAGAGGTTACACTTTGCAATAAAATTCACGACGACCCAACAATTCTCACCATGAGCAAGCACTGTGAAACCGACTGACCTCTGCATCCTGGGTGTTTTAAAAAGATTTTTAAAAAGTCTCTCAACATACAAAATGACAAAATAAAAGAAAGGACAATTACTTGTTACTTCTCAAGCAACAATGCTAAATGTTTGCCAGATGCAACCTTGCAAATGTGAGAATTTGCATCTTGGTCAGCTTAACCTCTAATAAAGGTTCATTTCCTGGTCAGTACGGAGAGGAGAGCTGATCACTGTCACGTTGTGGACAAGTGAGTGTTTTAACTCACAGTGAGAAAACTCTGCTTTAAAGCTGCAGCTGTTCACCTCTCAGTTATCACTCCCTCACAGAGTCCCTGACCTCAGATCATAAGGACATGAGGAAGTTTATTGTCATTGTAATTACTACAACAAAATTCAGTTTGGTGTCCTAAAAATAAATCCTCTCCGGTGAACCATCACCTTATCGTGGTGGAGAGGTTTGCGTGCCCTGGTGAACCTGGAGGCTGTGTTGTCTGGAGCCTAGTGCTCCTGGTAGGGTCTCCCAAGGCAGAGAGGTTCCAGGTGAGGGGCCAGACTAAGAATGGTTCACAAAACCCCTGATGGTAGACCAAAAAAGAGGAGGAATAACCCGGCCCGGAGGAAGCCCGGGGCCCCCGTCTGGAGCCAGGCCCAGAGGGAGGGCTCGTCGGCGAGCGCCTGGTGGCCGGGTTTGCCACGGAGCCCGGCCGGGCACAGCCCGAAGAAGCTACGTGGCCCCCCCTCTACATCCCTTGGACCCACCATCCATCGGAAGATCCGCAGGGGACGGGTGCACTGCCACATGGGTGGCGGTGAAGGCCAGGGGCCTCGACGGACCAGACCCGGGCGGCAGAGGCTGGCTCTGGGGACGTGGAACGTCACCTCTCTGTGGGGGAAGGAGCCGGAACTTGTGCGGGAGATGGAGCGCTACCAATTAGATCTGGTGGGGCTGACCTCCACGCACAGTCTTGGCTCTGGAACCGTGCTCCTTGATAGGGGATGGACTCTGTTCTTTTCTGGAGTTGCTCAAGGTGTGAGGCGCCAGGCGGGTGTGGGGATACTCACAAGTCCCCGGCTGAGCGCCGCTACGTTGGAGTTTACTCCGGTGAACGAGGGTCAGCCTCCCTACGCCTCCGGGTAGCGGGGGAAAACTCTGACTGTTGTTTGTGCATATGCTCCAAACAGCAGTTCAGAGTATTCGGCCTTCTTGGAGACCCTGAATGGAGTCCTGGATGGGGCTCCAGTAGGGGACTCCATAGTTCTGCTGGGTGACTTCAACGCACATGTGGGCAACGACGGAGTTACCTGGAAAGGCGTGATTGGGAGGAACGGCCCCCCTGATCTGAACCTGAGTGGGGGTTTGTTGTTGGACTTCTGTGCTAGTCATGGATTGTCTATAACAAACACCATGTTCGAGCATAAGGATGCTCATAAGTGTACATGGTACCAGAGCACCCTAGGCCGAAAATCAATGATCGATTTTGTAATCGTTTCATCTGATTTGAGGCCGCATGTTTCGGACACTTCGGGTGAAGAGAGGGCGGAGCTGTCAACTGATCACCATCTGGTTGTGAGTTGGGTCAGGGGTTGGGGGAAGACTCTGGACAGACCTGGTAAGCCCAAACGGGTAGTGCGGGTGAACTGGGAACGTCTGGTGGAAGCCCCTGTCCGTGAGATCTTCAACTCAAACCTCCGGCGGAGCTTTTCTGGCATCCCTGTGGAGGTTGGGGACATTGAACATGAGTGGGCAATGTTCAAAGCCTCTATTGCTGAAGCTGCAGCGAAAGCTGTGGTCTCAAGGTCTTAGGTGCCTCAAGGGCGGTAACCCTCGAACACCGTGGTGGACACCGGTGGTCAGGGAAGCCGTCCGACTGAAGAAGGAGGCCTTCCGGGATTTGTTGTCTCGGAGGACTCCGAGGCGGTTGCAAGGTACCGACAGGCCCGAAGGACTGCAGCCACTCGCGGTGGCAGAAGCAAAGCAGCGGGTGTGGGAGAAGTTCGGAGAAGACATGGAGAAGGTTTCACTTTCGGTCGGCACCAAAGTGTTTCTGGAGAACTGTCCGCCATCTCAGGAGGGGAAGCGGGGAACCGTCCAAGCTGTGTACAGTAAGGATGGGACCCTGTTGACCTCAACTGAGGAGGTAATTGGGCGGTGGAGGGAACACTTTGAGGAACTCCTAAATCCGACTGACACGCCTCTCTAGTAGAGGCAGAGCTGGAGGCTGATGGGGGTTTCTTGTCAATTTCCCTGGAGGAGGTCACTGAGGTAGTCAAACAACTCCACAGTGGCAAAGCCCCGGGGATTGATGAGATCCGCCCAGAGATGCTAAAAGCTTTGGGTGTGGAGGGGCTGTCATGGATGACACGTCTCTTCAACATTGCGTGGAAGTCGGGTACAGTGCCCAAGGAGTGGCGGACTGGGGTGGTGGTTCCCCTGTTCAAAAAGGGGGACCAGAGAGTGTGTGCCAATTACAGGGGTATCACACTTCTCAGCCTCCCCGGTAAAGTCTACGCCAGGGTGCTGGAACGGAGGGTTCGGCCGATTGTCGAACCACAGATCGAAGAGGAACAATGCGGTTTTCGTCCCGGTCGTGGAACAACTGACCAGCTCTTTACTCTCACAAGGATCCTGGAGTGGGCTTGGGAGTATGCCCATCCAGTCTACATGTGTTTTGTGGATCTGGAGAAGGCATACGACCGGGTCCCTCGGGAGATACTGTGGGAGGTGCTGCGGGAGTATGGGGTGAGGGGGGCCCTTCTTAGGGCTATCCAATCCTTGTACATCCAAAGCGAGAGCTGTGTCCGAGTACTCGGCAGTAAGTCGGACTCGTTCCAGGTGGGGTTGGCCTTCGCCAGGGCTGCGCTTTGTCACCAATCCTGTTTGTGATATTCATGGACAGGATATCAAGGCGTAGCCGATGGCGAGGAGGGCTGCGGTTCGGTGGGCTTGGGATCTCGTCACTGCTTTTGCGGATGATGTGGTCCTGATGGCATCATCGGTCCGTAGCCTTCAGCTCTCCCTGGATCGGTTCGCAGCAGAGTGCTGGCGGCTGGGATGAGGATTAGCACCTCTAAATCTGTGGCCATGGTTCTCAGCAGGAAACCGATGGAGTGCCAACTCCAGGTAGGGAATGAGTCCTTGCCCCAAGTGAAGGAGTTCAAGTACCTCGGGGTCTTGTTCACGAGTGAGGGCAGATTGGAGCAGGAGATTGACCGGAGAATCGAGCAGCGAGGCGGTATTGCACTCGCTTTACCGTACCGTTGTAACGAAAAGAGAGCTGAGCCGCAAGGCAAAGCTCTCGATCTACCGGTCAATTTTCGTTCCTACCCTCACCTATGGTCATGAAAGCTGGGTCATGACCGAAAGAACGAGATCGCGGGTACAAGCGGCCGAAATGGGTTTCCTCAGGCGGGTGGCTGGTGTCTCCCTTAGAGATAGGGTGAGAAGTTCGGCCATTCGCGAGGAGCTCAGAGTAGAGCCGCTGCTCCTTTGCGTTGAAAGGAGCCAGTTGAGGTGGTTTGGGCATCTGGTAAGGATGCCTCCTGGACGCCTCCCTAGGGAGGTGTTCCAGGCACGTCCAGCTGGGAGGAGGCCTCGGGGAAGACCCAGGACAAGGTGGAGAGATTATATCTCCACGCTGGCCTGGGAACGCCTCGGGATCCCCCAGTCAGAGCTGGCTAATGTGGCTCGGGAAAGGGAAGTTTGGGGTCCCCTGCTGGAGCTGCTGCCCCCGCGACCCGACCCCGGATAAGCGGTTGAAGATGGATGGATGGATGGTCCTAAAAATACATGGAAGCTACAGATCTGAGAAGAAAGCTGTTTGTGTTTTTAAGGTGCTTCTTCGCTGATGGAGGGGGTTCAGACAAAGATTTTCCCTGGTCTAGTACTGGTACTTTCTTTTTTTAAACTTAATTTAACTCCTTAATTAAACAAGATTTTTTTTCTCTTTCTCTCACTATTCATATAATCCCACAACAGGCCTTTTAACACCAGGAAAGGAACTCCAGCCAGCTGCACTATCTGGACATCCGGCAGAGGAACCTACTTCAACAACAACTCATTCTGCAGACAGTAGACTCTGATGATGCGCTCTGATTAAGACAGAACATCAAATATTGTTGTAAAGGAGGGATCCTGCTGCTCCTGCATCACTAAATACACACTGCTTAAGTGTGTATAGTATTTAGTTTCATTTATGACAATAAAGCATGGGTGGGGGAAATATGTTGGCATCGCAAAACAATAGCCATCACTACCACCACCTCTTAGCCCTCCCTTGCACACACATGCACACACACACACCCAACATACACATCTCCCCTTGTTTACTCATATTTAATCAACCTAAGCTGTCAGGTGGCTGTAGGCCTAGACTGGGCGTTATATGAAATGAACAAACCTAGTGTTGTTACTTTTTAAGTCTATTCTTTTTTCTCATTGTTTATCAGTGAGTTCTTGGTCTACCCTGGGGTCTCCTCATAGCTGGGTGTGCCCGGAAAACCTAGAAGGATCCTGATGCCATGTCAACTGGCAGCAGCTCTACTCTGAGCTCCAGACGTCACAGCTCCTCACCCTGTCTCTACGGCTGGGCCCAGCCGCTCTCTGGAGGAAATTCCATTTGGCTGTTTGCATCCACAATCTCATTCTTTCTGTCACTAACCACAGCTTATGACCATAGGTGAGGATTGGAATGTAGTTTGACTGAAAGCTTTGCTTTTCAGCTGGGCTCCATTTTCACCAAAACAGTCCTGTACATTCCCCGCATTACTGCTGATGCTGAACGATCCGCCTCTCCATCTCATGATCCATTTTGCTGTGAAAAGAGATACTTGATGTCCTTTGCTTGGGGCACCAATTCACTCCCATTCTGAAGGTAACAATCCACCATTTTCCAGCAGAGAACGATGGCCTCAGACTTGCAGGTGCTGACCCTCATCCCAACCTCTTCACACTCGACTGCATACCGTCCAGTGAGTGCTGAAGGTCACAGTCTGATGACGCCAACAGAATCACATCATCTGCAAAAAGTAGAGACGCCATTATGAGGTAACCAATCCAGACACTCTCTTCACCTTCACTGCACCTTGAGATCTTGTCCATAAACATCTCAAAAAAGGATTGGAGACAAAGGCCATGGCAGAATCCATCAGCTACTGACATGTTCTGACTTCGTGCAGAGAATATGGACACAATTCTCACTTTGGTTATAGAAGGACTAGATGGTTCGCAGCTGGTCCAGGAGAGAATCTGCATTGTTTCTACCGAATCTTTCCTGGAGAGGCCTTTCTAGTCTTCTGACCACTCAAAACGCCTCAATGTCTCATTTACACATTCACACACGATCACTTAAGGAAGAAATTTAGGGTTTTGGTATCTGAAAAATGCAAGGAATCAAACCGCTGATCTTCCGATTACTGGGCAATCCACTCTATCTCCTAAGCCTAGTGTCCACCAACTGGTTCTTAGATTGCTGCTGACAGGCACCGATGACCTTCTGACCACAGCTCCTGCCTGCTGCCTCTACAATGGAGGTTTGACTGTGGCTCAGGAGGTTGGGCGGGTTGGACATTAATCAGAAGATCCAGGTTCAATCCATTCTGCATGTGTCTTTGGGCTGGATACTGAAGTCCAAACTGCTCCCACTCAGACTGAGTCAAGGCCCGGCTGCTTCTGGCTGATTCATGTAGATTCATGAGAAATTCAAGTAATTGTAACAGTAGAATAACTTCTTTAAAATGTTATTCCCGGTTACTTGGTTTTGGCATTTCTTTCATTAGAACATCCAAAAGCAGCAGAAAAGTATCACATTTTCTGCTATTTGAACTGGGCAGAACCTGCTGCAAGATGGCGGAGGCAGAGACCCATCTCACAAGCCGGATGCAAAGGGTGTGTATGACACATTGGGAATAGTGAGAAGCTCCACATTGTTCGTAATGTCACCTGATGTACTCAGGTTTAATGTTACAGAACATGTTACAGATATATTTAAACAAGAACAGGACGTCCTGGAGGTCAGTTACACAGTTCCTTGTAATTGTCTGCATTTATTTAATATATTTTCCTACAAGGTGTGACTGGTGTGACATCACAGCGCCTTCTGTAGATATAAGTAGTGAAGTTGTGAGAGAGTGACAGACTGAAGGAGAAGCAGCAGTTTGTTTCCTCTGAAGTTGCAACGTCTCTTCAGTTCAACCTGCAGGTGAGTTCAGACAGGTAAGCATCCAACCAGGAGACATTACACATGTCTGATAGATCAGCTGTGTGCAGTATTATTCTCAGCTCCTCCAGGATCTCACAGAGGCTTTGGGGAATTTTGAAGTTAAAATATTACCAGGAGATAATGATTTTAAATCACAGAAAGACTGAAACCTGAAGACTGATTTGTATCTAGTGCAGTTTTGGGACTCTCCACTCTCTCTGAGCTTACTGTATAAATGTGGGGACTGATGAAACAAGAACTTGAACACCAAATGTTAATATCTCCTTTGCATTCACATAATAATCTGTTCCATGTGAGTTCAGTGAGGGAACAAATATATTGTTGCTGTATTTTCAGAGCATCAGACGGATCCACATCAGCAGTTTCAGCAGAAATCTGACAATGAAGGTGAGTTTGTGAACTGATATTTTACAGATCTCAAAGTTCTGTTAAACTGTGAAGAGGCTTGTGATATCGGTAGCTTAGATGGTTGCTACAGCAACAACCCAGGCAGATAATTATTGTCAGTTAGCTCCACCTTAGAGGTGTCTTTGCCCACACCGCCATGAAACTAGAGGCCAAACTGTTCAAACAGTGTGTAAGAGTCAAACCTCAGTCACAACGACAACATCTGCTCTGTTCCAGCTGGTATCAGTCGTCTTCCTCCTCCTGGCTCCTCTGTTGACCAGCTGCCAGCAGCTCGTCCAATCGTTGGACTGCAGTGACATCTATAAACAAGACAAGAGCCTCCCCAGTGGAGTGTACACCATCTACCCCCTTGGAGAGAGGTCTGCTGTCCAGGTACACTTCACAGCAGAGTTACTGAGTCAGATCAGGTGATCATACAGTAGAGTGACAAACTGTTGCTGTGACTCCCTATGAACCCAACCAATCAGACGCTGACTTCACTGTTCCCCCTGGCAACACAACCAACAGCAGTCCTTTGTCTTTTCTCCATGTTTAACAAAGAGCGCTCCATGCTGCTATTGGTCACCAAACATTTAATTCACTTCAGTTCAATTTAGTGTTCGTAGTTGTAGAAGAAGAAGTAGTGATTTGAATGAATGAATTGTTTCATATTGATATCTGGATAATTACATGACCCATCCTTTAGGACCATTCAGACTCATAAATCAATGTGGCCACATCAGCCTCTAAGTTATAATCACATTACACTGTTAAAGCTGACGGTGTCATATTACTCTGATAAATACAATAATCTGCTGACTTTGCTGCTACTAATCACACCACTGTCACTCAGCCTGAGATGGTTTTGCACAGTTGGTCAGTTCATGTTTTACTAGTTGTGGGGACTTTATGTGAACTGCTGGAGCTGTAAGTTTGACTTTTCAGTTTACATAATTTCTATTTTATTCTATTCTTATTTATATAATTATAATGTATCTATTTAGTTTCTCTATTTATCTCTACCTCTATCTGTCTCTGTGCTGCTGTAACAGCTGAATTTCCCCTCTGGGGGATCAATACATTATAGTTTCATCTTATCTAAACACCACACCTTGTACTTTCTCTGGAGTTGGTTGATTCCAGCAAAACCCTCTGAGAGATGCATAAAACATTTACATAAAATATTCCAGGAGAAATCCAACAATAGAAACTAAATAATAGAAACAGCTCACAGCCTCATAAGTATGAAGCTAATACACAAGTTCAAACAGCTGAAGTCATTTACTAATGAATGTGTTTGTGTGTAGGTTTACTGTGAAACCCTAATGTGAATCATTATCTGCTGTACGCTGACAATAAATGAGAAGCTGAGCATGAAGCTGATCTCATGTCTTCACTGTGTCTCCTGAGCCTGGAGGGGATGGGCGGGGGCATGCTAACCATGTATCAACATATTCATGCTGCAAACCAACTTAACAGGATGAAACTTGGCTAAAAGCCCATTTTTACTAACAAAATTCAAGTGAAACACCGAGCAGCTGAGCGGGAAGCAAAACACATCCTCTGTCTGAACAGGGTGCCTGTCTGCAGTCACTGATATCTCTCATCTCACGCTCTCCACACAAACACCCCTGAACAGATTCCAGCTGTTCAGGGGGGACGGTGCCGAGCAGTGATGAGATTTAATTTGAATGATTAATAAGGATATTGTATGTTTACGAAATAATTTATTGTTAAGGCTTAAATACATTTAACAGCAATAATAAAATTTTGCTTCATTTCACTCTGGCCTCTTTATCAAGTTTATATTTGTCATAATACCTTATCATCTCCGGGAACCATCAACTTATCGTGGTGGAGAAGTTTGCGTGCCCCGGTGACCCTGGAGGCTGTGTTGTCTGGAGCTTAGTGCTCTTGGTAGGGTTCCCCCAGACAAAGTGGTTCCAGGTAAGGGGCCAGACTAAAAATGGTTCACAGAGACCCCTGATGACAAAACAAGGAAGACGAGGAGAGAGCCCCCGTCTGGGGCCAGGCCCAGAGGGAGGGCACATCAGCGAGTGACTGGTGGCTGGGTTTGCCAAGGAGCCCGGCCAGGCACAAAAAAGCAATGTGGCACCCCCCTCTCCATCTTTTGGACCCACCATCCATCGGAAGATCCGCAGGGGTCGGGTGCGCTGCCACATGGGTGGCAGTGAAAGTCAGTGGCCTCTAAACTGTTGTTTGTGCATATGCACCAAACAGCAGTTTAGAGTATTCTGCCTTCTTGAAGACCCTGAATGGATTTCTGTATGTGACTCCAGTAGGGGACTCCATAGTTCTGCTGGGAGACTTCAACGCGCATGTGGGCAATGAAGGAGATTCCTGGAAAGGCGTGATCGGGAGGGACGGTCCCCTTGATCTGAACCTGAGTGGGTGTTTGTTGTTAGACTTCTGTGCTAGTCATAGATTGTCTATAACGAACACCATGTTTGAGCATATGGATGCTCATAAGTGTACATGGTACCAGAGCACCCTGGGCTGAAGGTCTGATTTGAGACCGCATGTTTAGGACACTTGGGTGAAGAGAGGGGCAGAGCTGTCAACTGATCACCATCTGGTGGTGAGATGGGTCAGGGGTTGGGGGAAGACTCTGGACAGACCTGGTAAGCCCAAATAGGTAGTGCGGTTGAACTGGGAACATCTGGAGGATCCTGTCCGTGAGATCTTCAAACCTCCAGTGGAGCTTTTCTGGCATCCCTGTGGAGGTTGGGGACATTGAACATGAGTGGGCAATGTCCAAAGTCTCTATTGCTGAAGCTGCAGTGGAAAGCTGTGATCTCAAGGTCTTAGGTGCATCAAGGGGCGGTAACCCTTGAACACCGTGGTGGACACCGGTGGCCAGGGAAGAAGGAGGCCTTCAAGGATTTCTTGTCTCGGAGGACTCTGCAAGGCACCGACGGGCCCGAAGGGCTGCAGCCTCTGCTGTGGCAGATGCAAAGCAACAGGTGTGGGAGAAGTTCAGACAAGATATGGAGAAGGACTGTTGGTCGGCACCAAAGTGTTTCTGGAGAACTGTCCGCCATCTCAGGAGGGGGAAGCGGGGAACCGTCCAAGCTGTGTACAATAAGGATAGGACCCTGTTGACCTCAACTGGGGAGGTAATTGGGGGGTGAAGGAACACTTTGAGGAACTCTTAAATCCGACTGACACGCCCTCTCTAGTAGAAGCGGAGCTGGAGGCTGATGGGGGTTTCTCGTCAATTTCCCTGGAGGAATCACTGTGGTAGTCAAACAACTCCACAGTGGCAAAGCCCCAGAAATGCTAAAAGCTTTGGGTGTGGAGGGGCTGTCTTGGATGACACGTCTCTTTAACATTGCGTGGAAGTCGGGTATAGTGCCAAAGGAGTAGCAGACTGGGGTGGTGGTTCCTCTATTCCAAAAGGGGGACCAGAGAGTGTGTGCCAGTTACAGGGGAATCACACAGTCTCCCTGGTAAAGTCTACTCCACGGTGCTGGAACGGAGGGTTCGGCCGATTGTCGAACCTCAGATCGAAGAGGAACAATGCGGTTTTCGTCCCGGTCGTGGAACAACTGACCAGCTCTTTACTCTCACAAGGATCCTGGAGTGGGCTGGGGAGTATGCCCATCCAGTCTACATGTGCTTTGTAGATCTGGAGAAGGCATATGACCATCAGGGATAAGGATTAGCACCTCTAAATCTGTGGTCATGGTTCTCAGCAGAAAACCGGTGGAGTGCCAACTCCAGGTAAGGAATTAGTCCTTGCCCCAAGTGAAGGAGTTCAAATACCTCGGATTCTTGTTCACGAGTGAGGGGAGATTGGAGCAGGAGATTGGCCGGAGAATCGGAGCAGCGGGGGCGGTATTGCACTTGCTGTACCGCACCATTGTAACGAAAAGAGAGCTGAGCTGTAAGGCAAAGCTCTTGATCTACTGGCCAATTTTCGTTCCTACCCTCACCCATGGTCATGCGGAGGCCTCAGGGAAGACCCAGGACTAGGTGGAGATATTATATCTCCACACTGGCCTGGGAACACCTTGGGATCCCCAGTCAGAGCTGATTAATGTGGCTCGGGAAAGAGAAGTTTGGGGTCCCCTGCTGGAGCTGCTGCCCTGCCGGATAAGCGGATAAAGATGAAGAAGAAGAAGATGAAGATGACCTTATAATCTCAATTAAAAGTACTGACAAATGTATATGCAACACAAAAATGCAAATTATTATTTTGGCCTGTAAAAACTATGCTTGCTGGTTTGTTTTTTTCATTTACCAGTCCCCTTGGCTGGTGAGCCAAAAGGTTTATTTCCACCCCTGTATCTATGTTTCGTAACTAGTGTGAGCATGATCCCGCTTTGTTAGCATGTAATAATAATAATAATAATAACTTTATTTGTATAGCACTTTTCAAAACCATGTTCCAAAGTGCTGCACAGTGAGACAAACATAATCCATACATAAAAATGTAAATATAAGTAAAAATCAACAATAAAATCAGAAAATACAATACAATAACAGCCATAATATGTTTATATAAAAGCCATCCGAAGAGGCCACTGACTTTGCCTGCCTGAGGTCTCCGGGCAGGGAGTTCCACAGCTGAGGGGCCCGAACAGCAAAGGCTCGGTCACCTTTAGAGACCAGACGAGACTTTGGAACCACTAGAAGACCCCTGCCAGAGGACCTCAGGCAACGGTCTGGCTTGTAGCAGTTATAAGCAGTTAGCTCAGCAGCTACAGTAGTTTACCAACCAGCCCTAAGATCCAAATATTTCCCAAAGACATGAAAAACTTTGCTGTGACACTTTGTGTCCGGGTCTTTAGACAGAAGACAAACTCAGGAGAGCTGAACGGGAGGCTGCTGCTTCCAAACTGAGAAATCAGATCCCTCCAGGGTTTGGGTTGAGGCTGGGGAATAGTGTGAAGCTCCACATTGTTCCTAATGTCACCTGGTGTACTTTTTACAGGTTTATGCTTACTGAATAAATTATATGTTTGAACAAGAACAGGACATTCTGGAGGACAGTTACACATTCCTTGTAAATGTCTGCATTTTTTTAAGCGTTTCTCCTAAAGGTGTGACTGGGGTGACATCACAGCACCTTCTGTAGATGAAGTTATGAGAGTGTGACAGACTGAAGGAGAAGGAGTTTGTTCCCTCTGATGGTGAAGTTGCAACGTCTCTTCAGTTCAACCTGCAAAAAACTTTATGTGAACATGTGAACATGTGAGTGAAGTTTTACCTCACAGTTTAAAGGAGCCGCTGTTCACCTGTCCATCATCACTCCCTCACAGACCTCAGATCTGTTTCTCTGCTGCAGAAAACACGTCCGCCTGATACACCACTTTATTTCATTCAGAGAAACGTCTGAGCTGCACTCCAGTTTATGTGTGAGACAGAAATGATTGTTCAAAGAATAAATGTTCTAAAGTCTGTGTTTCTTATCAGAATAAATAAAGTACTGCTGCAACAGAAGAGAAGTCTGACTGACGTTTGTTCAAAGGAGCCCAAACACTGTGATAAGAGCCGTCTTACAGCTTTGGCCACAGCACTGACACTTTCTTTTTAAATTAATTTTTACTTCCTGATGACCTTCATCATGAAGATCCATCCTCATGATCAGCAGCTGATCTCTCTCTTTCTCTTTCTCTCACTAAGTATTTAACCTCAGACCTCGGACAGTAAATTCAGGCTCACTCTGCAGACAGTAGACACTGATTAGAGGCTTTGATCAGAGGACAGAACATCATAAAAGGATGTATAGGAGGGATCCTGCTGCTCCTGCATCACTAAATAAACACTGCTTCAGTTTGTACAGCATTTAGTTTCAGTTATTACAACAAAGCATCTGTGGGAAACTGTTGGCACCATCAGAGCTCACACTGTGAGGAGAAACGATGTTTAAAACAAACGTGCAGAACAGCACAGCTGAATGTTCACACTGTGATCTTAGCAGTGTTTAACCTTCAGTCAAACCCTGAAGTCCTTCCTGTTAATCTTCAAACAGAGCGGACTCATTTCTTCTGTAACACCTAACTGTGTTTTTGTAGGACGTGATGATTGTAAATTAATTAAAATGCTTAAAGCAGAAAACACATTTGTTCCATCTTTTAAATATACATTGGATGAAATGACTGGGTGTGAAGTGACAGGGTGTCTCTGCTTGTTCTGAACAACTGTTACATAAAAAAAACATTACACACATTTATACTCTGTCCATGATGTGAACCCACAATAATCACTAACTCTGCAGCTCTGTGGAGCTTTAAAAGAGGAGAAATGTATGTTGCTGTTTCATCATGCAATACTAGAGAGTATTCTAAGATACAGGTAACCTGACCGTACAGCCCAATTCACAGATTGGCCATCAGGTACAGACAGCTATGAATTATGGGGGTCAAAAACCATCCGCCCCTCCAGACAATTTACGAGCAGTCGGTTATCAGACAGGCACAAAAAATAGTTTCCGATCCGACCCACATACTTTACCAACAATTTCAGCTTTTACCCTCTGCTAGAAGATAAATGCAGGCTAAACCCATATAAACACTCTTTGTGCCTGTGTCCATTAAGCTTATCAGCACTAACATGTAGGCTGGCTGGGATGTGCACTGTGTCATCGTGCAGTAAGTAGGCCATGGGGGGTCTGCAATATGTTAGTGGTTCAACACATGGGCTGTTGGTTTGTTCAATAAGTCACTGTTTATTAGGGTTGGGCCGATAGCCGATGCCAACGTCCATCAGCGATGGCTGACAAACATCACAACGTTGACCCGGCATCATGTCTGTAAACCCCCTCAAATTTATACATTATTCCTCCCTGTGAAAGCAGGTTTTAATGAACAGGAACAGCCTGTATAATAGTGTAAAGTAGTGAGCGTGCAGCTTGTCTAACAGTGTAAATTTGCTGTCCCCTCAAAATAACACATAACAGAGCTGTTAATGTCCAAACCGCTGCCAACAGAAGTGAGGACACCCCTGACTGAAGTCATCATATTGAAGGTTTGAAGCCTACTCTGTATAACTGCTGTAAACATACAAACACGGTGTGATACTTGTGCATAATCCTGCATGGCTGCTCTATGGCACTGCAGAGGACAGACTTCCTGGCCTGTGATGATAACCTGATTTAGATTCCCTAGAGTCTCTCTTGCTCTTTGATCTGTGTGCTGAACTTCAGCATCAGACAGACCATCCTGATGGAACTGTGCCAACCCGGTACAAATACAAGAAGGCTATAACAGCTCTGGGCTTACTGGCAGCCGGCTGTTGGCAGTGGGAGCTGACAGGAGTGTGTCTGATGTGATCAACAATATATAGTGTTGACTTTTCTACCTAAAGCCTTCGATTAGAATAATATGACTCTGTTAAACTCTCAGATGCATCAAACTTTCACCTCACAAACACCTTGATTTCTTTGACATTCATCTTATTTCAGACGGTGTTTTCTTTATTTCAGCCTGTAAAAGTGAGCCGGCTGCACTGACTGCCAAAGAAAGTTCAGAGTTTAACAGACTTATATTCTAAACAAAGACTCTTCATGGTTCCTCATGGACACTCTAATCCATCTATAGTGCAGCCACCATGCAGCATTACGCACAAGTGCCACACGTAATTTATGTTTACAGCACTCATAGAGAGGCATTGTTCATACTAACTATATAATCTCACAGGGCGGGAAATTCAGCCGGCAGATGGTTTAACCTTTACAACAACTCAGTGACAGAAAACACTGATGATACGCTTTGATCAGAGGACAGAGCATCAAATATTGATGAAAGGAAGGATCCTGCTGCTCCTACATCACTAAATAAACTGCTGTGTGTATTTAGTTAAATTTATTCCCTGAAAGCCTGTGTCAGGGAAATATGTTGGCATCATCTGCACTTTGTACCAGAAGTGGAAACGATGCTGAACAGAAAGAGACAAACTAATCAAACATGCCAACAGCAACACGGCTGAATATTCATTTAATTTTATTGACTGATGACACTGTGATCTTCTCAGTGTTTAACCTTCTTTCAACCTATGAAGTAGTTTGTTTTCCTCTTCAAACAGAGCGAAATCATTTCTTCTGACACAAAATTATGTTTTTGAACTGAATAAAAAAATTCAAGCAGAAAGCAAATTTGTTTTGTCAGTTAACTATACTTAGTTAAGTCAGTAGCACAAAAAACTGAGCAACCATTGGATGAAATGACTCGGTGTGAAGTGAAACTGTCTCTGGTTGTTCTGAACCACTGACTGTTTAAAATTACTTACACACATTTGTATACAGTCTATGATCAGATCCCAGTTATCACCAACTCTGCAGCTCTGTGGAGCTTTAAAAAACATCTGTATGTGGATTACTGCAATTTGTTTATTATGGGCTTGCTAGAATAAGTCAGCTGCTCCAGAATACTGTAGCAAGTATTCTGACAATAACCAGGTGCAATGGAAGCCAGCGAGGCTGTGCAGTGAGTAAACCTCCCTCCCCAAAAACTTAAGAGACACACTGGCGGTACCTTATTACCCCACCAGAACCCAGAGTTTGATTCTTTCTCATCCCTCTCCTCTCTCGTTCTGTTTATTATTACTATTACAATTGATAATTGCATAATATTATTGATAATAATACTAAGTATGATACATTTTCCCCCTGCTGGTCATGATGTTGATTTATCTGTTTTATTGTGACTCATGCTGTGATCTGTTTTTCCTCCCAGGTGTTTCAAGTCTGTCTATTTAAATGATCTTGAAACGAAGAAGCTTGATCTCTGCATGCATTAATGGGAGCTTGCTGTTGCTTCTCAGGTTTTGCCAAGAACTTCAAATTTTGCTCACATTCACTTAGTTCCATCTTTTAATGTAATGGATGGAAGGGTGGCTTTTACTCTGAAGTGGCCGAAAGAAATGTGGACATTGCTGTTGCAATGCATCACCTCTGGCGGAAGACAGATTCAAAGTCTTGATTTTTGAAGATAAAGCTGCCGTGCTATGAGAGTATGAGCTGGTGGCAGAGCCATACCGTCAAAAGTTTTGCAGGCTGAAAAAGTCTGGCCATCAGACCTAAGTTGCATTTGCTCGGGAGAAAGATAGTGCTTTTGATTGCTGGTGTACATCTAATGAGGTTGGTGATTTTGCACAGCCTAAACAGTTACTATTAATGGAGGATTTTAAAAAGTCTTCCAAAGAGGGTTTCAACTTACTTGAATGATATTAAGGTTTGTGAGGTTTTAAAGGCTGCTGTCTTAGTGGATGAATATGTTCTTTCACATGAGACTTTTTTGTGGATCTTCCTTTTTGTAATGTTGCTATCTGACTTAAATTGTGAAGGAACAGGCTAGTGGTGTCTGAGGGTGGCAGAAATGCTTGTCCTTTGGAGCTTGATGTTGAGGCTGAAAATGATGATTTCAAGGAAAAAGAGAGCATATTGTGGCAGGCCATCCTGTGTTGAAAAAGCAAATGCGAAGCCAGTGGCTTTAGCACCAAACTTGATAAATATTTACATGAACTGTCAGAGGAAAATGTCTACTGACCTGACTGTATTTGCTTTATTTGTTATGGAAGGTGTTGTCTTGTTGCCTGGTAACAAACTTAAGGTGACGGTAAAGATTCTGCTGGGACACTGCTGCCTCCCAGTCTTTTATTCTGGAAGGAGTTTTGCCAATCAGTAATGAGTCTGCTAGACTGGGAAGTCAACAAAGCCCTGTTTGATCACTTTCAACATTTATCTTTTCTGATCGTTAATCCAAACATGGAAAATGTTAAGATGCCACCAAAGGCAAAATCAGACGAAGAGTATGTGTCAATTACTCATGTAAATGAAGTGATGCAGCAGAAAAAGGAAATGTTTGTGGCGTTGCTTGAACAGCAACAGAACAACTTCAAAGGCTTTGTTCAAATCATTATTGTCAAATCCTGGTGGAATCCGGGGAATGTGGGACTAACAGCTAGTTTGAATTCCCGGGTTGCAAAAAATCCCGAAAATGTAATATAATCATGCAGCAAAAATGGAAAGCGATCTCCACTAGAGATGGTTAGGGGATAAAACAACCTGTAAGCAAAATAGACAATTGTAATAATTACAACAAAAAGGGTGTCTGTGAAGTAACCAAAAGAAAACCACATATTGGCCTACACAACATTCAGCTGTCTATTCCTGATTCGTCTGGCTCACTGGAGTCCAACCAGGACCAAGACCATATTACCTGCACCTTTGACACAGAAGTAGGATGCTGCCGAGTGGCACACAGACAAAGCGGCCACCACTGCAGGACCTGGTACAAGCCGCTGTACGTCGTGGACCACAGAGAAATAGAAGTGGCTGGAAAAGGCTGGACTGAAGGACAGCACAGAGGCACTAATCATGGCGGCACAAGAACAGGCACTCAGTACAAGATCAATAGAGGCTGGGGTCTACCACACCAGGCAGGACCCCAGGTGCAGACTGTGCAAGGATGCCCCTGAGACAGTACAGCACATAACAGCAGGGTGT
Organism: Lepomis macrochirus; assembly: GCA_024633595.2. Taxonomy (NCBI): domain Eukaryota; kingdom Metazoa; phylum Chordata; class Actinopteri; order Centrarchiformes; family Centrarchidae; genus Lepomis; species Lepomis macrochirus. The sequence goes on along the minus strand of JALXJV020000023.1, from coordinate 2,354,606 downwards.
AAGATGCAGGCAGGAAGTGCGTACATGGAACGCCATAACCAGGTAGCTGTCATAGTGTACAGGAACATCTGCCACGAGTAAGGACTGGAAGTCCCAAGGTCAAAATGGAAGACACCTCCTAAGGTAGTCGAGAATGACCGAGCTAAGATCCTGTGGGACTTCAAGATCCAGACTGACAAACTGGTGATGGCTAACCAACCAGACATCGTGTTGATGGACAAACAGCAGAAGAAGGCAGCAGTGATAGATGTGGCAATACCAAGCGACAGCAACATCAGGAAGAAGGAACATGAGAAGCTTGAGAAATACCAAGGGCTGAAAGAGGAGCTAGAAAAGATGTGGAAAGTCAGAGCAACAGTGGTGCCAGTGGTAATCGGAGCACTGGGGGCTGTGACCCCCAAACTGGGAGAGTGGCTACAGCAGATTCCAGGTAAAACATCAGAGGTCTCTGTCCAGAAGAGTGCAGTCCTAGGAACAGCTAAGATACTGCGCAGAACCCTCAAACTCCCAGGCCTCTGGTAGAGGACCCGAGCTTGAGGATGACACATACCACCCCGCAAGGGGTGAGAGGGGAATTTTTTTTTACACAGAGCACATCTTGACTGTGTTTGAGGACAGAGCATCACCTGCTTTCATCTTGCCGGAGTCTGACAGCTGGGAATACGCACTGCCAGCCGAGTGCTTTTTTGAAATTCAATAGAAACACAAAGTAGTTCTGACAGACATAATTTGAGCTTGTGGTAAAATGATGATGAAGGACATTTACAATGCCATTTTGCTGTGACCCTGTGTCCAGGCCTTTGCACAGATGGCAAATTCCATTACAGGCAAGCTGAAGGGGAGGCTGCTGCTTTCAAACTCAGAAATCAGATCCCTCCAGGGTTTAGGTTGAGGCTGGGGAATAGTGTGAAGGTCCACATTGTTCCTAATGTCACCTGATGTACTTTTTACAGGTTTAATGTTCCTTTTAAAGTCTTTTAAAATGTTTTTCTTTCATTTATAATCATAATATATGACAAGCTCATTTTAATATTACACATCAAATCATATGTTTGAACAAGGTCAGTTACACAGTTCCATATAATTGTGTGCACTTTTAATGTGTATTTTTAAAAGGTGTGTCTGGTGTGACATCACAGCGCCTTCTGTAGATATAAGTAGTGAAGTTGTGAGAGAGTGACAGACTGAAGGAGAAGCAGCAGTTTGTTTCCTCTGAAGGTGAAGCCGCAACGTCTCTTCAGTTCAACCTGCAGGTGAGTTCAGACAGGTAAGCATCCAACCAGGAGACATTACACATGTCTGATAGATCAGCTGTGTGCAGTTTATTCTCAGCTCCTCCAGGATCTCACAGAGGCTTTGGGGAGTGTTTTTTAAACAAAAATGACTGAAGTAGCAAAAAGTTGAGCTGAATTTAATAAACATTTTATGTTGCAATAATGTTTCAATTTAAAAAATGCAACCATATTATGAACTTACTGATAATCATTTGTGTGATAGAAATATTGATAAGTATAAGTTGAGTATGTGTTGATTCTTGATTGACTGCAGAGCAGATCTGCAAACTGTTGTATGAAGTGATGGTGGTGAAGTCTGTCAACATGTAGTTTGTGATGCTGTTTAATTGTGTTTGACTTTACTGAGAGGTGTCTCTAACATTCTAAAGTTCTCGGATAAGAGTCATATTACCATGAAATAACAATTCTAAATTACAGAAAGACCTTTAACTCAAATAAATTTTTATTTAACAGTCGGTGTCATAATTTGTATCTAATGCAGTTTTGTGGGGGAAATTATTAGTGCCACTCCCCACCAGGGTGCGGATTATACAATGACAACTGAAGGGATCAACTTTTTTTGCAGGTCCTAAAGGATTCCCAGTACAGCGCTGTGTGCTTCAGTGAACTAAAATCTTACAATACTTACAATATCCTTGCTTATCTATTATTGTATGCTGTACGTAGATGAAGATAAATCAAATTCATCACACCAGTTGATGGATTCCTATACCACACAATAACTTCTGTAGTCATAGGTCACAAGTAGTCTACAGCAAAACTGCAAGAAAGTCAAACCCGCACACACAATAGCAGGCTATCATGACTGCTCAAAACAGACCCACTCAATGCTGAGCCAGAAACAAACACACTAACTAAAAACAGCTTGCATGCTCATGTCTAATTTTAATTTAACTTTTTACCAAATATCTCCTTTCCTCTTGCTCATGTTGATTGTGAATGAAATTATAATAATAATTAAAGCTGCAAGCAGCGTTGAACGGACCCTCACCCCCTTGCGCACTACAGGTGGAGCGACAGCCCGGGTCTCTACACAGCAGGGCGGCTGACACGGCTCTGAATTTAACACTGAACATATTACACAGGTGAAGTTTGGAAATTATTTGTGGTTGATGTAAGTTACTTACGCAATTCAAAGTGGTTGGGTTTAGCTTATTTTTAGGTCTAGAGATGCTACATTGGTTTCTCAAGTTTTGTACAGCTAGGTAAAACATATGGCGGGGGCTGCTTTTAAAATCCACAACCACGCTCCCAAACTATAGCAAACAATAATAAACAACATTTCTGTGTGTGAACCAAGTCTTGTGAGGGTTCGAGCATCCCTAGCCAAGAATAAAAAGCCTTTCGGGGGCTCTATAGAGCCAACGTCACCATTGGTGCACTTTAGTGCTCGGGCCCAAATAAAGTAGTAGTCATTCATTGTTGGGAATTGTTTGGTCTCTGTAAATAATATTAAACAGAATACAGGCTACACCTGTTCAATATGAAAAGTGCAATTACATGCCTTTTGTTATGAATTGGTGCTATATAAATATAATGGAACACATTTGAAATAACAAACCAGGATTTTAATGTTTACCTGGGCAGGTAAAACTCCTGAATTCCAGAGTGAAAACAAAATGCTATGCTTATTGTAAAAAGACTCACAAAAGACCTAAATTGAACTAACAAATACATAAAATATTAAATGACAATGATAATGAAATCACAGGGTAGACTATCACTTCACTTCACTATCACATCAGATAGCTGATTTTAAGTAAAAGAAATTCTAAATACGAAACTCTGATGGTAGGAGAGTTAAGTGAATTAAACAAGCTAGAAAGCTGACTAATAACTACTGACATTAACCTGCAGTTTCACTCTTCGCGTGTGATGCACTGAGTGGAACAGAAGCAGCTGTGAGTGATGCAGCCATAGACTGCTTATAAGATATGGACGTAGTCATGGTGACGTCACCCGTTGATTTGTGGACTGCCGTTTGGAAGCCTCGAGTTTGGCCGATAGGGCGCTGCCATGTTGAGTTTTTGCAACCAAGCGGCACCAGACGTGACCATATTGGAGCGAGATAGTTGGGCTAAAGGCCGTTTGTGTAGGTAGCAAGCTTGCATAGCTAGGTGCATCTGTAGTTCACCTTAACTCTCATTTTAACAGGGCTGACAATTTTGTCTAGCAAACAAGTCCTAAAATTAAATGTTCTCACCAGAGAAAGTGACCAGCCAACTATTAATAATTTTTATTAAAGTTGTATGTTTATTGTATGTTACATTTTAGGGGTGTCTCAAATTGTATTTCAAGATTCTTGATTATAAGGCAAAAATGTGGGAAATATATTGAAATATTTACAATTACAATCAAGGGAGACCCCCTTGAACCATTTTTTCTTCTTTTGGGGGGGTCCAAACCTTAACTAGGAGGGTCAGAACCCCTAAGTCCCTCCATAATTCAAACCATGCTCCCCACTCTCTGCTGTCCTAAGCTTACTGTATTTTTTGTGGAGTAACGAAGCTAGAACCTGAACACCAAATTCGAATTCTACTTATTCTGCATTAATATAATAATCTGTTCCATGTGAGTTCAGTGAGGGAACAAATATATTGTTGCTGTATTTTCAGAGCATCAGACGGATCCACATCAGCAGTTTCAGCAGAAATCTGACAATGAAGGTGAGTTTGTGAACTGATATTTTACAGATCTCAAAGTTCTGTTAAACTGTGAAGAGGCTTGTGATATCGGTAGCTTAGATGGTTGCTACAGCAACAACCCAGGCAGATAATTATTGTCAGTTAGCTCCACCTTAGAGGTGTCTTTGCCCACACCGCCATGAAACTAGAGGCCAAACTGTTCAAACAGTGTGTAAGAGTCAAACCTCAGTCACAACGACAACATCTGCTCTGTTCCAGCTGGTATCAGTCGTCTTCCTCCTCCTGGCTCCTCTGTTGACCAGCTGCCAGCAGCTCGTCCAATCGGTGGACTGCAGTGACATCTATAAACAAAACACGAGCCTCCCCAGTGGAGTGTACACCATCTACCCCCTTGGAGAGAGGTCTGCTGTCCAGGTACACTTCACCTTCTCTGAGACTCACATTTGTGTTGGAATCAAAGCATAAAGATGGTTACTGAGTTAGATCAGGTGATCATTCTTTTCTCCATGTTTAACAAAGAGCGCTCCATGCTGCTATTGGTCAATGCCACCAAACATTCAATTCACTTCAATTTAATTTAGTGTTCATAGTTGTAGAAGCAGAAGTAGTGATTTGAATGAATGAATGAATTGTTTCATATTGATATCTGGATAATTACATGACCCATCCTTTAGGACCATTCAGACTCATAAATCAATGTGGCCACATCAGCCTCTAAGTTATAATCACGTTACACTGTTAAAGCTGACGGTGTCATATTACTCTGATAAATACAATAATCTGCTGACTTTGCTGCTACTAATCACACCACTGTCACTCAGCCTGAGATGGTTTTGCACAGTTGCTCAGTTCATGTTTTACTAGTTGTGGGGACTTTATGTGAACTGCTGGAGCTGTAAGTTGGATTTTTCAGTTTAATTACATAGCTTCTATTTATTCTGTTCTTGTTTTATATACTTATAATGTATCTATTTAGTTTCTCTATTTATCTCTACCTCTATCTGTCTCTGTGCTGCTGTAACAGCTGAATTTCCCCTCTGGGGATCAATACATTATAGTTTCATCTTATCTAAACACCACACCTTGTACTTTCTCTGGAGTTGGTTGATTCCAGCAAAACCCTCTGAGAGATGCATAAAACATTTACATAAAATATTCCAGGAGAAATCCAACAATAGAAACTAAATAATAGAAACAGCTCACAGCCTCATAAGTATGAACCTAATACACAAGTTCAAACAGCTGAAGTCATTTACTAATGAATGTGTTTGTGTGTAGGTTTACTGTGACATGACCACAGAAGGAGGACGGTGGACGGTGAGTATTACCACAGAGTGATTCTCAGTATCAGCACTTCCTGTTGGACTTTCACAATAAATCACACAGCAGTAAAACCTTGTTGTCTGGAAACATGAGCTGTCAGGTATCTAGTGTGTTTAGCTAGTTATCCCTCCATCCCGTCCCCCCAGGTGTTCCAGAGGAGGATGGACGGCACCGTGAACTTCTACAGGGGCTGGGATCAGTACAAGCTGGGCTTTGGTAGCGCTGCTGGAGAGTACTGGCTCGGTGAGAAACCAAACCTGACTGACACTAATGTGACTTTGTGAAACTTTGTTGTGAATCCAGAAATGGGACTGAGCAAGTTTTGTGTCTAAACTCTAGATCAGTTAGTGTGAGAGTGTTTTAATGAATTATCTCCACGTCTGTCCAAAATGTCAAACTGTGCCCAGTGTGTACATGTATATATACAGTATGTATGTGTGTGTCTGTGTGTGTGCAGGTCTTGAGAACATCTACCAACTGACTAAGCAAAGAAAATATGAGCTGCTGGTCGACATGGAGGACTTTGAGGGGAAGAAGGTGTTTGCTCGCTACTCTTCGTTCTCCATCGATACGGAGTGTAACGGATATAAACTGAGTGTATCTGGATTCACCGATGGAGGGGCGGGTGAGTAAGTTGGGTCTGTTTATCATCAACTTTATAGGCACTTCTACATCTTTAGATTTATTGTGGTTTTACGATACTCAGGTACACAGCTGCTCCACCTTTCAGTCGCTGTAACTAATGTGATCCACATAATGTACAACCCAGAGGAAGAGCCATGCACTAACACTGCAGTAAAGTTACTTATTGTGTTCTAACTCTTAGAAAGTGTGACACAATCTTGTGATAATATTCAGTCCAGCTCACCCACCGTTTCATTATCATCCAGTACATGTAGCTGTGCTGACATTGCTGAGCCTTCGGTGACAGATACAGATAGTAAAGATAGTTATTGAAAACAGCAGGCGAGCTAACGATGTAGCACGCTGAGCGTGCATTAGCTCAACCTGCAGCTGATAAAAATATTACTGTAACATTGCAGTGGAAGTTTACCTGAGTTTCCAGTATATAGTGTGAAGCTGTCTCCCTGCCTGTAGCCTTTGTCTTTACAGCCGATGTCACACATCTGGTTGCAAACTTAAAACCGCACCACTAGTGGCCGCTGAAAACTCATAATGCCCCTTTAACACAAGTCAGAAACATTTTTCCTCTGGACGCCTCAGCAGGTTACAGTGACCTCTGCTGGTTGAGCTTCCACATAGCAAATATAAATTTGTTAGGAAATTAAAATTTAAATTAAATAATAATATCTAAAATATATAATTAACCTAAGTTTCATATCACACCAGTTAACTTCTCTTAGTGTGAAGTTACAAGTCAGGTCTTACTGGTGTTTAGTTATTAGTTTTAGTTTAGTTTTACTAAAAAAATATTTTGACTTACTTTTAGTCTATAATCACCTTTTTAACTACACAGTACATGGGCCTACTTTTATTTTGAAAGTTTTACCTGTTACTTTCACTTACAATAAATGAATAGACCATGTGATTTTCTTATGTTTCATCCATCATAATGGACCTGCTGGTGACTTCAGCTGTCTGGACCATAACTGGTATCATCAGTCTGTCTGATAGAAAACTGCAGGCTGTGAAACAGCTGATGTTTATAGTTAATGCAAGTTTACTAACCCTGTGGTTCTTCTGTGTGTTTCTACAGGAGACTCTTTGAGTGGTCACAACGGACAGAAGTTCTCCACCTTCGACAAAGACCAGGACTCCATCTCTGGCAGCTGTGCCAAGTCACACCTGGGGGCTTTCTGGTACAATGCATGTCACTTTACAAACCCCAACGGGGTTTATCGTTGGGGGGCTGATGGCACTGTCTATGCTGTTGGAATGAGCTGGTACCATTGGAAGGGATATGACTACTCCCTGAAGGCCATCAGCATGAAGATCCGTCCTGTCCTGTAGTTCTCCAGGACCAACGTACAGCAGAATATCAGCAGCTGATCTCTCTCCTCATTTCTTTCTCTTTCTCTCATTAAGCATGTAATCTCACAACGGGCCTTATTTTCCTGAAACTGGGCACAAGCACAATCCACCAGCAGCAGAACACCAACTCAGATTTGTCCTTTTTGTTACCATCTGTGGCTCAAAGCAGTCGTGGAAGAGAGGCTGAATAAATGATTAGTAGGAGGAGCACAGAATCAGCAGGTGGAGTCAGGTGGAGCTTCAGTAATGACCAATCACATGAGCTCCTCTCATCCTTTTAAAAGCAGCACACAGACCAAGTGGACCAGGAGGAGTCAGGCCCAGGTGTATATGAGAAATAAAGAAGGCTCCAAACATCCCAAATATTAATATACGTTAGCAACACATCAGGATTTCAGGCCACTTTGACAAGTAAAATGTCCCTGCACCACCTGAGCTGCTCCAACAGCCTCAGCTGCACCACTCCACCTTCCACCAGTGGAAACTCAGCTGACTGCAGTTGGGCTGCTGCTGGATTTGTGCCAGCAGGAAAGTAGGGCCCAGAATCTTGAAATGGAAACAGATATTTAGAGTCTGATAGTGTGAAAATCGCTGCATTAACTGCCAACACAATGTGAAAAGAGGAAAAAGGAAAGAAAAGCAAAGTGTCAGCAAATCTTTGCAGTTTTGCAGTTCAGTTAGAGCCAGTTGATGAAACAGCAGTGAAGGTAAACAGGACGTCAGTAACTGACAGAAATGTTTCCATCTCAAATCAAAGAGTTTGATTGTGTGTGTGAGCAGCTGCTGGCTGGAAAGTCTTCAGTCAAACAGCTGTTGGTGTAGAGAAATGAGTCTCTGCTGGTTCACATGTTACCTTCAGTCTGCTGGCTGCAACTAAACACACTCAGCTTTAAAGTCAAACTAACTAGTTTCAACACAACGTTTGGTGGAGGTTTGAAACCCTAATGTGAATCATTATCTGCTGTACGCTGACAATAAATGAGAAGCTGAGCATGAAGCTGATCTCATGTCTTCACTGTGTCTCCTGAGCCTGGAGGGGATGGGGGGGGGCATGCTAACCATGTAGCAACATATTCATGCTGCAAACCAACTAAACAGGAGGAAACTTGGCTAAAAGCCCATTTTTACAAACAAAATTCAAGTGAAACACGAAGCAGCTGAGCTGGAAGCAAAACACATCCTCTGTCTGAACAGGGTGCCTGTCTGCAGTCACTGATATCTCTCATCTCACGCTCTCCACACAAACAGCCCCTGAACAGATTCCAGCTGTATAACTCATCACTTTACGACCGAAACTCACTGAATAAAACACAGATAAAAAATAAAAACTAACTTACATTTGTAGAATTCCAACTCCAAACGGTTTCTTACCTTAGCTGCTCCTGTAATCAAAAGTTGTCTGGTCTCATAAAACTAGTTTTAGTTATAGGTGGCCATCTTGGAGAAAGTTAAACTGGGTAGCCATCATTTGCATTGTACTGGGAGAAAACTGGAGGAGACGTCACAGCAAAGTTCCATTTGAACACACGTATTTATCTCCATCTTGTGGCCGACTCATAGTACTGAGACCTACAAGCCTCACAGCGTTCTTCAGCTCTGACTGAGACAAATGTTTTTCACACATCTTTTTATTCTCATTTTACCTCCCTGTGCAGCATTGATCTCTTCTATATTCATTGGTAATAAACAGTATTTTCACCTAAAACTCCCAGTAAACAACATGTAAATAGTAAATATGACCAAAACATGGAGACTGATTATATCTTTAAACGTTGTATTTTACTGTCTTTTAATCCAATTACAGTTTGTCGTAGCAGATTTGTGTGTAAACTGTGTTACAAAACATATACCAACATATACTTATTAACTCTAAACACATCTGAAGGTAAAAACTTTGTAGCTCTGTGATTGGCTGTATGTGTGCTTCCTTCTCTACCTGGCTGCCTCCAGTAAGAGAGAGAGCGCTGTGAGATCAGCTGATCGCAGAGTGTCCAGGCCTGAAGGAGGGCGAGGCGATGCTCAGTGGTGCTGGGAGCTCTGGCCTCAGTACCGAACAATGTATCAGCTCCCAGGGCTTTAAGAAACAGCCACCTACCCTCCAATGATTCACAAGAGTCTGACCAAGGCTCTTTCCAAACAACCACCTAACCAGATACGATTGATGTCACGGCTCTTGTCTCGTCTAAAATTGCACTTTTAAGAGGTTTCAATGACTTCTTAATGTCTTCATAACTTCCTGACTTGCCTGTTGTAACTCTTTATATGTGGGCTCTGAACAGTCGTCCATTCTACGCCTGCAGCCAGTCCAAAATGCAGCTGCCTGTGCTGACAGGAAAGAACAAGAGGAACCACATTACACATGTGTTGTGCTCCCTCCACTGGTGTCCTGTTTATTACAGGATTGATTTTAAATTGTTACTCATAACTTTTACATGTCTTAATGGATTGGCGCCGCTTAGTGGTGGAAATGAACTTTTTGGCTCACATGCCAAGAGGACTGCTAGATAAATAAATCCACCGGCCAAATTGTTTTTTCCGGCCCAGTTAATAAATTACCTCTTTGTGTCACATGTAGAGGCCAGAAGGGAGTTTGAAGCAAATTTATATTATTGCTATTAAATAACCTTAAGACAAAACAGTAAAGTTTATTAAACCTCAAGATGCTTACTAATTATTTAACTTTAATCTCCTCAACCGACTGCTCACTTTCTGCAATCACCCTCTTTGCAAAGTCCAGGTAGTCTGGCCTCCTGTTTCTGAGTCCTGGTGCCACAGCATCACTTTACTTTTTTATGTTCTGCTACAGTCGGTCATGTGTATGTAAATGCATGACCTAGATTTCCATTCTAAAGTTCATTAGATTTAAAGATAAAGTTAGGGTTATGGAGAAAGCAAAAGATCTAAAAGGAACGAATGTGTACATTAACGAGGATTATTCGGATGCCGCTCGGAAAAAGCGCAAAGAACTCATCCCAGCTATGAAGGCCATGAAGACAGCGAGGGAGATAGCATTCTTACGACACCGACAAACTTATCATTCAGCCTGCCTCCCAACGCCAGAGGACGGACTGCAAAGACTAAAGAAGTGAGTCAATAATCCAATGTTGACTACTTGGGCACCCATTGTCAATATCAATGAAAAACTCAGAAGAAAACATAAAAGATGGGAGTAATGTAGATGTTGAATGTAATTGTTCTGATCGGGTTTTCAATCCATACCAGCTAAATGAATTTAAGTACATGGATAATATTGATTCATGTGACCCAGATACACATTTTTACTTAAATTATGCACACAGTAAATTTCGTCCCTGTAATTATTATAGTGAAAATGAGTTCAGCAGTTTATCTGGTAATTTTACAAATAAGTCTGACATTTTTTCTACATTTCACCTTAACATAACGTAGTTTACCTAAAAATAACGACCAATTAACTCATTTTATGTCTGTCTTAAATCACACATTTTCTGTTATTGCTTTATCAGAAACATGGGTCAAGGATGATACAATAGATTTCTACAACATGTCTCAATATAATTCTGTTCATTCATGTAGAAAGGATAAAGTGGGAGGTGGAATTGCTATTTTTGTGCACAGTGATTTTCAGTTCATATTAAGGAAGGACGTTACGCTAAACTCTGATGAAAGTAATGTTGAATCTTTGTTTTTGGAAATACTCTCTTGCTCTCAGTTTGGCGGAAGAAATGTTATTATTGGATGTATCTACCGTCCACCTGACAGTAATATTAACTGTTTCAATGATGCACTTTCTGCTGTTCTGGATGTTATTAATGATGAAGGTAAACTGTGTTTTCTACTTGGTGATTTTAACATCAATCTTTTTCAAAGTGGAAGCCATGCTCCAACAGCTGATTTTTTAAATGTACTGTTTTCATCCTATTTTCATCCTCTTATATGTAAACCAACCAGGGTGACAAACAAAACTGCCACCCTGATTGATAATATTTTAACAAATTCTTTTGATTATGAATCCAGTTCAGGAATATTGTGCACAGACATCTCAGACCACTTCCCCATATTTAATTTGAACTTAGGAATTAGTGGTAGTTCAAGAATGACTACAGATAAACCAAGCTATCGAAAGTTTAGTGAAGTGAATATAGATCGTTTTAAATCCATGATTGAGCACATCACATGGGATAATATTTATATTCAACATGATGCCGAATTTGCTTACCAGTTATTTTCCCAAACATTTAATTCTATATTTCATGAGTGTTTTCCGCTAGTTAAATATAAAGGTAAGTTAGACAAAACTAAACCATGGTTCTCTTTGGGATTATTGAAGTCCTCGATAAAGAAAAAACAAATTATATAGAAAATATCTTCAAAATCCAACTCCACATAATTGTGATACATACAAACAATATAAAAATAAATTTACTCACCTACTTCGTATAGCAAAGAAAAATTACTATTCATATAAACTTAAAGAGTCTGCTAGCAATATAAAATCCACATGGAATATCATTAATGAATTAATTAACAAAAAAAAGGTTCTGTTAAAATTCCAACTAATTTTACTAAAGATGGTATTTCTCTTACCAACCCTTGTGATATAGCAAATGGATTTAATGATTTCTTTGCCAATGTTGGTAGACATCTTGCTGAAAAAATTGTTTGTACAGATGGTTGTCCAACTGACCCAATTATTGGTTGCTTCCCCACAATAGGTAATTTTGATCCTCCTACATCCAGAGAAGTGCTTGACATTATAAACAACCTGAATGACACTGCAGCAGGTCATGATGAAATTAAAGCAAAGCTTTTAAAAAAAGTGGCATTAACAATTAGTGAGCCATTAACTCATGTCCTTATGCTTTCTTTAAAAAGTGGGGTAGTCCCAAGAGAACTGAAGAACTGAAGATTGGTAAGGTTATACCTTTATTTAAGGCAGGGAATCCGAGCCTTTTTAATAACTATAGACCAATCTCTATTTTACCTTGCTTCTCTAAAGTTTTGGAAAAGCTGGTATATGTAAGAATGTTAAAACATCTGAATGATAACAAGATCCTATATAAACATCAATATGGATTTCGACAAAAACACTCAACATATATGGCTTTGTTACAACTCATAGACAAAATTTCTACAGCACTGGATAACAACATGTTTGCAATTGGTATATTTTTAGATTTATCAAAGGCTTTCGATACAGTCGATTATGAAATTCTGATTTCCAAACTTTACCGTTATGGGTTTCAGGATGTTGTAATCAATTGGCTTATTGATTACTTGTATAATAGAGAACAATATGTATTTGTAAATGGCAGTACTTCCAAGAGAATTAAGTTATGCTGTGGTGTACCTCAGGGATCTATTCTTGGGCCACTCCTGTTTCTCATTTATATAAATGACCTAGCTTGGATGTCTGAATCTGCATTGCCCATTCTATTCAGCAGATGATACTACTGTTGTCATATCACATGCAAACTTTGATTCCTTGATGAATGAAGCTAATAATGTTCTATTATATATCGCAAAGTGGTTTCAGATGAACAAACTTTCATTAAATCAAATTTTTAGATTTTTTAGAAAAATCTAATTTTATAGTTTTCAGGAATAAAAATAAAAGGTATTTAAAAGAAGATGCTAAATTATTTATTAATAACATTGAAATCAACCAAGTTACAGTAACAAAATTTTTAGGAGTATTAGTAGATGAAAAACTTTCATGGAAAACCACATTGATTATGTGTGCAGTAAAAATCATGAAGTCACTTGGCATCATTAGAAAAGTTTGTTCATTGGTAAATCAATCCTGTCTTTTAACTCTTTATTATAGTCTATTGTATCCTTATATCTTATACTGTAACATCGTTTGGGCCAGTAATTATCCTTCTTCTCTTCAAAAAATCGTTATGATCCAAAAAAAGTTTGTAAGATTGGCAACTGCATCAAATCGGTGTGAACCATCAGCTCCTCTGTTAAAGAAATTAAATATTTTATCTATTTTCAGCATAAACATCTATCAAACATGTATCTTTATGTACAAATATATGGTTCAAAATCATAGTCTCCCAAAAGTGTTTAATAATTATTTTTTAATTAACTCTGATGTCCATCCATATTCAACCCGACAAGCAAAGAATGTTCATCTTCCCTATTATCATACAACTCTTGGTCAATTTTCCTTAAAATATAGAGGGCCGTCACTTTGGAATACTATTCCCTTTTTTATTAAAACTAGCTCATCATTGTCAGTATTTAAGTCGAGCATGAAAAAACACTTGTGTGATTGTTAAAATTTTTGTATATGTGTTGTTTTTAATTGTTCGTTATTATTGTGATGATTGTTATTTATTATAATAATTTGGTGTGGTGTTAATTGATAATTCAGAGGGGAGGTTTTATTATAAGCCCTTGGGGGTTTCTTACCTCTCCTGCATAATCCATATATATTGTTTTTAATATCTATCTGTCTTTGTGCTAAATAAAATAAAATTTAAAAAAAAACAAAAAAAACCAGGATGTTCTATATTTTTACGAAGGTACTTAGAATAAAAAGGGCGGTAGTTGAAGTTTGTTTTATGTGGGAGGTAAAGGACACATCCTGATCAAAGATAACTGAGAGATTCCTCATGGTGGTGCTGCAGGCCAGGGTGATGCCATCTAGAGTAACTACATCTTTAGGTAAAGTGTTTCTGAAGTACAATAACTTCAGCTTTGACAGCTTTGAGTTTAACATCAGAAAGTTGCAGGTCATGCATGCATAGAGGATTCATCGTTAACATGTACAAGATTAGTGCAGTTCCTTTAATGCAAATTAAATGTCCCCGTAGGATGTGATGGTCAGTGGTGTTGAAAGCAGCACTGAGATCTAATAATTAAAGAATCAAGTCTCTTGTCTGATGTAGTTAGAAAGTCATCTGTTTAAATGTAAGTTCTGATCTAAAAGAAGGTACGGAGGTACATTACCTGTTTGTCAGGGAGGGAGTTCCACAGTTGCAGGTCTCTAACATAACATGCCCAGTTTCCTTTTGTAATGAGGTGGGCTGCAGGAACAGTTAAAAGGGTTCTACCTGAGGGGGCCGGCACAAAGTCTGGGTAATATTAATTGACTTTCTGCGTAGCAAAATCCAACAGAAAAGCAGATAGCTAGTGCAGTGACAGCAACTGGGAAAGAAACATGATATGCACCATGCTTTATGCAACTAATAATCAATCCACACACTTGATGTGAGGGTGACATGATGTGGTAACAAGTGGAAGTACGCTGCCTCTCATGCTCTCACAATGGTTACTTATCTTTAACCTCATAATTTATTTCCTAAACTCGCTCCTAAATCTATAAAGGTAGTGTCTTCACTAACTTGCTGATCTGCTGTTGAGCTGCTATGACCATGCCAAGGGCCAAAGCAGTGCAGACAGACTTAAACACTGAGGCAGTCACCATGGCGTTACTTACCCACCTGCTTGAGTGTCATAGAACCGCCATCTCTGAGGACTTCAAACAAACCTTCTCAGCTCTCGAGACCAAGTTGAACGGTGTTATAATTACCGGGACAGAGCACGATGAGAATCTTGAAATTCTTAAGAGTGAAGGTGACACGCAAGAGCAATGCCTGAAAGTTGCCAAAGAAGCCATTACCAAGCTCCAGTCAGACCATGCAAAACTGGCAAATAAAGTTCTCGACCTTGAATCACGGAGCCGGCGCAACAACATCAGGGTAATTGGAGTACCTGAATCCGTGGAGGGGCTACAACCAACAGATTTCTTCACCAAGATTCTTGAGGAGGTCTTCGGTGGGATCCTCGATTCACCTGTGGAGTGCGAACGGGCGCATAGAGCCCTCGCACCGAAACCTCTGCCCAACCAGCGGCCAAGACCGGTCATCATCCGTCTCCTCAGGTTCCAGGTAAAGGACAAGATCATCCGCCATGCCCGAATCATGAGGGGTAGACTGAAATTCCGGGACCATCCCATCCTTGTGTTTGAGGATTATCCTCCAGAGGTTGTGGAGCAGCAGAATAAGTTCAAGGCGGTAATGTCGGTGTTGTATGAGCGAGGGTTCAAGCCGGCCCTACTGTATCCGGCCAGGCTCTACCTCAAGATGGAGTCGGGAGGTAGAAAACACTTTACCACGGTAGCTTAGGCTGAAACCTTTATCGTCTCCTTGCCCTCGCGTAACACCTAAAATCTAAGTTTGTCTCAATCCATGCGACGAGGATGGCAGGCCAGCAGGCTATGGATTATTAGCATTTGATGTAGAGTTCCTATTTTTTCCATTATGTATTGACAGCAGTGAATGGCTTGCCTCTACTCAAGCTGATTACGGGCAATAGTCTCTCAATTATGACTATTTCCAATAGCCTACTGTCCTCTTTACGGGAGGCTTGAACCACGTTTTCCAAGCAGGAGAGTAGAGAAGTGAGATACATTTTCTTTTCTTTTTTCCCCCCTCTTTTGCGAGTTAGCACTGATGACCGCGGCCTTGTACAAATCGCTCACAAAATTGTGTTAGACTACTTCTTTGTGTGTGTATTGTGTGTATGTGCGTGTGTTTGGTTGTTCAATATAATCCCAGGAAACTCTATGATCAATCTGTATTGTTTACATTATGGGTTTTGATGATTTTAATATCGTTGGAGATTGTCAGCACTGCATCGATATGGGTGGCAATATAAGTTGTAATGTTTTTGACCCTGATAACTTAAGAGCAGTCTCCAAGTAAATAGATTAACAATTATGACAAAACATTTGTTTTCGGTGTCCTCTATCGTCCACCAGACTCTAATCTTGACACCTTTTCTGTAAATTGGAACAAAGTGAATAAGTTAAAAAAAGACTGTATACTTCTGGGTGACTATAACATTGATATGTCTAAGGAGGATGGGGCAAAACATGACTTTGTGAACACATTGCACTCCTGATCTTTTTTCCCCACCATTAATAGATTTACTAGAATTACACCGACATCTAAAACAACCATTGACAACATCATAACTAATATTCAAAATACTAAGTTGGAGACGGGAGTCGTGCAGTCTGACATCAGTGATCATTTTCCCATATATTTTATATGTTTTGGCTCTGGCAAATCATATCGTCCTTCACTCTCTAAAATGAAATCTAAAATTCTCAATGAGAGAACCTTAGAGCACATTACTGTTAATCTACAGGCAAAGTCATGGGACTCTGTCTATGACAGTGGAACTCGGATGTGGCATATGACCGTCTGATAAAGATTTATCAAGATGCCATCAAGGACACAATCCCTGAGAAGACTGTCAAATGCAGCACTACCCTCCAAAATCCTTGGATTACAAGGGGAATCTTAAGGTCTATCAAACATAAAGGTAGGCTTTATAAATCCTACATAAAAAATCCTTCTAGCTCAAATAAAGAGAAATACATTTCATATAAAAATAACATGAGATCATAAGGAAAAGCAAAAGAAGTCATTATACAGAATTGTTAAAAGCGTCACAGGGGGACTGCAGGAGGTCATGGAATGTGCTAAATGAAGTTGTTAATAAATCGACTGCTCTACCTGACCTTGGTGGTACCAAAGGTGATCTTGCACATATTTTTAATAATCATTTCACCTCAATAGGCAAAAATCTGTCTAATAAGATAAGTCAACCCCAGGATGTCACTTTTAAGGATTTTCTTTCTGGTAGCTACACTGATTCATTTTTCATGAGACCAACAAACAGTACTAAACTCCTCAAGATCATTTTGGACTTGAGGAGCTCATACTCTGCTGGTGTGGATGGAATATGTAATATGATCATGAAGGCCATTGCAAACGGCATTGTTGAGCCATTGGCTCACTGTATTAATCTTTGTTTACTTACTGTTATCGTAACTAAAATAACAAATATTGCTAAGATAATCCCAATTTTTAAATCGGGCGACAGAAATGATATGAGCAGTTACCGGATCCTATCAATTCTACCCACTTTTTCTAAAGTAATGGAGAAAGTAGTATACAATAGACTTAGTGGTTATCTTGATAAACTGGATATTCTTGTTCGCTCTCAGTACAGTTTTAGAAAAAAGAGCACAACTTGTATGGCAATACTCGACCTAATAGAACAAAGTAAGGACTGTATTGAAGAGGGAAAATGTGGTGTTGGTATCTTCCTGGACCTATCAAAAGCTTTTGACACTATTGACATTGATATTTTATTGCATAAATTACAGCACTATGGAATCAGAGGCCTAGCACTTGAATGGTTCAGAAGTTATCTATATGAGAGGGAACAGTATGTCTATGTTGATGATCATAACTCTACTTGTAAGACCTTAAATTTTGGGGTCCCCCAGGGCTCCATTTTGGGGCCACTATTATTCATTCTGTATATAAATGACTTTATAAATTCTTCTAAAATATTTCATAAAATCCTCTTTGCTGATGACACAAATTTATTTACATCACACAGGGACCCACATACTTTACAAGATATAGTAAACTCAGAGCTAACCGAAGTTAACTACTGGTTTGAATGTAATAAACTCACTAAATATCAACAAAACAAATTTCATTTTATTTAAATCAAACAAAAAAAAAGTACACTGCTCACTGCTTGATTAAAATTAATGGGCAGGTGATAAAAAGAGTGCATTCCACTAAATTTCTGGGGGTCCTCATCAATGACTCTCTTAACTTTACATGTCATATTGACCAACTTGTAAGTAAGCTATTAAAGTATGTTGGTTTGTTTTATAAGATCAGACATTGTCTTCCTTTGTCTGCCGTTCTTATTTTATACAAAACTCTCTTTGAACCCCATCTAAATTACTGTAACGTGATATGGTACAACACCTTTAAAAGTCATCTTAAAAAACTTGTATCTCTGCAAAAAAACGGCATACGGGCTTTGTCTTGGTCAAAGACAGATTCCCCCACTCGACCTCTATTCTACCGCTTTGAGTTATTAAGACTAACTGAACTAAATCAATATCACAATGCCTGCCCCATATTTCAAATCGTAAATAGGCTGAGCTCTAGATTGAGTACTCTTGTTCCTATCTCCAGCCCCCAGCACACATACCAAACTAGAATCAAACCTCTTATATTAGGTAAACGCCGCCGACATGTACACGCCAGTATGAGTGTTGACTGTAGGGGCTGCAGATTTGGAACGGGATTGATGATGGCCTCAAGGTGTTGCCCTCTATATCCAACTTCAAAAAACAACTAAAAAACCACCTCATATTAACCTATATTTAATATCAACCTGTTCTCTAATGGATTACTGGGATGTATGGGTATGATTGTATGTGTATGTATTATGTATGCCTTGGTGTGCTCCGTGTGCATGTACTTAATTGTGTACACTCTGTTTCATAAATCATGGGCCCCCATTTATAAGCTTTTCTTAGTTTCTTTGGGAGACCCATTCACTATATCCGATTGTCTCTGTACCTAAATTGTATTTTTGTAATGTCTTGAAGTGGTATTGTGAATAAACTCAAACACTTGTGTTTTGTGTTTATGATGCCTATAAAACATTTTGTCATGTCAATGCACTGCACAGTAACTGATCATCATCTTTTTTCATGTATGGGTCATTGTGCACTGTCACTATTAAGATCATGAGTTCATATGGATGAAGGTACGCTGTCACTATTCATGTGTTCATATGGGTGAAGGTACGCTGTCACTATTCATGTGTTGATATGGGTGAATGTACGCTGTCACTATTCATGTGTACATATGGGTGAAGGTACGCTTTCACTATTCATGTGTTCATATGGGTGAAGGTACGCTGTCACTATTCATGTGTACATATGGGTGAAGGTACGCTGTCACTATTCATGTGTTGATATGGGTGAATGTACGCTGTCACTATTCATGTGTACATATGGGTGAAGGTACGCTTTCACTATTCATGTGTTCATATGGGTGAAGGTACGCTGTCACTATTCATGTGTACATATGGGTGAAGGTACGCTGTCACTATTCATGTGTACATATGGGTGAAGGTACGCTGTCACTATTCATGTGCTGATATGGGTGAAGTTACGCTGTCACCAGTCGCGTATTCATATGTGTGAAGATACTTTGTCACTATTCATGTGTTCATTCATTTGTTCATAAAATGCGCTGTCACCAGTTATGTGTTTATATGGGTGAAGGTGCGTTGTCACCTTTCATGTGTTCATATGGGTGAAGGTGCGCTGTCACCAGTCATGTGTTCATAGCACTAGCACTATCTAGCACTTTGTTAGCCTTGCTAATATGACTCATCTTCTTTATAGAATGCCATCTGGTTTCAGTTAGTTTATGTGTCAACTGTGCAGTGCATTTTGGTGTGGCTGGTGCTTTTAAAGCTGCAAGTTTAAAGAAAAAGACTGTTACGTATAAAACAAGACCGGCATGCCGGCTGTGGCTTTTCACACAGACATTGTTCCATCTCTGTTGCTGCCAACATTCCCGGCTCAGAGGCGGATCAAATCAGATCTCTATTCTGGCTTCTTCACACCGTTCTCATCTCACGGTATCAAATACCAACGCTTTCATAAAAAGTGACAAAGCTTGGTTATTTGACGCAAAAGATGTCCTTGAGCGCAGGGCTGGACTGGGACAAAAAAATTGGCCCTGGCAATGTTGGCCCAGGGGACCAAACAAAATCAGTCTGACACTCCTCACCAATACACCATCCTTAGCCCATGAGACGTAACACTGACAACAAGACAAGAATATATTGTAATAGACCTGCTATATAGGAACAAAAATGTATTGTCCTCCTTACTATCCATACAGTGCAGTGAGCCGGCTACAAAAGTTGTGCTTGGAGTTCCTTCAGTTTTTTTAGCATTTAGCTAGCCATATTCCAAAAAGTGTAGTAACCAAACAAAAAAAACAAAACAAACAGACGAAATGGAGGCTGAAGCAGAACTTTAAAAAATAAACTTGTCATGCTGTGGCACAAGGCCAGACTTCCTGAACTGTGCAAAGAGGCTGATTGTACAGTGAGCAGTCTGATGAGGAGGTTTAAGTTACATGATAAAGCCTGATTAAGATTGAGCAGTGATGTCATTTAAGCTGAATGATTAATAAGCAAATGCTCCGTAAATGTAAATTCGCCTTTCTAGTCTTTTTGACCACTCAAAGCGCTTTTACACCACATCGGCATTCACCATTCACTCACTGAGCCTACGTGCTCAAAAAGAAACTAACATTCACACACTGGTGGAACAGCCACCAGGGGCAATTCAGGGTTCATTAAATTGCACATGGACTCTTCGACATGCAGAACCAAGGATTGAACCGCCGACCTTCTGATTAACAGGCAACCCGCTCTACCTCCTGAGCCACAGTCACATAAGCGCATTTACAAAACAATTTACTGATTTACTGTTATGTCTTAAGTATGTTTAATAGCAATAACATACTACTACATACTATGCTTGGTGGTTTGTTTTTTCATCTACCAGTCCCCTTGGCAGATGAGCCAAAAGGTTTATTTCCACCCCTGTATCTATGTTTCGTAACTAGTGTGAGCATGATCCTTCCTTCTTAGCATATAAGCAGTAAGAACCAAATTTTTCCCAAACACATGAAGAACTTTGCTGTGACACTTTGTGTCCGGGTCTTTAGACAGAAGACAAACTCCCTCACAGGAGAGCTGAAGGGGAGGCTGCTGCTTCCAAACTGAGAAATCAGACCCTCCAGGGTTTGGGTTGAGCCTGGGGAATAGTGTGAAACTCCACATTGTTCCTAATGTCACCTGGTGTATTTTTTACAGGTTTACGCTTACTGAACAAATGACATGTTTGAACAAGAACAGGACGTCCTGGAGGTCAGTTACACAGTTCCTTGTAAATGTCTGTATTTTTTAAGTGTTTCTCTTAAAGGTGTGACTGGTGTGACATCACAGCGCCTTCTGTAGATATAAGTGTGACAGACTGAAGGAGAAGCAGCAGTTTGTTTCCTCTGAAGGTGAAGCCGCAACGTCTCTTCAGTTCAATCTGCAGGTGAGTTCAGTCCGAATTTCAACTCTACTCAGTGGCGGACTCAGGCTGTCTGAGGGGCGAAGAAAACAAAAAGGGCGCAGGCTTCACATGGTGGAGGGCGCAGAGATTAACAACATGACGTGTTTTTAGGAAATTCATATCTTTCAAGCAAAATGAAAGCTGAAATAGACTCAGGAATCAGGATTCTCAAACGCTCCCAGAAATGAAGCTTCAACGCAACGTAACTTTGGACACATCAGCCAAGGCCGTCCCTGCAGAGGGCCCGTCATGTTTTTAAACACAGGGGCACCGTGGAGGGCTATGCATCACATTTTTTCCATTGGAAGGGGCCCATTAGGGCACTGCCTCACATTTTCTTGAACGTTTGGGGAGCCTACAGGGCACAAAGGAGCTTTTAAGAAGGCACTTTACAGCATTTATTCTAAAATAGGGCAACCAAGAGGACAGTCGACTCCTCCTCGCTACCTAGGGGCGGCTGTCGCTCAGGAGGTAGAGCGAGTTGGCTGTAAATTGGAAGGTCAGCGGTTCAATCCCTGGCTCCCCCAGGCTGTGTGTCGAAGTGTCCTTGGGCAAGACACTGAACCCCGAATTTCCCCTGGTGGTTGTTCCGCCAGTGTATGAATGTGTGTGAATATTAGTTTCCGTTTGAGCACGTAGGCTCACTGTGTGAATGTGTGTGTGAAAGGTGAATGCAGAAGTAGTGTAAAAAGAGTGAGTGGTTGAAAAGACTAGAAGGGCTCTATACAAGTACGGAGCATTTACATTTACTACCCCGGTCCACCACTGACTGTACCTATTCTGCATTCACATAATCTCTTCAATTTGAGTTCAGAGACGGAACAAATATATTGTTGCTGTATTTTCAGAGCATCAGACGGATCCACATCAGCAGTTTCAGCAGAAATCTGACAATGAAGGTGAGTTTGTGAACTGATATTTTACAGATCTCAAAGTTCTGTTAAACTGTGAAGAGGCTTGTGATATCGGTAGCTTAGATGGTTGCTACAGCAACAACCCAGGCACATAATTATTGTCAGTTAGCTCCACCTTAGAGGTGTCTTTGCCCACACCGCCATGAAACTAGAGGCCAAACTGTTCAAACAGTGTGTAAGAGTCAAACCTCAGTCAGAACGACAACATCTGCTCTGTTCCAGCTGGTATCAGTCGTCTTCCTCCTCCTGGCTCCTCTGTTGACCAGCTGCCAGCAGCTCGTCCAATCGGTGGACTGCAGTGACATCTATAAACAAAACACGAGCCTCCCCAGTGGAGTGTACACCATCTACCCCTCAGGAGAGAAGTCTGCTGTCCAGGTACACTTCACCTTCTCTGGGACTCAGGTTCACATTTATGTTGGAATCAAAGCATAAAGATGATTACTGAGTCCGAATGGGTGATTAAATTCAATATTGTTAATGTAGCACCAATACATAAGAAAAGTTATCTCATTGCACTTTGCATAGAGAAGGTCTAGAGGTTACACTTTGCAATAAAATTTAACGGCGACCCAACAATTCTCACCATGAGCAAGCAAAAGTCTCAACATACAAAATGACAAAATAAAAGAAAGGACAATTACTTGTTACTCCTCAAGCAACAATGCTAAACGTTTGCCAGATGCAACCTTGCAAATGTGAGAATTTGCATTGGTCAGCTTAACCTGTAATAAAGGTTCATTTCCTGGTCAGTATGGAGAGGAGAGCTGATCACTGTCATGTTGTGGACAAGTGAGTGTTTTAACTCACAGTGCGAAAACTCTGCTTTAAAGCTGCAGCTGTTCACCTCTCAGTTATCACTCCCTCACAGAGTCCCTGACCTCAGATCATAAGGACATGAGGAAGTTTATTGTCATTGTAATTACTACAACAAAATTCAGTTTGGTGTCTCAGAGACAGCAGCATGATGCAAGAATAAAAATACATGGAAGCTACAGATCTGAGAAGAAAGCTGTTTGTGTTTTTAAGGTGCTTCTTCGCTGATGGAGGGGGTTAAGACAAAGATTGTCCCTGGTCTAGTACTGGTACTTTTTTCATTTTTTAAACTTAATTTAACTCCTTAATTAAACATGGTTTTTTCTCTTTCTCTCACTATTCATATAATCCCACAACAGGCCTTTTAACACCAGGACAGGAACTTCAGCCAGCTGCACTATCTGGACATCCGGCAGAGGAACCTACTTCAACAACAACTCATTCTGCAGACAGTAGACTCTGATGATGCGCTCTGATTAAGACAGAACATCAAATATTGTTGTAAAGGAGGGATCCTGCTGCTCCTGTATCACTAAATACACACTGCTTAAGTGTGTATAGTATTTAGTTTCATTTATGACAGTAAAGCATGGGTGGGAGAAATATGTTGGCATCGCAAAACAATAGCCATCACACACACACACACACACCCAACATACACATCTCCCCTTGTTTACTCATGTTAAATCAACCTAGGCTGTCAGGTGGCTGTAGGCCTAGACTGGGAGATATATGAAATGAACAAACCCAATGTTATTACTTTCTAAGTATATTCTTTTTTCTTTTTGTTTATCATCAGTGAGTTCTTGGTCTACCCTGGGGTCTAGAAGGATGCTGATGCTATTTCAACTGGCAGCAGCTCTACTCTGAGCTCCAGACGTCACAGCTCCTCACCCTGTCTCTAAGGCTGGGCCCAGCCTCCCTGTGGAGAAAATTCATTTTGGCTGTTTGCATCCACAATCTCATTCTTTCTCTCACTACCCACAGCTCAGGACCATGGTGAGGATTGAAACATAGTTTGACTGAAAGCTTTGCTTTTCAGCTGGGCTCCATTTTCACCACAACAGTCCTGTACATTGCCCGCATTACTGCTGATGCTGAACAATCCACCTCTCCATCTCATGATCAAGTTTGCTGTGAAAAGAGAGGCAGAAACTCACTCCCAATCTGAAGGTAGCAATCCACATTTTCCAGCAGAGAACCATGGCCTCACACTTGCAGGTGCTGACCCTCATCCCAACCTCTTCACACTCGACTGCATACCGTCAGTGAGTGCTGAAGGTCACAGTCTGATGACGCCAACAGAATCACATCATCTGCAAAAAGTAGAGACGCCATTATGAGGTTCCCAATCCAGACACTCTCTTCACCTTCACTGCACCTTGAGATCTTGTCCATAAACATCACAAAAAGGATTGGAGACAAAGGCCATGGCAGAATCCATCAGCTACTGACATGTTCTGACTTCGTGCTGAGAATATGGACACGATTCTCACTTTGGTTATAGAAGGACTAGATGGTTCGCAGCTGGTCCAGGAGAGAACCTGCATTGTTTCTCCTGAATCTTTCCTGGAGAGGCCTTTCTAGTCTTCTGACCACTCAAAACGCCTCAACGTCTCATTTACACATTCACACACTGATTCTGCCCAGCAGAAGCAGAATTTGATCGATCACAACATCACAATCACAAGATCCAGGTTCAATCCATTCTGCATGTCAAAGGGTCTTTGGGCAAGATACTGAAGTCCAAACTGCTCCCACTCAGACTGAGTCCTGTAGATGAGAAATTCAAGTAATTGTAACAGTAGAATAACTTATTTGAAATGTTATTCCTGGTTACCTTGTTTTGGCATTTCTTTCATTAGAACATCCAAAAGCAGCAGAAAAGTATCACATTTTCTGCTATTTGAACTGGGCAGAACCTGCTGCAAGATGGCGGAGGCAGAGACCCATCTACCAAGCCGGATGCAAAGGGTGTGTATGACACATTGGGAATAGTGAGAAGCTCCACGTTGTTCCTAATGTCACCTGATATACTCAGGTTTAATGTTACAGAACATATGATATCTTTAAACAAGAACAGGACGTCCTGGAGGTCAGTTACATAGTTCCTTGTAATTGTCTGCATTTATTTAATATATTTTTCTACAAGGTGTGACTGGTGTGACATCACAGCGCCTTCTGTAGATATAAGTAGTGAAGTTGTGAGTGTGTGACAGACTGAAAGAGAAGCAGCAGTTTGTTTCCTCTGAAGCCGCAACGTCTCTTCAGTTCAACCTGCAGGTGAGTTCAGACAGGTAAGCATCCAACCAGGAGACATTACACATGTCTGATAGATCAGCTGTGTGCAGTATTATTCTCAGCTGCTCCAGGATCTCACAGAGGCTTTGGGGAGTTTTTAACATAATATATTACCAGGAGATAATGATGTTAAATCACAGAAAGACTGAAACCTGAAGACTGATTTGTATCTCGTGCAGTTTTGGGACTCTCCACTCTCTGAGCTTACTGTATAAATGTGGGGACTGATGAAACAAGAACTGGAACACCAAATGTCAATACTTCCTTATTGCATTCACATAATAATCTGTTCAATGTGAGTTCAACAATTGTTAAATTTCTTCTTGCTGTATTTTCAGAGCATCAGACGGATCCACATCAGCAGTTTCAGCAGAAATCTGACAATGAAGGTGAGTTTGTGAACTGATATTTTACAGATCTCAAAGTTCTGTTAAACTGTGAAGAGGCTTGTGATATCGGTAGCTTAGATGGTTGCTACAGCAACAACCCAGGCAGATAATTATTGTCAGTTAGCTCCACCTTAGAGGTGTCTTTGCCCACACCGCCATGAAACTAGAGGCCAAACTGTTCAAGCAGTGTGTAAGAGTCAAACCTCAGTCAGAACGACAACATCTGCTCTGTTCCAGCTGGTATCAGTCGTCTTCCTCCTCCTGGCTCCTCTGTTGACCAGCTGCCAGCAGCTCGTCCAATCGGTGGACTGCAGTGACATCTATAAACAAAACACGCGCCTCCCCAGTGGAGTGTACACCATCTTTCCCTCTGGAGTGAAGTCT
Source organism: Lepomis macrochirus (assembly GCA_024633595.2). Lineage (NCBI taxonomy): Eukaryota > Metazoa > Chordata > Actinopteri > Centrarchiformes > Centrarchidae > Lepomis > Lepomis macrochirus. The sequence goes on along the minus strand of JALXJV020000023.1, from coordinate 2,328,578 downwards.
GCTGTCCAGGTACACTTCACCTTCTCTGGGACTCAGGTTCATATTTATGTTGGAATCAAAGCAGAAGGTTTTTTTTCCTTGAGATGGTTTCTGAGTCAGATCAGCTGATCATACCGTAGATGCTGTTGCTGTGACTACCTTTGAACCCCACCAATCACCGCTCTTTAAGAGAAGAGGCGTCAGATGCTGACTTCACTGTTCCCCCTGGCAGCACCAACAACAGCAGTCCTTTGTCTTTTCTCCATGTTTAACAAAGAGCGCTCCATGCTGCTATTGGTCACCAAACAGTTAATTCACTTCAATTCAATTTAGTGTTCATAGTTGTAGAAGCAGAAGTAGTGATTTGAATGAATGAATTGTTTCATATTGGTATCTGGATAATTACATGACCCATCCTTTAGGACCATTCAGACTCATAAATCAATGTGGCCACATCAGCCTCTAAGTTATAATCACGTTACACTGTTAAAGCTGACGGTGTCATATTACTCTGATAAATACAATAATCTGCTGACTTTGCTGCTACTAATCACACCACTGTCACTCAGCCTGAGATGGTTTTGCACAGTTGGTCAGTTCATGTTAATCACATAGCGCTATTTATTCTGTTCTGATTTTATTTGCTTATAATGTATCTATTTAGTTTTTCTATTTATCTCTACCTCTATCTGTCTCTGTGCTGCTGTAACAGCTGAATTTCCCCTCTGGGGGATCAATACATTATAGTTCCATCTTATCTAAACACCACACCTTGTACTTTCTCTGGAGTTGGTTGATTCCATCAAAACCCTCTGAGAGATGCATAAAACATTTACATAAAATATTCCAGGAGAAATCCAACAATAGAAACTAAATAATAGAAACAGCTCACAGCCTCATAAGTATGAAGCTAATACACAAGTTCAAACAGCTGAAGTCATTTACTAATGAATGTGTTTGTGTGTAGGTTTACTGTGACATGACCACAGAAGGAGGACGGTGGACGGTGAGTATTACCACAGAGTGATTTTCAGTATCAGCACTTCCTGTTGGACTTTCACAATAAATCACACAGCAGTAAAACCTTGTTGTCTGGAAACATGAGCTGTCAGGTATCTAGTGTGTTTAGCTAGTTATCCCTCCATCCCGTCCCCCCCAGGTGTTCCAGAGGAGGATGGACGGCACCGTGAACTTCTACAGGCCCTGGGATCAGTACAAGGAGGGCTTTGGTAGCGCTGCTGGAGAGTACTGGCTCGGTGAGAAACCAAACCTGACTAACACTAATGTGACTTTGTGAAACTTTGTTGTGAATCCAGAAATGGGACTGAGCAAGTTTTGTGTCTAAACTCTAGATCAGTTAGTGTGAGAGTGTTTTAATGAATTATCTCCACGTCTGTCCAAAATGTCAAACTGTGCCCAGTGTGTACATGTATATATACAGTATGTATGTGTGTGTCTGTGTGTGTGCAGGTCTTGAGAACATCTACCAACTGACTAAGCAAAGAAAATATGAGCTGCTGGTCGACATGGAGGACTTTGAGGGGAAGAAGGTGTTTGCTCGCTATTCTAACTTCTCCATCGATTCGGAGTGTAACGGATATAAACTGAGTGTATCTGGATTCATCAATGGAGGGGCGGGTGAGTAAGTTGGGTCTGTGTATCATCCATTACATTATTTAATCACTTCGATCTGTACTGAAAATTCTCTGTTTATACCCATGGCCAATGTTACCGAGGCTGAGCTCCCAACACAAACCTCCAGCTCTTCTTGTCAAGATTCATGGCTGCACTTTCAAATTCATTTTATCGTTATTCTTTTTGAACAAAGAATGAAGAGGCTGCTGTGAACTTCAGTCAATCCGTTTGTCGTTATAACCAAAGAACAGGAGTCACCTGGTCTTTTCTTTTCTTAGAAGCAGATGTAAAACATTCAAATTAGATCACCCAAGTTAGCAAGGTGATTATGGTTTACTGTAACTAAACTAAAATAAAGTTTTCTAGTGAAATTAAACTTAAACTGGATTTGAAATTTTTTTAGATAACTGAAATAAAAACAATAATAATTCTGGCTGTTAACTAAACATTGGCAAAATCATTTTGGTGACTCTAGCTTCAGATTAAGATAATGTGAACTAGCGTGATATGACGCTTAAAACTATCTATCATTGTGTCCCTGAGCAAGACACTTAACCCCTCGTTGCTCCAGAGGCGTGTGACCTCTGACATGTATAGCAATTGTAAGTCGCTTCGGATAAAAGCGTCAGCTAAATGAATAAATGTAAATGTAAAGAAAAATGCAGCGAGATCAGTCAAAAGGTGGTTCTAACTTTGAGCAGCCGGAGAAAAGTAACTGTGGCTTCTGTGAAGTTTTAATATCATGTGACATGGTGACGTTTTGCAGCGCCGGCAAAAGTCAGATACAATTTCTAACCAGCATGCCTTATTTTAGCTACGTTAAGTCGTCGCTGCATGATGTCAAACACATCTATTAACACAATATTGTTTTGCCACTGGACGCCTCAGCGGGTTAGAGTGACCTCTGCTGGTTGAGCTTCCACATAGCAAGTGTAAATTTGTTATGAAACTAAAATTTAAATTAAATAATAATATCTAAAATATATAATTGCTGTCCTGAGCTTCATATCACACTCTTCACTTTTCTTAATCTGAAGTTGCAGTTCTTATAAATGTTTAGTTCTCCCTAACAATAAGAGTCATTTGTTGTTAGTTTTATTTCAATTAACTAAAATGTTTTTTCACATCCAGTATTAGTTTAGTTTTTTTTTTTTTTTAAACTTTATTTTGGCTTAGTTTCAGTCTATAATCACCTTTCTAACTACAAGTACATGGGCCTACTTTTATTTTGAAAGTTTTACCCGTTACTTTCACTTACAAAAAAGGAAGAGACCACAGGTGAAACACTGAGTCCATCATAATGGACCTGCTGGTGACTTCAGCTGTCTGGACCATAACTGGTATCATCAGTCTGTCTGATAGAAGACTGCAGGCTGTGAAAAGATCAGCTGATGTTTATAGTTAATGCAAATTTACTAACCCTGTGGTTCTTCTGTGTTTCTGTAGGAGACTCCTTGACTTATCACAACGGACAGAAGTTCACCACCTTCGACAAAGACCAGGACAACTGGTCCGGCAACTGTGCCAGAACATTCCTGGGGGCTTTCTGGCACAATGGGTGTCACCAAGCAAACCCCAACGGGCTCTATCAGTGGGGAGCTGACACGGCTGTCTCTGGTGCTGGAGTGAGCTGGGGGACTTGGAAGGGTACCTACTCCCTGAAGACCATCAGCATGAAGATCCGTCCTGTCCTGTAGTTCTCCAGGACCAACGTACAGCAGAATATCAGCAGCTGATCTCTCTCCTCATTTCTTTCTCTTTCTCTCATTAAGCATGTAATCTCACAACGGGCCTTATTTTCCTGAAACTGGGCACAAGCACAATCCACCAGCAGCAGAACACCAACTCAGATTTGTCCTTTTTGTTACCATCTGTGGCTCAAAGCAGTCGTGGAAGAGAGGCTGAATAAATTATTAGAAGGAGGAGCACAGAATCAGCAGGTGGAGTCAGGTGGAGCTTCAGTAATGACCAATCACATGAGCTCCTCTCATCCTTTTTAAAAGCAGCAGACAGACCAAGTGGACCAGGAGGAGTCAGGCCCAGGTGTATATGAGAAATAAAGAAGGCTCCAAACATCCCAAATATTAATATACGTTAGCAACACATCAGGATTTCAGGCCACTTTGACAAGTAAAATGTCCCTGCACCACCTGAGCTGCTCCAACAGCCTCAGCTGCACCACTCCACCTTCCACCAGTGGAAACTCAGCTGACTGCAGTTGGGCTGCTGCTGGATTTGTGCCAGCAGGAAAGTAGGGCCCAGAATCTTGAAATGGAAACAGATATTTAGAGTCTGATAGTGTGAAAATCGCTGCATTAACTGCCAACACAATGTGAAAAGAGGAAAAAGGAAAGAAAAGCAAAGTGTCAGCAAATCTTTGCAGTTTTGCAGTTCAGTTAGAGCCAGTTGATGAAACAGCAGTGAAGGTAAACAGGACGTCAGTAACTGACAGAAATGTTTCCATCTCAAATCAAAGAGTTTGATTGTGTTGTGTGAGCAGCTGCTGGCTGAAAAGACTTCAGTCAAACAGCTGTTGGTGTAGAGAAATGAGTCTCTGCTGGTTCACATGTTACCTTCAGTCTGCTGGCTGCAACTAAACACACTCAGCTTTAAAGTCAAACTAACTAGTTTCAACACAACGTTTGGTGGAGGTTTGAAACCCTAATGTGAATCATTATCTGCTGTACGCTGACAATAAATGAGAAGCTGAGCATGAAGCTGATCTCATGTCTTCACTGTGTCTCCTGAGCCTGGAGGGGATGGGCGGGGGCATGCTAACCATGTAGCAACATATTCATGCTGCAAACCAACTAAACAGGAGGAAACTTGGCTAAAAGCCCATTTTTACAAACAAAATTCAAGTGAAACACGAAGCAGCTGAGCTGGAAGCAAAACACATCCTCTGTCTGAACAGGGTGCCTGTCTGCAGTCACTGATATCTCTCATCTCACGCTCTCCACACAAACAGCCCCTGAACAGATTCCAGCTGTATAACTCATCACTTTACGACCGAAACTCACTGAATAAAACACAGATAAAAAAATAAAAAACTAACTTACATTTGTAGAATTACAACTCCAAACAGTTTCTTACCTTTGCTGCTCCTGTAATCAAAAGTTGTCAGGTCACATAAAACTATTTTTAGTTATCGGTGGCCATCTTGGAGAAAGTTAAACTGGGTAGCCATCATTTGCATTGTACTGGGAGAAAACTGGAGGAGACGTCACAGCAAAGTTCCATTTGAACACACGTATTTATCTCCATCTTGTGGCCGACTCATAGTACTGAGACCTACAAGCCTCAGCGTTCTTCAGCTCTGACTGAGACAAATGTTTTTCACTCATCTTTTTATTCTCATTTTACCTCCCTGTGCAGCATTGATCTCTTCTATATTCATTTGTAATAAACAGAGGGGTACCTTTAGCGTCAAATAATTATGTTTTGGCACGCTGTCTGAAAGCGTTGGTAATGACGCACTGAAAAAGGAATGCATTAGCTCCTTAGTATCTATAAAGTGCAGTGAGCCGGCTACGAAAATTGTGCTTGGAGTACCTTCAGTGTTTTTAGCAATTAGCTAGTTATATTACAAAAAGTGTAGTAACCAAACATACAAAACAAAAAAACACAGACGAAAAGGAAGCTGAAACAGAACTTAAAAAAATAAACTGGTGATGCTTTGGCACCAGGCCAGACTTCCTGGGCTGTGCAAAGAGGCTGATTGTAGACAGTGAGCAGTCTGATGAGGAGGTTTAAGTTAAATGATAAAGCGTGATTAAGAGTGAGCAGTGATGAGATTTAAGTTGAATGATTACTAAGCATATTGTACGTTTACGAAATGATTTACTGTTAAGTCTTAAATACATTTAACAGCAATAATATGATTTTACTTCATTTCACTCTGGCCTCTTTATTAAGTTTATATTTGTCATAATACCTTATAATCTCCGGGAACTATCACCTTATCGTGGTGGAGAGGTTTGCGTGCCCCGGTGAGCCTGGAGGCTGTGTTGTCTGGAGCTTAGTGCTCCTAGTAGGGTCTCCTAAGGAAAAGTGGTTCTAGGTGAGGGGCCAGACTGAGAATGGTTCACACAGACCCCTGGTGACAAAAAGGAAGAAGAGGAGAGACGCTGCCCGGAGCCCCCCTCTGGGGCCAGGCCCAGAGGGAGGACTTGTCGGCGAGTACCTGGTGGTTGGGTTTGCCACGGAGTCCGGCCGGGCACAGCCCGAAAAAGTAACGTCGCACCCCCCTATTCATCTTTTGGACCCACCATTCATGGGTGGCAGTGAAGGTCAGGGGCCTTTAGAGTATTCGGCCTTCTTGGAGACCCTGAATGGAGTTCTATATGGGGCTCCAGTAGGAGACTCCATAGTTCTGCTGGGAGACTTCAACGCGCATGTGAGCAATGATGTAAAGGCGTGATCGGGAGGAACGGTCCCCCTGATCTGAACCTGAGTGGGTGTTTGTTGTTCCGACTGACACACCCTTTCTAGTAGAGGCAGAGCTGGAGGCTGATGGGGGTTTCTCGTCAATTTCCCTGGAGGAAGTCACTGAAGTAGTCAAACAACTCCACAGTGGCAATGCCCCAGGGATTGATGAGATCCGCCTAGAAATGCTAAAAGCTTTGGGTATGGAGGGGCTGTCTTGGATGACACGTCTCTTTAACATTGTGTGGAAGTCGGGTACAGTGCCCAAGGAGTAGCACACTGGGGTGGTGGTGCCTCTATTCCAAAAGGGGGACCAGAGAGTGTGTGCCAATTACAGGGGTATCACAGTTCTCAGCCACCCTGGTAAAGTCACTGGAATGGAGGGTTCGGCCCATTATCGAACCTTAGATCGAAGAAGAACAATGCGGTTTTCGTCCAGGTCGTGGAACAACTGACCAGCTCTTTACTGTCACAAGGATCCTGGAGTGGGCTTGGGAGTATGCCCATCCAGTCTACATGTGCTTTGTAGATCTGGAGAAGGAATATGACCGGGTCCCCCGGGAGATACTGTGGGAGGTGCTGTGGGAGTATGGGGTGAGGGGGGCCTTTCTCAGGGCTATCCAATCCCTGCACATCCAAAGCGAGATCTGGGTCCGGGTACTCTGCAGTAAGTTGGACTCTTTCCAGATGAGGGTTGGCCTTCGCCAGGGGTGCACTTTGTCACCTATCCTGTTTGTGATATTCATGGACAGGATATCAAAGCGTAGCCGTGGTGAGGAGGAGCTGCGTTTGGGTGGGCTTGGGATCTTGTCACTGCTCTTTGCAGATGATGTTGTCCTGATAGCATCATCAGTCTGTGACCTCAGCTCTCACTGGATCGGAGTGTGAAGCGGCAGGGATAAGGATTAGCACCTCTAAATCTGTGGCCATGGGTCTCAGCAGGAAACCGGCAGAGTGTCAATTCCAGGTAAGGAATGAGACCTTACCCCAAGTGAAGGAGTTCAAGTAGCACAGGGTCTTGTTCAAGAGTGAGGGGAGATTGGAGCAGGAGATTAGCCGGAGAAGATTAGCCAGAGAATCGGAGTAGCGGGGGCGGTATTGCACTTGCTGTACCGCACCGTACATTTGTCAGTACTTTTAAATGAGATTATAAGGTCATCTTCATCTTCTTCATCTTCATCCGCTTATCCGGGGTCGAGTCGCGGGGGCAGCAGCTCCAGCAGGGGACCTCAAACTTCTCTTTCCCCAGCCACATTAACCAGCTCTGACTGGGGGATCCCGAGGTGTTCCCAGGCCAGTGTGGAGATATAAACTCTCCACCTTGTCCTGGGTCTTCCCCAAGGCCTCCTCCCAGCTGGAAGTGCCTGGAACACCTCCCTAGGGAGGCGTGCAGGAGGCATCCTTACCAGATGCCCAAACCACCTCAACTGGCTCCTTTCAATGCAGGAGCAGCGGCTCTACTCTGAGCTTCTCACGGATGGCCGAACTTCTCACCCTATCTCTAAGGGAGACACCAGCCACCCGCCTGAGGAAACCCATTTCGGCCGCTTGTACCCGCGATCTTGTTCTTTCGGTCATGACCCAGCTTTCATGACCATAGGTGAGGGTAGGAAATTGGGTACGAAAATTGACCGGTAGATCGAGAACTTTGCCTTACGGCTCAGCTCTCTTTTTGTCACAATGGGACGGTAAAGCGAGTGCAATACCGCCCCCGCTGCTCCCATTCTCTGGCCAATCTCCTGCTCCAGTCTCCCCTCACTCGTGAACAAGACCCCAAGGTACTTGAACTCCTTCCCTTGGGCTAAGAAGTCATTCCCTACCTGGGGTTGGCACTCCATCGGTTTCCTGCTGAGAACCATGGCCACAGATTTAGAGGTGCTTCGCACTCTGCTGCGAACCGATCCAGTGAGAGCTGAAGGCTACGGACCGATGATGCCATCAGGACCACATTATCCGCAAAAACCAGAGACAAGATCCCAAGCTCACCGAACTGCAGCCCCTCCTCGCCACTGCTACGCCTCAATATCCTATCCATGAATATTACCAACAGGATTGGTGACAAAGTGCAGCCCTGGCGAAGGCCAACCCCCACCTGGAAAGAGTCGGACTTACTGCCGAGTACTCGGACCCAGCTCTCGCTTTGGATGTACAAGGATTGGATAGCCCTAAGAAGATCCCCCCTCACCCCATACTCCCACAGCACCTCCCACAGTATCTCCCGGGGGACCCGGTCATATGCCTTCTCCAGATCTACAAAGCACATGTAGACTGGATGGGCATATTCCCAAGCCCACTCCATGATCCATGTGAGAATAAAGAGCTGGTCAGTTGTTCCACGACCGGAACGAAAACCGAATTGTTCCTCTTCGATCTGAGGTTCGACAATTGGCCGAACACTCCGTTCCAGCACCCTGGCGTAGAATTTACCGGGGAGGCTGAGAAGTGTGATACCCCTGTAATTGGCACACACTCTCTGGTCCCCCTTTTTGAACAGGGGAACCACCACCCCAGTCCGCCACTCCTTGGGCACTGTACCTGACTTCCACGCAATGTTGCCCGGCCGGGCTCCGTGGCAAACCCGGCCACCAGGCGGACTCATTTCTTCTGTAACACCTATCTATGTTTTTGTAGGACGTGATGATTGTAAATGAATGAAAATGCTTAAAGCAGAAAACAAATTTGTTCCATCTTTTAAATATACATTGGATGAAATGACTCGGTGTGAAGTGACCGGGTGTCTCTGGTTGTTCTTAACAACTGTTACATAAAACAAATATTACACACATTTATACACTGTTTATGATCTGAACATCACAACGTTGAGCCGGCATCATGACTGTAAACCCCCCCAGCAAAAAACCGTTCACATGTTCACGTTATACTGTACCTACCTGTGAAAGCAGGTTTTAATAAACACGAACATTCATATCATTGTTTTTGAGTATGCTTTGCCTCAGAGTTCTCTTCTCCCCACTCTCACACACACCTACACCTCAGGTAAACACCCCGGCTTGCCCCGGCTCTCTCTCCCCGTCTGCTCCATTTTCTCCATCAGCAGTAGGTTTAATAAAGTCGGCAAAAAGACTGAGAACTCGGCTTTTTTCCGTATATTGTCACCTTTTTAATACCTTTTTATATTTTTTTAGTCTCTGGCTTCTCTTTTAAATGCCCTGCATCTGGTGCTGTGTGTTTTTAAATGATACAGAAAAACTTAAATACTTTTGTGCAGAAATGGGATCTAATCAAGGCGTGTTGTTCCTGAACATAGTTATAAAACTTCATTGAATCTCAGTTTGTGAAATTTAAACATTAAATTTGTTATGTTTTAATGACTTATCTTCACATAAAAAATATCAAACTGTGCCCAGTTTGTGCCCAATACCTGTACTTCTGTGGCTGACAAACTAAATGCTAACTTAGAAAAAATATCATCTTGGCTGGCCTCATCTTGCTTAACTCTAAACATCAAAAAAACTAATTCTGTCTGCTTTTACATTAAAAAACTACCCCCCAACACAACTTTTGAACGTAAAAATTAATGGGGAACTTATTGAACAAGTACCTGAAGTGAAGTATCTCGGAATAATTGTAGACTATCAGCTGAATTTTAAAAGTCATATTAAAAAAATCTGTAAAACCATTAAAGCCAACTTGAGCTGTTTTATGATGATAAGAAACTGCTTGACTCTTGACTGTGCTTTTATTTTTTTAAATTCTATGATCCTCTCACATATATCCTATGGCTTAACCACATGGTCCCAAGCTCATCAGTCATCACTCAAAACCAGAGTGTCTTGAAAATTCTGGACAAGAAGAGAATAAGGTATTATCACTGTCAAATTCAAAGTAAATATAAGATTTTAAGTTTTGCTAATTTTATCTCCCTTCATCTGGTTAAACTGGTCTTCAAATGCTTAAATGAAGCTGCTCCACCACCGCTTTGCAAAACAATAACAAGACAGCAAAGTACTAGATCCATCACCCGATCAACGTCAAAAGGCAACTGTAGTATCCCTTTTCGAAGAACATCATTTGTTTTTCGGTAAAAGGGGCAAAATTATGGAATTCTTTGCCAGATCACTTGAAATGTATCACAACATTAGCCTAGTTTAAAAAAAACACTAAGTCGTGGTTAATTCAGGAACAATACTGCTCTCATATTTAGTCTTAACACGTTGCCCAGTCTGTATAGTTTTTATCCTTTCTTATTTTCTTCCATTGTACTGCATTTCTTTTTGTTTGGTTTTTTGTTGTTGGTTTTGTTTTTATTGTATTTTTTAATCAAAAAGCCCTACTAGGGACAAGTGTCGCAAATTAGCTTTAGCTAAAAACGCTATGATACACACATCAGATGACTGTCAAAGTTTATCTATGTTTTTGTATCTGTCCCTATTAAATAAACTCAATACATACATGTTTACAGTATCTCACAAAAGTGAGTCCATCCCTCACATTTTCACAAATATCTGAATTTGTGATCTTTTCATGTTTCAACACTGAATAAATGACACTTTGCTCCACTGTAAAGTATAACAGTGTCCTTCACATACAAAGCTCTTAATGGCCAGGCACCATCTTATCTTATGGGGAGGGGTGTCTCTCACCTCTCCACTCAAAACGTGGTTCAAGCCTCCCGTAAAGTGGCGATTAGGCTATTGGAAATAGTCATAATTGAGAGACTATCGCCCGTAATCAGCTTGAATAGAGGCAAGCCATTCACTGCTGTCAATTGATAATGGAAAAAATAGGAACTCTACTTCAAATGCTAATAATCCATAGCCTGCTGGCCTGCCATCCTCGTCACATGGATTGAGACAAACTTAGATTTTAGGTGTTACGCGAGGGCAAGGAGATGATAAAGGCTTCAGCCTAAGCTACCGTGAGAAAGTGTTTTCTACCTCCTGACTCCATCTTGATGTAGAGCCTGGCCTGGTACAGCAGGCCCGGCTTGAACCCTCGCTCATGCAACACCGACATTACCGCCTTGAACTTATTCCGCTGCTCCACAACCTCTGGAGGATAATCCTCAAACACAAGGATGGGATGGTCCCGGAATTTCAGTCTACCCCTCATGGTTCGGGCATGGCGGATGATCTTGTCCTTTACCTGGAACTAGAGGAGGCGGATGATGACTGGTCTTGGCCACTGGTTGGGCAGAGGTTTCGGTGAGAGGGCTCTATGCGCCCTTTCACACTCTACAGGTGAATGGAGGATCCCACCGAAGACCTCCTCAAGAATCTTGGTGAAGAAATCTGTTGGTTGTAGCCCCTCCACGGATTAAGGTACACACACAATTACCCTGATGTTGTTGTTGCGCCGGCTCCGTGATTCAAGGTCGAGAACTTTATTTGCTAGTTTTGCATGGTCTGCCTGGAGCTTGGTAATGGCTTCTTTGGCAACTTTCAGGCATTGCTCTTGCGTGTCACCTTCACTCTTAAGAATTTCAAGTTTCTCATCGTGCTCTGTCCCGGTAATTATAACACCGTTCAACTTGGTCTCGAGAGCTAAAAAGGTTTGTTTGAAGTCCTCAGAGATGGCGGTTCTATGAGACTCAAGCAGGTGGGTAAGTAACGCCATGGTGACGCCTCAGTGTTTAAGTCTGTCTGCACTGCTTTGGCCCTCGGCATGGTCATAGCAGCTCAACAGCAGATCAGCAAGTTAGTGAAGACACTACCTTTATAGATTTAGGAGCGAGTGTAGGAAATAAATTATGAGGTTAAAGATAAGTAACCATTGTGAGAGCATGAGAGGCAGCGTACTTCCACTTGTTACCACATCACGTCACCCTCACGTCAAGTGTGTGGATTGATTATTAGTTGCATAAAGCATGGTGCATATCATGTTTCTTTCCCAGTTGCTGTCACTGCACTAGCTATCTGCTTTTCTGTTGGATTTTGCTAACGTTCATTTCCACCACTAAGCGGCGCCAATCCATTAAGACAAGTAAAAGTTATAAGTAAGAATTTAAAATCAATCCTGTAATAAACAGGACACCAGTGGAGGGAGCACAACACATGTGTAATGTGGTTCCTCTTGTTCTTTCCTGTCAGCACAGGCAGCTGCATTTTGGACTGGCTGCAGGCGTAGAATGGACGACTGTTCAGAGCCCACATATAAAGAGTTACAACAGGCAAGACAGGAAGTTATGAAGGGATTAAAAAGTCATTGAAAACTCTTAAAAGTGCAATTTTAGTATTACTATGACAAGACCAAACAAGAGCCGTGACACCAATTTTATCTCGTTTGGTGGTTGTTTGGAAAGAGCGAATCATTGGAGGGTAGGTGGCTGTGTCTTAAAGCCCTGGGAGCTGATACATTGTTCGGTACTGAGGCCAGAGCTCCCAGCACCACTGAGCATCGCCTCGCCCTCCTTCAGGCCTGGACACTCTGCGATCAGCTGATCTCACAGCGCTCTCTCTCTTACTGGAGGCAGCCAGGTAGAGAAGGAAGCACACATACAGCCAATCACAGAGCTACAAAGTTTTTACCTTCAGATGTGTTTAGAGTTAATAAGTATATGTTGGTATATGTTTTGTAACACAGTTTACACACAAATCTGCTACGACAAACTGTAATTGGATTAAAAGACAGTAAAATACAACGTTTAAAGATATAATCAGTCTCCATGTTTTGGTCATATTTACTGTTTACATGTTGTTTACTGGGAGTTTAATGTGAAAATACTGTTTATTACAAATGAATATAGAAGAGATCAATGCTGCACAGGGAGGTAAAATGTGAATAAAAAGATGTGTGAAAAACATTTGTCTCAGTCAGAGCTGAAGAACGCTGTGAGGCTTGTAGGTCTCAGTACTATGAGTCGGCCACAAGATGGAGATAAATACGTGTGTTCAAATGGAACTTTGCTGTGACGTCTCCTCCAGTTTTCTCCCAGTACAATGCAAATGATGGCTACCCAGTTTAACTTTCTCCAAGATGGCCACCTATAACTAAAACTAGTTTTATGAGACCAGACAACTTTTGATTACAGGAGCAGCAAAGGTAAGAAACCGTTTGGAGTTGGAATTCTACAAATGTAAGTTAGTTTTTATTTTTTATCTGTGTTTTATTCAGTGAGTTTCGATCAGTAAAGTGATGAGTTATACAGCTGGAATCTGTTCAGGGGCTGTTTGTGTGGAGAGCGTGAGATGAGAGATATCAGTGACTGCAGACAGGCACCCTGTTCAGACAGAGGATGTGTTTTGCTTCCAGCTCAGCTGCTCGGTGTTTCACTTGAATTTTGTTTGTAAAAATGGGCTTTTAGCCAAGTTTCATCCTGTTTAGTTGGTTTGCAGCATGAATATGTTGCTACATGGTTAGCATGCCCCCGCCCATCCCCTCCAGGCTCAGGAGACACAGTGAAGACATGAGATCAGCTTCATGCTCAGCTTCTCATTTATTGTCAGCGTACAGCAGATAATGATTCACATTAGGGTTTCAAACCTCCACCAAACGTTGTGTTGAAACTAGTTAGTTTGACTTTAAAGCTGAGGTGTGTTTAGTTGCAGCCAGCAGACTGAAGGTAACATGTGAACCAGCAGAGACTCATTTCTCTACACCAACAGCTGTTTGACTGAAGACTTTCCAGCCAGCAGCTGCTCACACACACAATCAAACTCTTTGATTTGAGATGGAAACATTTCTGTCAGTTACTGACGTCCTGTTTACCTTCACTGCTGTTTCATCAACTGGCTCTAACTGAACTGCAAAACTGCAAAGATTTGCTGACACTTTGCTTTTCTTTCCTTTTTCCTCTTTTCACATTGTGTTGGCAGTTAATGCAGCGATTTTCACACTATCAGACTCTAAATATCTGTTTCCATTTCAAGATTCTGGGCCCTACTTTCCTGCTGGCACAAATCCAGCAGCAGCCCAACTGCAGTCAGCTGAGTTTCCACTGGTGGAAGGTGGAGTGGTGCAGCTGAGGCTGTTGGAGCAGCTCAGGTGGTGCAGGGACATTTTACTTGTCAAAGTGGCCTGAAATCCTGATGTGTTGCTAACGTATATTAATATTTGGGATGTTTGGAGCCTTCTTTATTTCTCATATACACCTGGGCCTGACTCCTCCTGGTCCACTTGGTCTGTGTGCTGCTTTTAAAAGGATGAGAGGAGCTCATGTGATTGGTCATTACTGAAGCTCCACCTGACTCCACCTGCTGATTCTGTGCTCCTCCTACTAATCATTTATTCAGCCTCTCTTCCACGACTGCTTTGAGCCACAGATGGTAACAAAAGGACAAATCTGAGTTGGTGTTCTGCTGCTGGTGGATTGTGCTTGTGCCCAGTTTCAGGAAAATAAGGCCCGTTGTGAGATTACATGCTTAATGAGAGAAAGAGAAAGAAATGAGAGAGAGATCAGCTGCTGATATTCTGCTGTACGTTGGTCCTGGAGAACTACAGGACAGGACCGGATCTTCATGCTGATGGTCTTCAGGGAGTAGTCATAACCCTTCCAATGGTACCAGCTCACTCCAACAGCATAGACAGTGCCATCAGCCCCTAACGATAAACCCGTTGGGGTTTGTAAAGTGACATGCATTGTACCAGAAAGCCCCAGGTATGACTCTGGCACAGCTGCCAGAGGTGGAGTCCTGGTCTTTGTCGAAGGTGGAGAACTTCTGTCCGTTGTGACCACTCAAAGAGTCTCCTGTAGAAACACACAGAAGAACCACAGGGTTAGTAAACTTGCATTAACTATAAACATCAGCTGACTTTTCACAGCCTGCAGTTTTCTATCAGACAGACTGATGATACCAGTTATGGTCCAGACAGCTGAAGTCACCAGCAGGTCCATTATGATGGATGAAACATAAGAAAATCACATGGTCTATTCATTTATTGTAGAGTGAAAGTAACAGGTAAAACTTTCAAAATAAAAGTAGGCCCATGTACTGTGTAGTTAAAAAAGGTGATTATAGACTAAAAGTAAGTCAAAATATTTTTTTAGTAAAACTAAACTAAAACTAATAACTAAACACCAGTAAGACCTGACTTGTAACTTCACACTAAGAGAAGTTAACTGGTGTGATATGAAACTTAGGTTAATTATATATTTTAGATATTATTATTTAATTTAAATTTTAATTTCCTAACAAATTTATATTTGCTATGTGGAAGCTCAACCAGCAGAGGTCACTGTAACCTGCTGAGGCGCCCAGAGGAAAAATGTTTCTGACTTGTGTTAAAGGGGCATTATGAGTTTTCAGCGGCCACTAGTGGTGCGGTTTTAAGTTTGCAACCAGGTGTGTGACATCGGCTGTAAAGACATAGGCTACAGGCAGGGAGACAGCTTCACACTATATACTGGAAACTCAGGTAAACTTCCACTGCAATGTTACAGTAATATTTTTATCAGCTGCAGGTTGAGCTAATGCACGCTCAGGCGTGCTACATGCGTTAGCTTCGCCTGCTGTTTTCAATAACTATCTTTACTATCTGTAATCTGTCACCGGAGGCTCAGCAATGTCAGCACAGCTACATGTACTGGATGATAATGAAACGGTGGGTGAGCTGGACTGAATATTATCACAAGATTGTGTCACACTTTCTAAGAGTTAGAACACAATAAGTAACTTTACTGCAGTGTTAGTGCATGGCTCTTCCTCTGGGTTGTACATTATGTGGATCACATTAGTTACAGCGACTGAAAGGTGGAGCAGCTGTGTACCTGAGTATCGTAAAACCACAATAAATCTAAATTGAATGTGTGTGTAAGCAAACATAGAGAGAGGGGGCGATGATAAACAGACCCAACTTACTCACCCGCCCCTCCATCGGTGAATCCAGATACACTCAGTTTATATCCGTTACACTCCGTATCGATGGAGAAGTTAGAGTAGCGAGCAAACACCTTCTTCCCCTCAAAGTCCTCCATGTCGACCAGCAGCTCATATTTTCTTTGCTTAGTCAGTTGGTAGATGTTCTCAAGACCTGCACACACACAGACACACACATACATACTGTATATATACATGTACACACTGGGCACAGTTTGACATTTTGGACAGGCGTGGAGATAATTCATTAAAACACTCTCACACTAACTGATCTAGAGTTTAGACACAAAACTTGCTCAGTCCCATTTCTGGATTCACAACAAAGTTTCACAAAGTCACATTAGTGTCAGTCAGGTTTGGTTTCTCACCGAGCCAGTACTCTCCAGCAGCGCTACCAAAGCCCAGCTTGTACTGATCCCAGCCCCTGTAGAAGTTCACGGTGCCGTCCATCCTCCTCTGGAACACCTGGGGGGGACGGGATGGAGGGATAACTAGCTAAACACACTAGATACCTGACAGCTCATGTTTCCAGACAACAAGGTTTTACTGCTGTGTGATTTATTGTGAAAGTCCAACAGGAAGTGCTGATACTGAGAATCACTCTGTGGTAATACTCACCGTCCACCGTCCTCCTTCTGTGGTCATGTCACAGTAAACCTACACA
>JALXJV020000023.1:2270679-2311599 GCA_024633595.2 Lepomis macrochirus | reverse complement strand
ATTTTAATCTGAAGTTAGAGGTCACCAAAATGATTTTGCCAATATTTAGTTAACAGCCAGAATTATTATTGTCATTATTATTGTTTTTATTTCAGTTATCTAAAATGTTGTTTTTCAAATCCAGTTTTAGTTTAATTTCACTAAAAAGCGTTATTTTAGTTTAGTTACAGTAAACCATAATCACCTTGCTAACTTGGGCGATCTAATCTGAATGTTTTACATCTGCTTCTAAGAAAAGAAAAGACCAGCTGACTCCTGTTCTTTGGTTTTAACGACAAACAAATTGACTGAAGTTCACAGCAGCCTCTTCATTCTTTGTTCAAAAAGGAATAACAATAAAACAAATTGCCAAAAACATCATGGATTATCCAATGATACCCAGACCGTCCTGCTTTATAGGCCGATTCATCAACATAATCAACATCTTCGACTACAAAAATACGTCTGCGTGTCGCTGCACCCGGTCTAAGCAGGGATTCCCTGGTGAACAAGCTGCAGCTGAGAAACTTCACCTCGAAACATCTAAAGTTTGGAGGAGTTTTAGACAGAGACACGGCAACGTGGTGTTAGGTGAGCTCTGCAAATCAGAAATGTCTTATTACAGCCACTGCTTTAAACACTTAAAACTAAAACATCCCGAGCTCTTTGTATGACGGCAGCAAGTCAGCATCCCGTTTCCTTTTTGTCTCCAAGTAACGTTACACCATGTGTCCATCTAATGTTGGCTGTTTCACATTTTCTGTTTGTTACACGGCTGCGTATGAGTGAGAAAACAGCTTAAACTAACGTTACAGTCTGTAAATCATCATATTTTTTTTGCATTTCACAAAAATGGTCTGTTGCTGTTTATTAATGTCATTATTAGCAGTAGTAGTAGTTTCATTAAACAGCAGTGATGCGGAAATAAATTTTAAAACATGCTACTGTTGTCATTATTCTAACGAGCTTTAGAATAAAATATTAAATTAACAGTGAGACAAATTTATATTGTATCTTTGGTTATCAAATATTGAAAAGTAAACTTTAGAATAATCAATAAGTCAGTCATTAAATTATTCGATTTTAAAAAGAATGATAATAATAACAGAACTATAGTATTATTTGCAGCAGTTGGTGGTTGGATCGACGCTCATGTTCCTGTTCTGGTCAGAGGAAAAGAGCCTCGGTATTTCTCTGAGCCTGGTGCTTCTTCTTCCTCCGTCCTCCTTAACAAAGTGGACGTGGTGTTGCCTTAGTGATGAGCAACCCCTGCTTCCCTGTCTGCACCCCTGCAGCACCTCTGCCAGCTTTCTCAGGACCTGGTCATGGTACCATCTATAGTGACCCTTTGAAAGTGCAGCCATGAATCTGACAAGGTGAGCTGGCGGTTTGTGTTGGGAGCTCAGCCTCGCTAACATTGGCCATGGGTATAAACACAGAATTGTCAGTATAGAATGAGCTGATTAAATAATGGAATGGATGATAAACAGACCCAACTTACTCACCCGCCCCTCCATTGATGAATCCAGATACACTCAGTTTATATCCGTTACACTCTGAATCGATGGAGAAGTTAGAGTAGCGAGCAAACACCTTCTTCCCCTCAAAGTCCTCCATGTCGACCAGCAGCTCATATTTTCTTTGCTTAGTCAGTTGGTAGATGTTCTCAAGACCTGCACACACACAGACACACACATACATACTGTATATATACATGTACACACTGGGCACAGTTTGACATTTTGGACAGACGTGGAGATAATTCATTAAAACACTCTCACACTAACTGATCTAGAGTTTAGACACAAAACTTGCTCAGTCCCATTTCTGGATTCACAACAAAGTTTCACAAAGTCACATTAGTGTTAGTCAGGTTTGGTTTCTCACCGAGCCAGTACTCTCCAGCAGCGCTACCAAAGCCCAGCTTGTACTGATCCCAGCCCCTGTAGAAGTTCACGGTGCCGTCCATCCTCCTCTGGAACACCTGGGGGGGACGGGATGGAGGGATAACTAGCTAAACACACTAGATACCTGACAGCTCATGTGTCCAGAAAACAAGGTTTTACTGCTATGTGATTTATTGTGAAAGTCCAACAGGAAGTGCTGATACTGAAAATCACTCTGTGGTAATACTCACCGTCCACCGTCCTCCTTCTGTGGTCATGTCACAGTAAACCTACACACAAACACATTCAGTAGTAAATGACTTCAGCTGTTTGAACTTGTGTATTAGGTTCATACTTATGAGGCTGTGAGCTGTTTCTATTATTTAGTTTCTATTGTTGGATTTCTCCTGGAATATTTTATGTAAATGTTTTATGCATCTCTCAGAGGGTTTTGCTGGAATCAACCAACTCCAGAGAAAGTACAAGGTGTGGTGTTTAGATAAGATCAAACTATAATGTATTGATCCCCCAGAGGGGAAATTCAGCTGTTACAGCAGCACAGAGACAGATAGAGGTAGAGATAAATAGAGAAACTAAATAGATACATTATAAACAAATAAAATCAGAACAGAATAAATAGCGCTATGTGATTAAACTGAAAATTCCAACTTACAGCTCCAGCAGTTCACATAAAGTCCCCACAACTAGTAAAACATGAACTGACCAACTGTGCAAAACCATCTCAGGCTGAGTGACAGTGGTGTGATTAGTAGCAGCAAAGTCAGCAGATTATAGTATTTATAAGAGTAATATGACACCGTCAGCTTTAACAGTGTAACGTGATTATAACTTAGAGGCTGATGTGGCCACATTGATTTATGAGTCTGAATGGTCCTAAAGGATGGGTCATGTATTTATCCAGATACCAATATGAAACAATTCATCACTCATTCATTCAAATAACTTCTGCTTCTACAACTACGAACACTAAATTGAATTGAAGTGAATTAACTGTTTGGTGACCAATAGCAGCATGGAGCGCTCTTTGTTAAACATGGAGAAAAGACAAAGGACTGCTGTTGTTGGTGCTGCCAGGGGGAACAGTGAAGTCATCCTCTGACACCTCCTCTCTTAAAGAGCGGTGATTGGTGGGATTCAAAGGTAGTCACAGCAACAGCATCTACGGTATGATCACTTGATCTGACTCAGAAACCATCTCAAGGAAAAAATACCTTCTGCTTTGATTCCAACATAAATATGAACCTGAGTCCCAGAGAAGGTGAAGTGTACCTGGACAGCAGACCTCTCTCCAAGGGGGTAGATGGTGTACACTCCACTGGGGAGGCGCGTGTTTTGTTTATAGATGTCACTGCAGTCCACCGATTGGACGAGCTGCTGGCAGCTGGTCAACAGAGGAGCCAGGAGGAGGAAGACGACTGATACCAGCTGGAACAGAGCAGATGTTGTCGTTCTGACTGAGGTTTGACTCTTACACACTGTTTGAACAGTTTGGCCTCTAGTTTCATGGCGGTGTGGGCAAAGACACCTCTAAGGTGGAGCTAACTGACAATAATTATCTGCCTGGGTTGTTGCTGTAGCAACCATCTAAGCTACCGATATCACAAGCCTCTTCACAGTTTAACAGAACTTTGAGATCTGTAAAATATCAGTTCACAAACTCACCTTCATTGTCAGATTTCTGCTGAAACTGCTGATGTGGATCCGTCTGATGCTCTGAAAATACAGCAAGAAGAAATTTAACAATTGTTGAACTCACATGGAACAGATTATTATGTGAATGCAATAAGGAAGTATTGACATTTGGTGTTCAAGTTCTTGTTTCATCAGTCCCCACATTTATACAGTAAGCTCAGAGAGTGGAGAGTCACACAACTGCACGAGATACAAATCAGTCTTCAGGTTTCAGTCTTTCTGTGATTTAACATCATTATCTCCTGGTAATATATTATGTTAAAAACTCCCCAAAGCCTCTGTGAGATCCTGGAGCAGCTGAGAATAATACTGCACACAGCTGATCTATCAGACATGTGTAATGTCTCCTGGTTGGATGCTTACCTGTCTGAACTCACCTGCAGGTTGAACTGAAGAGACGTTGCGACTTCAGAGGAAACAAACTGCTGCTTCTCCTTCAGTCTGTCACACTCACAACTTCACTACTTATATCTACAGAAGGCGCTGTGATGTCACACCAGTCACACCTTGTAGAAAAATATATTAAATAAATGCAGACAATTACAAGGAACTATGTAACTGACCTCCAGGACGTCCTGTTCTTGTTTAAAGATATCATATGTTCTGTAACATTAAACCTGAGTACATCAGGTGACATTAGGAACAACGTGGAGCTTCTCACTATTCCCAATGTGTCATACACACCCTTTGCATCCGGCTTGTGAGATGGGTCTCTGCCTCCGCCATCTTGCAGCAGGTTCTGCCCAGTTCAAATAGCAGAAAATGTGATACTTTTCTGCTGCTTTTGGATGTTCTAATGAAAGAAATACCAAAACCAAGTAACCGAGAATAACATTTCAAAGAAGTTATTCTACTGTTACAATTACTTGAATTTCTCATGAATCTACATGAATCGGCCAGAAGGAGCCGGGCCTTGACTCAGTCTGAGTGGGAGCAATTTGGACTTCAGTATCCTGCCCAAAGACCCTTTGACATGCAGAATGGATTGAACCTGGATCTTCTGATTAATGGGCAACCCGCCCAACCTCCTGAGCCACAGTCAAACCTCCATTGTAGAGGCAGCAGGCAGGAGCTGTGGTCAGAAGGTCATCGGTGCCTGTCGGCAGCAACCTAATAACCATTTGGTGGACACTAGGCTCAGGAGGTAGAGCGGGTTAACCAGTAATCGGAAGATCAGAGGTTCGATTCCCCGTATTTTTCAGATACCAAAACCCTAAATTGCACCCTGATGTGATTGTGTGTGAATGTCAAATTCTGTTTCTGCTGGGCAGAATCCAATTGTGTGAATGTGTAAATGAGATGTTGAGGCGTTTTGAGTGGTCAGAAGACTAGAAAGGCCTCTCCAGGAAAGATTCAGGAGAAACAATGCAGATTCTCTCCTGGACCAGCAGCGAGCCATCTAGTCCTTCTATAACCAAAGTGAGAGTCGTGTCCATATTCTCTGCACAAAGTCAGAACATGTCAGTAGCTGATGGATTCTGCCATGGCCTTTGTCTCCAATCCTTTTTGTGATGTTTATGGACAAGATCTCAAGGTGCAGTGAGGGTGAAGAGAGTGTCTGGATTGGGAACCTCATAATGGTGTCTCTACTTTTTGCAGATGATGTGATTCTGTTGGCGTCATCAGACTGTGACCGTCAGCACACACTGGATGGTATGCAGTCGAGTGTGAAGAGGTTGGGATGAGGGTCAGCACCTGCAAGTGTGAAGACATGGTTTTCTGCTGGAAAATGGTGGATTGCTCCCTTCAGATTGGGAGTGAATTGGTGCCCCAAGCAAAGGACATTAAGTATCTCTTTTCACAGCAAAATTGATCATGAGATGGAGAGGCGGATCGTTCAGCATCTGCAGTAATGCGGGGAATGTACAGGACTGTTTTGGTGAAAATGGAGCCCAGCTGAAAAGCAAAGCTTTCAGACAAACTACATTCCAATCCTCACCTATGGTCCTGAGCTGTGGGTAGTGACAGAGAGAATGAGATTGTGGAAACAAACAGCCAAATACAATTTTCTCCACAGGGCGGCTGGGTCCAACCTTAGAGACAGGGTGAGAAGCTGTGACATCTGGAGCTCAGAGTAGAGCTGCTGCCAGTTGACATAGCATCAGGATCCTTCTAGGTTTTCCGGGCACACCCAGCTATGAGGAGACCCCAGGGTAGACCAAGAACTCACTGATGATAAACAATAAGAAAAAAGAATATACTTAGAAAGTAATAACACTGGGTTTGTTCATTTCATATATCCCCCAGTCTAGGCCTACAGCCACCTGACAGCCTAGGTTGATTAAATATGAGTAAACAAGGGGAGATGTGTATGTTGGGTGTGTGTGTGTGATGGGTATTGTTTTGCGACGCCAACATATTTCCCCCACCCATGCTTTATTGTCATAAATGAAACAAAATACTATACACACTTAAGCAGTGTGTATTTAGTGATACAGGAGCAGCAGGATCCCTCCTTTACAACAATATTTGATGTTCTGTCTTAATCAGAGCGCATCATCAGAGTCTACTGTCTGCAGAATGAGTTGTTGTTGAAGTAGGTTCCTCTGCCAGATGTCCAGATAGTAGAACTGGCTGAAGTTCCTGTCCTGGTGTTAAAAGGCCTGTTGTTGGGTTATATGAATAGAAAATCATGTTTATTTAAGGAGTTAAATTAAGTTAAAAAAGAAAGTACCAGTACCAGACCAGGACAATCTTTGTCTTAACCCGCTCCATCAGCGAAGAAGCACCTTAAAACACAAACAGCTTTCTTCTCAGATCTGTAGCTTCCATGTATTTTTATTCTTGCATCATGCTGCTGTCTCTGAGACACCAAACTGAATTTTGTTGTAGTAATTACAATGACAATAAACTTCCTCATGTCCTTATGATCTGAGGTCAGGGACTCTGTGAGGGAGTGATAACTGAGAGGTGAACAGCTGCAGCTTTAAAGCAGAGTTTTCGCACTGTGAGTTAAAACACTCACATGTTCACAACATGACAGTGATCAGCTCTCCTCTCCATACTGACCAGGAAATAAACGTTTATTAGAGGTTAAGCTGACCAAGATGCAAATTCTCACATTTGCAAGGTTGCATCTGGCAAACGTTTGGCATTGTTGCTTGAGAAGTAACAAGTAATTGTCCTTTTTTTTTATTTTGTCATTTTGTATGTTGACTTTTTAAAAATATGTTCAAAACAACCAGGATGCAGAGGTCAATCAGTTTCACAGTGCTTGCTCAGGGTGGGAATTGTTGGGTCGTCGTAAATTTTATTGCAAAGTGTAACCTCTAGACCTTCTCTATGAAAAGTGCAATGAGATAACTTTTCTTATGTATTGGTGCTATATTAACAATCTTGAATTGAATCACCCATTCAGACACAGTAACCATCTTTATGGTTTGATTCCAACATAAATGTGAACATGAGTCCCAGAGAAGGTGAAGTGTACCTGGACAGCAGACTTCGGTCCAGAGGGGTAGATGGTGTACACTCCACTGGGGAGGCTCTTGTCTTGTTTATAGATGTCACTGCAGTCCACCGATTGGACGAGCTGCTGGCAGCTGGTCAACAGAGGAGCCAGGAGGAGGAAGACGACTGATACCAGCTGGAACAGAGCAGATGTTGTCGTTCTGACTGAGGTTTGACTCTTACACACTGTTTGAACAGTTTGGCCTCTAGTTTCATGGCGGTGTGGGCAAAGACACCTCTAAGGTGGAGCTAACTGACAATAATTATCTGCCTGGGTTGTTGCTGTAGCAACCATCTAAGCTACCGATATCACAAGCCTCTTCACAGTTTAACAGAACTTTGAGATCTGTAAAATATCAGTTCACAAACTCACCTTCATTGTCAGATTTCTGCTGAAACTGCTGATGTGGATCCGTCTGATGCTCTGAAAATACAGCAACAATATATTTGTTCCATCTCTGAACTCCAATTGAAGAGATTATTATGTGAATGTAGAATAGGTAGTCAGTGGTGGACCGGGGTAGTGAGGAGGGGTCGATTGTCCTCTTGGTTGCCCCATTTTGGAATAAAATGCTGTAAAGTGCCTTCTTAAAAGCTCCTTTCTGCCCTGTAGGCTGCCCAAACGTTGAAGAAAATGTGAGGCAGTGCCCTAATGGGACCCCTTCCAATGGAAAAAACGTGATGGAGTGCCCTCCACAGTGCCCCTATGTGTAAAAACATGACGGGCCCTCTGCAGGGACAAATTACCAGAATGGCCTTGGCCTGTGTGCCCAACATTACGTTGCATTAAAGCTTCTTTACTGGGAGCGTTTGAGAATCCTCATTCCCGAGTCTATGTCAGCTTTCATTTTGCTTGAAAGGTATGAATTTCTTAAAAACACGTCATGTTGTTAATTTCTGCGCCCTCCACCATATGAAGCCTGTGCACTTTTTGTTTTCTTCGCCCCTCAGACAGCCTGAGTCCGCCACTGAGTAGAGTTGAAATTCGGACTGAACTCACCTGCAGGTTGAACTGAAGAGACGTTGCGGATTCACCTTTAGAGAAAAGAAACTGCTGCTTATCCTTCAGTCTGTCACACTTATATCTACAGCCAAGGGGACTGGTAGATGAACAAACAAACCAGCAAGCATAGTATGTAGTAGTATGTTATGGCTATTAAACGTACTTAAGACATAACAGTAAATTGTTTTGTAAATGCACTTATGCGACTGTGGCTCAGGAGGTAGAGTGGGTTGCCCTTTAATCAGAAGGTTCAATCCTTGGTTCTGCATGTCGAAGAGTCCATGTGCAATTTAATGAACCCTGAATTGCCCCTGGTGGCTGTTCCACCAGTGTGTGAATGTTGGTTTCTTTTTGAGCACGTAGGCTCAGTGAGTGAATGGTGAATGCCGATGTGGTGTAAAAGCGCTTTGAGTGGTCGAAAAGACTAGAAAGGCTCATTTACATTTACGGAGCATTTGCTTATTAATCATTCAGCTTAAATGCCATCACTGCTCAATCTTAATCAGGCTTTATCATTTAACTTAAACCTCCTCATCAGACTGCTCACTGTCTACAATCAGCCTCTTTGCACAGTTCAGGAAGTCTGGCCTGGTGCCACAGCATGACAAGTTAATTTTTTTAAGAGAAGTTCTGCTTCAGCCTCCATTTCATGTGTTGTTTTTTTTTGTTTGGTTACTACACTTTTTGGAATATGGCTAGCTAAATGCTAAAAACACTGAAGGAACTCCAAGCACAACTTTTGTAGCCGGCTCACTGCACTGTATGGATAGTAAGGAGGACAATACATTTTTATTCCTATATAGCAGGTCTATTACAATATATTCTTGTCTTGTTGCAGTGTTACGTCTCATGGGATAAGGATGGTGTATTGGTGAGGGGTGTCAGACCGATTTTGGTGGGCCACCTGGGCCAACATTGCCAGGGCCAATTTTTTTATCCCAGTCCAGCCCTGCGCTCAAGGACATCTTTTGCGTCAAATAACCAAGCTTTGTCACTTTTTATGAAAGCGTTGGTATTTGATGCCGTGAGATGAGAACGGTTTGAAGAAGCCAGAATAGAGATCTGATTTGATCCGCCTCTGAGCCGGGAATGTTGGAAGCAACAGAGATGGAACAATGTCTGTGTGAAAAGCCACAGCCGGCATGCCGGTCTTGTTTTATACATAACAGTTTTAAAACAACCACCGACACCAAAATGCACTGCACAGTTGACACGTAAACTAACTGAAACCAGATAGCATTCTATAAAGAAGATGAGTCATATTAGCAAGGCTAACAAAGTGCTAAATAGTGCTAGTGCTAGTGAACACGACTGGTGACAGCACACTTTTATGAACAAATGAATGAACAGATGTACCTTCACACATATGAACACATGACTGGTGACAGCATACCTTCATTCATGATCTTAACAGTGACAGTGCACAATGACCCATATATGAAAAATGATGACGATCAGTTACTGTGCAGCGCATTGACATGACAAAATGTTATGTAGGCATCATAAACACAAAATACAAGTGCTTGAGTTTATTCACTTCAACACATTACAAAAATACAATTTAGGTACAGAGACAATTGGATATAGTGAATGGGTCTCCCAAAGAAGCTAAGAAAAGCTTATAAATGGGGGCCCATGATTTATGAGTAAATACACACGGAGCACACCAAGGCATACATAATACATATACATACAATCATACCCATACATCCCAGTAATCCATTAGAGAACAGGTTGATATTAAATATAGGTTAATATGAGGTGGTTTTTTAGTTGTTTTTTGAAGTTGGATATAGAGGGCAACACCTTGAGGCCATCATCAATCCCGTTCCAAATCTGCAGCCCCTACAGTCAACACTCATACTGGCGTGTACATGTCGGCGGCGTTTACCTAATACAAGAGGTTTGATTCTAGTTTGGTATGTGTGCTGGGGGCTGGAGATAGGAACAAGAGTACTCAATCTAGAGCTCAGCCTATTTACGATTTGAAACATAGGGCAGGCATTGTGATATTGATTTAGTTCAGTTAGTCTTAATAACTCAAAGCGATAGAATAGAGGGCGAGTGGGGGAATCTGTCTCTGACCAAGACAAAGCCCGTATGGCTTTTTTTTTTGATGATGAAGTTTTTTATGATGATTTTAAAAGGTGTTGCACCATATCACGTTACAGTAATTTAGATGGGGTTCAAAGAGAGTTTTGTATAAAATAAGAACGGCAGACAAAGGAAGACAATGTTTGATCTTATAAAACAAACCAACATACTTTAATAGCTTACTTACAAATTGGTCAATACGACATGAAAAGTTAAGAGAGTCATTGATGAGGACCCCCAGAAATTTTGTGGAATGGACTCTTTTTATCACCTGCCCATTAATTTTAATCAGGCAGTGAGCAGTGTAGTTAATTTTTTTTGTTTGATTTAAATAAAATGAAATTTGTTTTGTTGATATTTAGTGATAGTTTATTACATTTAAACCAGGAGTCAACTTCGGTTAGCTCTGAGTTAACTATATCTTGTAAAGCATGTGGGTCCCTGTGCAATGTAAATAAATTTGTGTCATCAGCAAAGAGGATTTTATGGAATATTTTAGAAGAATTTATAAAGTCATTTATATACAGAATGAATAATAGTGGCCCCAAAATGGAGCCCCGGGGGAACCCGAAATTTAAGGTCTTACAAGTAGAGTTATGATCATCAACATAGACATACTGTTCCCTCTCATATAGATAACTTCTGAACCATTCAAGTGCTAGGCCTCTGATGCCTTAGTGCTGTAATTTATGCAATAAAATATCAATGTCAATAGTGTCAAAAGCTTTTGATAGGTCCAGGAAGATACCAACACCACATTTTCCCTCTTCAATACAGTCCTTACTTTGTTCTATTAGGTTGAGTATTGCCATACAAGTTGTGCTCTTTTTTCTAAAACCGTACTGAGAGCGAACAAGAATATCCAGTTTATCAAGATAACCACTAAGTCTATTGTATACTACTTTCTCCATTACTTTACAAAAAGTGGGTAGAATTGATATGGGCCGGTAATTGCTCATATCATTTCTGTCACCCGATTTAAAAATTGGGATTATCCTAGCAATTTTTGTTATTTTAGGTACGATACCAGTAAGTAAACAAAGATTAATACAGTGAGCCAATGGCTCAACAATGACATTTGCAATGGCCTTCATGATCATATTACATATTCCATCCACACCAGCGGAGTATGAGCTCCTCAAGTCCAAAATGATGTTGAGGAGTTCAGTACTGTCCGTTGGTGTCATGAAAAATGAATCAGCGTAGCTACCAGAAAGAAAGTCCTTAAAAGTGACACCCTGGGGTGGACTTATCTTATTAGACAGATTTTTGTCTATTGAGGCGAAATGATTATTAAAAATCTGTGCAAGATCACCTTTGGTATCACCAAGGTCAGGTAGAGCAGTCGATTTATGTCTCCTATTAAGAACTTCATTAAGCACATTCCATGACTTTGACTCTAGCCTAGTAATCAGCTCTAAACCTAAATTATAACTCATTTGAAAGCCTTGTTCTGAGTCTTTCACACCCAAGCTGGAAATCACTGCAACCAATTCTATTTGTTATAGTGTACCGAGCACCTGGTCCGTACTCTGAATTCTTATCTGAATTTGCAGAGTTTTTGTCAACTTTAGTCCTTAAAACGGACAAAGTTATTATTGTAGGGGATTTTAATATTCATGTGGATGTTGAGAATGACAGCTTTAGTACTGCATTTATCTCTCTATTAGATTCAATTGGCTTCTCTCAGAGTGTTCATGAACCGACTCACTGTTTTAACCACACCCTCGACCTTGTTCTGGTATATGGTATTGAAATTGAACATTTAATAGTGTTCCCACAGAATCCCTCTTTATCTGATCATTGTTTGATAACTTTTGAGCTTGTACTGCTGAACTATCCTCCATTGGGCAAAAATTTCTATACAAGATGTCTGTCTGATAGTGCTATAGCTAAATTTAAGGATGCGATCCCATTGGCTCTAAATTCACTATCAGGTATCAAATTAACAGAGGACTCTTACGCAAATTTCAGTCCCTCCCAAGTCGATCATCTTGTTGTTAGTGCTGCAGGCTCGCTGCGAACAACACTTCGACTCTGTAGCCCCTCTACAAAAGAAAATACTAAAACAAAGGCGGTTAGCTCCATGGTATAATACTGAAACTTCATGAAATTAAAGCAAAATATCACAGAAACTCGAGAGGAATTGGCGTTCCACCAAACTGGAAAATTCTGGTTTCATTTGGCAAGATAGTCTTAAAACTTATAGGAAGGCCCTCCGTAATGCCAAAGCAGCGTACTACTCGTCATTAATAGAGGAAAATAGGAACAACCCCAGGTTTCTTTTCAGCACTGTAGCCAGGCTGACAGAAAGTCACAGCTCTATTGAGCAAAGTATTCCCATAGCTCTCAGTAGTTACGACTTCATGAGCTTCTTTAATGATAAAATTGTAGCTATAAGAAACAAAATCCACCAAGACCTGCCCTCAACTGGCACCGACTTAACTCAATACTCAGGAACTTTAGAAACAGCTGTAAAACCAATTATATGTTTAGACTGCTTTGCTTCCCTCAATCTTTATCAACTAACTTCAATAATCTCTTCATCTAAACCATCTACCTGCCTCTTAGACCCCATCCCGACTAGGCTGCTAAAAGAAGTTTTACCCTTAGTCAGCACTTCTCTACTGGATGTGATCAATTTGTCTTTATCAACAGGCTACGTGCCACAGTACTTTAAAGTAGCTGTAATTAAACCTCTTCTGAAAAAGCCCAACCTGGATCCAGACGTTTTAGCCAACTATAGACCTATATCTAACCTTCCATTTCTCTCTAAGGTCCTGGAGAAAGCAGTCGCCAAACAGCTGTGTGATTTTCTACATAGCAATAGTTTATTAGAGGATTTTCAGTCAGGATTTAGAGCTCACCATAGCACAGAGACAGCACTGGTGAAAATTACTAATGACCTCCGAACTGCATCAGACAAAGGACTTGTCTCTGTACTGGTTTTACTAGATCTTAGTGCTGCATTTGATACCATTGACCATCAGATCCTATTACAGAGAATGGAACATTTCATTGGCATTAAAGAAACCGCTCTAAGCTGGTTTAAGTCCTATTTATCAGATCGATTTCAGTTTGTGCATGTTAACGATGAGTCCTCCATGCATGCCAAAGTTAGTCATGGAGTTCCACAAGGATCTGTGCTCGGACCAATCCTCTTCACTTTATATATGCTTCCTTTAGGCAATATTATCAGGAAACACTCCGTAAACTTTCATTGTTATGCAGATGATACTCAGTTATATCTATCGATCAAGCCAGATGAAACTTACCTGGATGACCTGTAATTTTCTAATGTTAAACTCAGATAAAACAGAAGCTATTGTTCTAGGGCCTAAGCACCTCCGTGACGCATTATCTAAAGATATAGTTTCCCTGGATGGCATCACCCTGGCCTCCAGCACCACTGTGAGAAATCTTGGAGTTGACCAGGACATGTCGTTTAACTCTCACATTAAGCAATTTCAAGGACTGCCTTTTTTCACCTACGTAATATCGCAAAAATCAGGAACATCCTGTCCTGTGTTACTTCTAGACTGGATTGCTGCAATTCCTTATTATCAGGCTGCTCGAAAAAGTCCATTAAGACTCTTCAGCTGATCCAGAATGCTGCAGCACGTCTTCTGACAGGAACCAGTAAAAGAGATCATATCTCTCCTGTCTTAGCTTCTCTGCATTGGCTTCCTGTAAAATCCAGAATAGAATTTAAAATCCTTCTTCTCACATACAAAGCTCTTAATGGTCAGGCACCATCTTATCTTAAAGAGCTCATAGTACCTTACTACCCCACCAGAGCACTGCGCTCCCAGAATGCAGGGTTACTTGTGGTTCCTAGAGTCTCAAAAGTAGAATGGGGAGCCAGAGCGTTCAGCTATCAGGCTCCTCTCCTGTGGAACCAGGTTCCAGTTTGGGTTCAGGAGGCAGACACCGTCTCTACATTTAAGAGTAGGCTTAAGACTTTCCTTTTTGATAAAGCTTATAGTTAGGGCTGGCTCAGGTGAGTCCTGAACCATCCCTTAATTATGCTGCTATAGGCCTAGACTGCCGGGGGATTTCCCATGATGCACTGAGCTCCTCTCTCCTCTTCTCTCTCTCCCTCTGAGTGCAACCTCGTCCCATTAATGCATGTTACTAACTCGACTTCTTCCCTTTCCCGTGGTCGTGTGCTTCCTCCTCCTGTCAGCTTCCCTGCGGGTGTTGCTGGCTCTGGAGCTGTGGAGTCTGGATCTGTGGTTGGGAGTCTCCTGCTACCCCCGTGTTCCTGCTCGACGCCCTCTGCTACAACTGCTGTTACTAGTCCTATTGCTATTATTACTGTTATTATTATCATTAACATTACTATAAATATCTGTACCATTTTTCATTCAGTCTATAGCAACATTACCTTTACTGTCTGTACCTCTGTGTGTATACTGTGTAGGCCACCTTCCTCCTCTCTCTCTCTCTCTCTCTGAGTGCATGCTGAGAGTTTGGTGGTGGAGAGCGTGGTGAGTTTGGCTGAGATCTTTGGTGAATGATTTCAAACTTCCTTTTACCCTCTTTGCTGTGTTTACTGTATGAGTGTTTTGAGTGTTAGTGCAGCTTGGTGTGTGTTTGGCGGGCGGAAGGTTGTGTGTCATGGCGGGGATGGCGTCCTCTGAGACGCCGTCCCTGTCTCTGAGGCATGGAGTGCGGGTCCAACCCGACCCATCGGTTCCAGTAGAGGCGGTTCTCCTGGCTGTGGGAGACTGTGTGGGCCACGCCAACCTGTCCTGTGCCTCCAGGATGAACAGAGGTGTGGTTGTATTTCTTAAAGAAGAGCGTTTTGTGGCTCAGTTAATTTCGAGTGGTGTGTCTGTGAATGGCGCCTATCTGCAGGTTTCCCCGCTCGCCGTGCCGTCCACCCGGGTCACCGTCTCCGGTGTCCCTCCATTTATTTCTAACGAGGCATTGGAGCGGGAGCTGCAGCATTTTGGTAAGCTGGCGAGTGGCTTTAGGACTGTGGGTTTGGGCTGTAAGAGTGATAAACTCAAACATGTCCAGTCTTTCAGGAGGCAGGTGTTCATGTTTCTGACCTGTCAGTCACAGACACTTGATGTTTGCTTCAGAGTAAAACACGGGGAGGGACAGTACATGGTGTATTGAGTGTGGAGATATAGGACACAAGCGGACCGCTTGTCCTCATAGGCCGAAGGAGGATAGCTCCGGGCCGGAGGCCGGGTTGGCGGACGCTGCAGCGGAGCTGGCGGGTGCCACCGGAGCGGTGGTTTCTGCCGCTGGGCCGGCGGACCATGTCTCCCCGTTGAATGGGGCCAATTCAGGAGAGGGGTACAGCGGGCAGGTAGACAGTCAGGCCGGGGAACAGCGAGCTGATTTAGGCAGAGAAGCAGTAAGTGATGACAGGGTCACAGCAGAAAAAAGGAAGGGAGCGGAGGAAATTAGTGGACATAGTGGAGAGAGCAGCATGAAACAGCCGGCAACTAAATCTGACCAAAGTCAGGCAGCTGGTGAGAGGGTTCCGGAGGGGGGGTCGTGTGTTGTACAGAGTGTTGCTGGTGAGGGGGAAATGGACTACGACACAGACTCTGACTGCATCTCTGTTTCAGACTCACAGTCACACAGGGGAGATCTGCACACACTGGAAGAAATAAATGACTTCCTGTATGAAACTTATGGAAAATCTGTTAAAGTCTCTGATTATTTTCCAGATGTTGAGAAGTTCATTAAAAGCGTGACAACCTTGCAGGAAGTGGTGGGTGTTGATCTACTAGATGAGAAAAGGCGTTTCAGAAAGATGCTCCAGACCAACACAGGAAAACGATCCAAACGGTTGTGATGAATGTGTTGCACTGGCTGATCTTCCTCTTACTGTTTCCTTTTCCTGCTTATTTCATCTCTCTCTCTCTCCATCTTTCATGAAAGTGAGGATCAGCTCTTTAAATATTAATGGAGGGAGGGATCGCCAGAAGAGGGCAGTCATTTTAGACATGACCACACAGAAGAGATTGGACATAGTCTTCCTGCAGGAGACACACAGTAGCAAAGACAATGAGGTAGAATGGGGTTTGTGGTGGAGGGGCCAGTATGTGCTGTCTCATGGGACTAATCTCTCTGCTGGGGTAGCCGTCCTCTTCTCTCCAGGCCTTGATGTTAAAATCATCTCCACCACAGAGATAGTGTCAGGCAGAGCTTTGGTGGTCAGAGCACAAATTCAGGACATATCTCTCTGTCTTATTAACATCTATGCTCCCAATCAGGGCTCAGACAGGCTGGACATGTTCCAGGAAATAAAGGATTTCTTAAAGCAGTGTGATCAGAGTGAATGTGTGGTGATTGGGGGAGACTGGAATTGCACAACTAATTTTACATTTGACAGAATAGGACAGGAATCTCATTTACAGTCATCTGCCGCTTTATCACAGGTGATTTCAGAGTCAGGAGTGGTGGATGTGTGGAGGGTCAAACATCCCCAGGCTAGGCAGTACACATGGGTGTTGGATGGGAACGTGAGTGCAGCCAGGCTGGATAGGGTTTACATATCACAAAGTTTCTATAACAGGTTATTGAACAGTTACATTATTCCAGTAAGTTTCACTGACCATCATTTAGTCACTTTAGATTTACTGTATATGTCTCACCAACTAAAAAAAGCAGCTCTTATTGGCACTTTAATGTCAAGCTGCTTCAGAATAGTGATTTCTGTCAGAAATTTCAGATGTTCTGGGGAATCTGGAGGGAGAAGAGGAGGGATTATGAGTCCTTAAGTCAGTGGTGGGAAGTGGGCAAGGCACAAATACAAACTTTTTGTCAACAATATACAAGTCACTCCACTGTGACAGTTAAAAGAGTTATTCAGGGTTTAGAAAAATAAATAAGAGATTTCAGAAAATAGTCTACTCACTCACAACAGCACAGACAGACACAGGGGTCAGCAGAAGAAACAGGAACTAGGTTCTTTTTTGCAAGAAAGAGTAAAAGGGGCTTTGGTCAGGTCACGTTTCACTAGTGTAAGAGACATGGATGCTCCCACCTCTTTCTTTTTTAACCTGGAGAAGTCTGTCTCTCAGACCAAACAAATGGTCTGTCTCCGTCTCCCTGATGGCACTGTGACTACTGATTTGGGAGATATGAGACAGCATGCCGTGGACTTTTACAGCACCCTTTTTAGAGCGGAGAACTGCAATAAAGAGTGTGTGGATGAGCTGATGCAGGGGCTTCCTCAGTTGGGCTCTGAAGACAGAGATGTCCTGGATGCCAACATCTCCCTGGAAGAGCTCACTGCTGCAGTGGGTCAGATGGCTTCTGGTAAAGCTCCTGGACTGGATGGATTACCTGTTGACTTTTATAAACACTTTTGGAGATGTTTAGGAGCTGACCTGCTGGAGGTTCTCCAGGAGTGTTCTGAGACAGGATTGTTGCCAGCTACTTGTGGGCACGCAGTGCTTTCATTGTTACCAAAAAAAGGAGATCTGGCACTACTTAAGAACTGGAAACCAGTGGCTTTAGTCAGTTATGCACAGACTATAAACTCTTTTCAAAGGTGCTAGCCAATAGGCTTAAAAACTATCTGGACTTAATTATCCATAGAGATCAGTCTTACTGTGTGCCAGACAGATCTATTATGGATAATTTGTTTTTAATGAGAGACCTATTGGACGTCTATAAAATATGATTTGGCATGATGTAGGCATTGTATCATTAGACCAGGAGAAAGCGTTCGATAGGGTTGACCACGTTTTTCTTTTTTCCACTTTAAGAGCTTTTGGTTTTGGGGATGGTTTTATGTCACTGCTTGGTTTGATGTATAAGGAAGCTTTTTGTTTGGTGAAGGTGGGTGGTGGGTTGAGCTGTCCAGTACAGGTTCAGAGAGGTATCAGGCAGGGATGTCCAATTTCAAAACTGTATTCATTAGCTGTTGAGCCGCTTCTCAGTAAGCTGAGATTCAGGATGTCAGGACTGATGTTACCAGGGCTGTCTCAACGCCCTTCACTGATAGTGTCAGCTTATGCTGACGATATTAATGTTTTGGTTAGAGATCAGAGGGATGTGGAGACCTTAAGCAGCTGTTTAGATATGTACCAAAGGGCATCTTCAGCTAGGGTGAACAGGGAAAAAAGTGGGGCATTGCAGGTTGGGCTGTGGGAAGGCCAACAAACGCCAACACTACCAGGAAATCTTAGCTGGGGACGACAGGGTATGAAGATTTTGGGTGTGTTTCTGGGAACCGAGGAGTTTCAGAGAAAGAACTGGGAGGGTGTTTTGGAGAAAGTGTGTACTAGACTGTCTAAATGGAAATGGCTGCTACCTCAGCTTTCCTATAGGGGGAGGGTCCTGATCGTCAATAACCTGGTTGCCTCGACCCTATGGCACAAGCTGACAGTCCTACCTCCACCAAGGGACCTGATTGAAGGAATCCAGAGAGCCATTGTGGATTTTTTCTGGTCGGGCCACCACTGGCTGAGGGCACCGATACTGTACTTGCCGGTACAAGAGGGAGGTCAGGGCTTGGTGGATATTACATCACGCATTACAGCCTTCAGGCCACAGACAGCTCAGAGACTGCTATACAGTTTTGGGCTGTCATGGACAGACACTGCCGTTTTGCTGCTGAGGAGGGCTGGGCGGTTAGGATATGATAAACATTTGTTCCTAATTCAGTCTCAGCTCATGGATCTAACTGGTCTGACACCCTTCTACAAATCTGTTTTACAGGCATGGCAGGTGTTTACCTTCCAGCGGAAAACAGTGACTATAACAGGAATGTGGCTGTTCGAGGAGCCACTGTTTGGCAACAGTTTTATTACCTCTGAGGTTCTTTCATCAAGCAGTCTGAGATCTAGACTGAAGAGGGGGGATGTGTCAAACTGGGACATCTTATGAAAACCACTATTCCTCATTTGAATGTACAACTCGGCATCAGATCTAGCAGACTGCTGCTTAGGCTGGTGGAGGAGATTTGTGCTTCCCTGCCGGAAGGCCTTTTGCTGAAGATTCTACACTCTCTGGTCAATGGGATGATGAGTGTGAGTATGTTTTTCCTTCTCTGGTTGTCTCCCCTGCGGTGGGACAGTGGCAGGATGAGCAGGACGCCCTGCTGTCACTAAGAACACCAGTGTTGGGGGAATTTGAGGCATTGGGA
The DNA here is from genome assembly GCA_024633595.2 of Lepomis macrochirus. Taxonomy (NCBI): domain Eukaryota; kingdom Metazoa; phylum Chordata; class Actinopteri; order Centrarchiformes; family Centrarchidae; genus Lepomis; species Lepomis macrochirus. The sequence continues at coordinate 2,292,353 of JALXJV020000023.1, read as the reverse complement.
GAGAAAGCAGCCTACCAGATCAGCACCAAGGTCTTGAACTTACGCAAACTGACAGGAGTAAAGGTGTCGAAGGTGGACAGAGGTTTTTGGTGTGGGATTATCCCCGAGGGGCTGTTGGCGGTCCCTGTATAAACCTCCCGTTGAAAAACGGACAGGTGACCTTCAGTGGAGGATCATACATGGGGCCATAGCTACTAACAGGTATCTGGTACACCTTAATCCTGGCACAGGGGATGGTTGTCCTTTCTGTTCACAGACAGAAACTATACATCATCTCTTTATTTAGTGTTCCAGATTAGTTGGACTTTTCAGCCTATTACAAGAGTGGATTCAGGGCTTAGGGGAGAATTTCTCTTTTAGTCTTTTATCTATGGTCCACGGTACACGGTACAAAAAAAAGCTGTACATACACTGATAAATTTTATCTTGGGTCTGGCTAAATTGGTAATTTGGAAAACAAGGAAAAACCGTGTGAGGGGTGAGGGGTCAGGGGTCAGAAGACCTGGTTCTGATGCTGACTGGGCTGCTGGCGGCTCGGCTCATGGTGGAGTTTGAGTTTTACAAATTGACAAATAAGATGGAAATTTTTGTGAATGTTTGGGGGGTGCAGGGTGTGCTGTTCTCAGTCAAAGTTAAAGGCAGGGTAGGTAAGTTTGAGAAACTAGCTCAAACGGCCAGATTTTTGAAAGTATCCAACAGAGAAACTCCCACCCCCTCCCTTCTGGGCTCCTTCCAAAGCCACGCCCCCAAAACACGCGAACGCGTGTTACCGAGTGCTGGACGAGCACAGTGACGAGCGGAGAGCAGCGGCTCACGTCAGGTGTAAGAAAACATTTGACTTTATCGTTATGAAAATAAACAACTAACGCGGCTGTAAGTTCTCACTATCGAGCTAGCATGTTTATATTGGATAGGTTTAAAAGTCTGACTTTGATTCAGTAACGAGCTGGTGAGCTAACTGTTAGCAACAGGTAGCTGTGCTAACAGCTGCGGTAACATTGGGCAAAGCTAAAAACAGGCCGATGCACATTTTCCCGTTTCCATCAGTTACACCACACGAACGTGAATTTCGTGTTAGACTCGTAACATGTACGTTGTTTTGCATGTTAGAGCTTCCACTGTGACAGCTTTATTGTCTCTGATGAGGACTGCACTCCAGAGCCAATCACAGACCGGGACAGGACCGGGACCGCCCGGGTCGAGGCTAAGCAGAGGAGGGAGGGCTGCCAGGGTCCGAGGAAGGAGAGGCGGGGCGGGAGGACGAGGTGCAAGCCGAGCAGCACATACCTAGCGTCGAAGCTTCACACTCCAACAACGGCATATGAACAGGTATATATATTTTAATATTAGTCTGTTATCTCCCAGTGTGCTTGTGTCAAAGTTTCTCTGCTGTTTCCCCCTCAGCCCTTTGGGTGTCTAAAATAGTGATGTGTAATCACTATTATTACTTTATTATTGTTTACTGATTAGAACAACTACAGCTGGGCTCATCTGTGTCATGTACATTGACCTGGTGTGTAATGTGGACTCAGAAGTCCTGTTAGAGAACAACAAGCCCCTGTTCAAATAAAATATCTGATCATGTTGATGAATGTTCTGTCCACTTACACAGATCTTTCCCATTTGGAGTTCTAACAACTATATATTCCTTTACAGACCAGAATCTGAGGACTGTGGACAACATCCAGACTACAGTGTTTCCATGCACCACACATGGCTGATCTTCAGACCCAGGACAGAGTAACAGACAGTTCAGTCAGGCAGCATACAGACAGTTTGTAGTGTGGCAGTGTGGCACATTTAGACACAGAGTTGTGATACTGAGTTGCTGTTTCTAGAAGATATGCAACTGTTCTCCTGATCCATTAGGACAATACAGAGGTTTAACCCTAGCAAGATGTAATGTCACTAAATGCTACACAAATAATTCCCTCCACTGTGTGGATGAATACCTGTACATTGTTAGTTTTATTCCCAGGAGGGTGGAGAAAATACAAAGTAGGTTTCCCTGTTCTGGATAATATTTTCATTCTTTTTTAAATAAAACATTGAAAATGATAAATGCCTTTTCTTTACACTTGCAGCATAAAGCAAAGCATTAAGCAACTACATTTTTGTCTTATGTCCCCAATAATGACATCAAAATGTGGTATAACACTTGTTTATTGTTATTAAATACTACTAAAACTACAACCTATATCACAAATAGATCATTTTAAACATCATTAAAAATAAGTATATACAGGAATCGACGAGGTGTGTCCAGAGGTATCCTGACTGATTATGAAGACACTTCAGACTTGCATGTAGCATTATATCGCCATACATTTCTACATAAAATGCAATCAAAACAATAAATCAACACCATTTATCTGTATTCCTCATACTGTTTAATATTTTTGACTTATCACTTATAAATGTATTGAGTAAAATGCAGAGGAGTACTCAATGCAACATACTGAACTGTGTCATCAGCTTTTCTCCTGGCTGGACTGTGGACTTGGTGGTTATGATCCAGGCCAACCAGCGTGGTCCTTTCAGTGTATACTGGTGAGAAGCACAGGGCTATGAAAGGCTCCAAACCTGCAGGTGACCTGAGGGCACAGTAGAAATAAAACATACAGGACTTTTTTTTACTTCTGGTAAAATAAGTAATGACATCAACAAGTAACAGCAGCATTACAAAAGGTTTTCACACAGTAGGTTTAGCAATGAACAATGTCAAACTAACTTTATATTATAGGTAGCTTTTATACCAGAAACACAGATACCTTTAGCCATCATTGTTTATGTACACTAACGTTGACATGTATCTCATAAATACAAACACACAGCTACATCATATTTGTAAAAGTAGCATTCACTTACATTGTCTTACCTAATGTTAGCGTCGGAAAACACAGCTGGCGCTGCTGTTTTCCAGCTCACCTACAGCTGGATATAATTCATTGTCTCTACTCTGGCTCCTACACCAGCCTGCACTTGTAGCAGCTGTTAGCTCTATGCTAAGTAAGTAGCTACCGTTAGCTGTATGCTTAGTTGGTAGCTAGTTAGCTCTATTCGTAGGTAGCTATGTTTGCTAGCGATGAAAGTACCAAATTACCATCACAATGATAAAAGCCAGATTACCTGTCCAGCAGAAATAAAGCCACCACGCTGTGTCAGCCCCTCAGTGTTCCTCAGTTGTCACTATCGCTGAAAAGCCACGCAGATATTAGTCTGTCGGTACTGACCGCTCCAGCCGGTAGGTCTGAGCGAGCTGACCGGGTGCGCGCATCGGGGCAGCTCATGTAGCAGCGAGGGAGAGTGACAGTCAGCCAGCCAATCATTGCATTCGGTCCGAATGGAACGAGTGGCTGTGTTTACTGCAGCCCTGAGAGGACTACAGACAGCCGATTTTTATACTCTCTTTTTCAGTGCACCTAACTTTTCAATATGCATTGGTGTATATAGAGAGTTTCAACAAATATGACAAAAAGTGTTTTAGAAGCAACTTGCCTACCCTACCTTTAACTGTTTGGCTTTAAATTTTTGATTTTTTTTGGTAGTAGCTCTGTTGAATTAAGTTATCTTCTTTTCCTCTCTGGATACCGGTAAAGTTCTGTAAGTGGAATTACTGAGAATAAAAGTTTGTGTTAAATTCAAAATTCTCTCTCTCTCACCCCCTCACCCCCAACCGGTCGAGGCAGATGGCCGCCCACCCTGAGCCTTGCCTGTGTCGCCTAGTGCTGCTCTTGATGGGAATTGTTGGGTTTCTGTAAATAACATTCAGAGTACAATCTAGACCTGCTCTTTTATGAAAAGCGCTGTGAGATAACTGTTGTTGTGATTTGACGCTATATAAATAAAATTGAATTGAATTGAAATTGAATAAAAGGCTGTCTGCAGAGCACAGGGTTGACACCATCCTCCGATCTGCAGGGATGTTGTACAGGTTTATCTGTCCTGTATTGGAATGAAATCTTTTGCACCAACTCTTGACCGTCTGCAGAGAAGTTCTTGACTGCAAACTTATTGACTATAGTAGAAAGTTAATGTAGTTTTTTCAGACAGAGTATAATTTGGTTATGCAAGGACTGGATGGTTTGTAGCTGGTCCACTGTTCCACAGCCAGGACAGACTCTGCTTTGCTCCTCTTGAATGTGCGGTTTGACAAACGTTCTGACCCTCATTTCCAGACCTCTGGAATAAACATTCCTGGGAAGGCTGAGCAGTGTGATTTACATTTACATTTACATTTACTCATTTGGCAGACGCTTTTATCCAAAGCGACTTACATTTGAGGAACAACTTACAAGTATCAACAGAGCAACTTACAAGTATCAACAGAGCATCAAATACATACCACAATCCTTGGAGCACACCATCTGGTTCCCCTTTTTGAATATGGGAACCACCTCCACAGTCTACCACACCACATGTTCTGTCCCTGACCTCAATGCAACACTGAAGATGTGTGTCAGCAAAGACAGCCCAACAATGTCCAAAGCCTTTAGCAGCTCACTCGAATCCCATCCACAGCCAGCGGCTTGCCGCCAAGAAGCTGCATGACTTCCTTTGCAAGGAATATGGGTGAGACTCTGCCTCCTCCACTGAGGACGTGTTGGTCGAGTTCAGGAGCTCCTCAAACTGCTCTTTCCATCGCTCAACAAGACTGTCCCCAGTCCAGGTCAGCAGTTGTCATCCACCACCAAGGTCTGGCTCATGGAGGACGCTCAGGTTTCCCTTTTCTGGGCAAGAAGCTACAGCTCCTTCTCGTCCAATCCATGTAGGATCTTCACAATTCTGTTTTTTATTGCGTTTATAGTGAAATATTCATATGTTGCTTATTTACTTAAGTCACACATTATTTACAGAAATGAATATTGCAGTGTGAACAATTAGCTAACAGTAAGTTACTTGTGTAGCTTGTAGCTTTGTTAGCTTAATTTGGTATCAGGACAGTCACTTAATGTTAACTTCAAGGTTTAGTGGGTACATTTTGGCGACATCTAGTGGTCACGTTGCTGAATTTAAACCATCAGTTAAGTCTACTGCTCCCCCTCCTCCCTATCAAAATTGTGGGATAGCTACGGTGACTGACACACAAAAGATGGAGTCATCTGAGACAGCAGTCAAGCAATGAGGTTTCTTTACATAGATATATTAAGAAATTAAATGTACGTAATTGTTCAGTAAAACCATATGTTATTACAAGGTATAAGGTAGTTTATTTATCAATACACATCATTTTGTGAAAGTCTGTAGAAAGAAAGTTTGTAGACTCTTCATGCTACAAACACAGAACTTGACAGAAAATTAAACGTGTATTACAATATGGTAACATATGAAATAAATTTAATTAACTTAAAAAATATATACAGGTATTTATATACAATGGTTATTTACTGCATATAAATATATCCATCCATCCACCTGTGTCCGTATAAAATGATGATGATAAAGTTTGCAATGGCATTTAGCTGTGACACTTTGTGTCCGGGTCTTTAGACAGAAGACAAACTCCCTCACAGGAGAGCTGAACAGGAGGCTGCTGCTTCCAAACTGAGAAATCAGATCCCTCCAGGGTTTGGGTTGAGGCTGGGGAATAGTGTGAAGCTCCACATTGTTCCTAATGTCACCTAGTGTACTATTTACAGATTTAATGTTCCTTTAAAAGTCTATCTTGAATGTTTTTATTTCATTCATAATCATCATGTACAACAGGGCCATTGGCAGAATAACAAGCTCATTTTAACGTTACGCAACAAATCATATATTTAAACAAGAACAGGAAGTCATGGAGGTCAGTTACACAGTTCGTTTGTGAATTGTCTGCATTTATTTAATGTGTTTTTCTACAAGGTGTGACTGGTGTGACATCACAGCGCCTTCTGTAGATATAAGTAGTGAAGTTGTGAGAGAGTGACAGACTGAAGGAGAAGCAGCAGTTTGTTTCCTCTGAAGCCGCAACGTCTCTTCAGTTCAACCTGCAGGTGAGTTCAGACAGGTAAGCATCCAACCAGGAGACATTACACATGTCTGATAGATCAGCTGTGTGCAGTATTATTCTCAGCTGCTCCAGGATCTCACAGAGGCTTTGGGGAGTTTTTATTACCCAACTGACTGAATTAGCAAAACAATGAGCTGAACTTTATAAACATTTAGTCATGTTGCAATAATCTACAATTATTTAAATATTTCATTTAGTTTAAAAAATGCAATTTTTTAATGAACTTATTGATAATCATGCGTGATACTCTCAAATATTGATGAGTAGTAGTAGCTATGTGTTGATTCCTGAGTGGCTGCAGAGCGTCTGTAGAGCTGCAGAATGTGTTTGTATGAAGTGATGGCGGTGAAGTCTGTCAACATGTGTGTAGTTTGTGATGCTGTAGAATTGTGATTGACTTTACTGAGAGGTGTCTCTGACATTCTAAAAATCCTCAAATAAGAGTCCTATATGACCATGAAATAACAATTCTAAATCACAGAAAGACCTTGAACCCTGATAAATTCTAAATTTAACAGTCGTCATGACTTGTATATCATGCAGTTGTGGATAAGTTATACATGACTCCACCTCTGCTGAGCTGAGCTGTAGAGTTCTGGGAGGAGGCTAGAACCTGAACACCAAATTTAAATTCTACTTATTCTGCTTTCACATAATAATCTGTTCCATTGTTAAATTTCTTCTTGCTGTATTTTCAGAGCATCAGACGGATCCACATCAGCAGTTTCAGCAGAAATCTGACAATGAAGGTGAGTTTGTGAACTGATATTTTACAGATCTCAAAGTTCTGTTAAACTGTGAAGAGGCTTGTGATATCGGTAGCTTAGATGGTTGCTACAGCAACAACCCAGGCAGATAATTATTGTCAGTTAGCTCCACCTTAGAGGTGTCTTTGCCCACACCGCCATGAAACTAGAGGCCAAACTGTTCAAACAGTGTGTAAGAGTCAAACCTCAGTCAGAACGACAACATCTGCTCTGTTCCAGCTGGTATCAGTCGTCTTCCTCCTCCTGGCTCCTCTGTTGACCAGCTGCCAGCAGCTCGTCCAATCGGTGGACTGCAGTGACATCTATAAACAAAACAAGAACCTCCCCAGTGGAGTGTACACCATCTACCCCCTTGGAGAGAGGTCTGCTGTCCAGGTACACTTCACCTTCTCTGGGACTCAGGTTCATATTTATGTTGGAATCAAAGCATAAAGATGGTTACTGAGTCAGATCAGGTGATCATACTGTAGAGGCAGCACCAACAACAGCAGTCCAGTCTTTTCTCCATGTTTAACAAAGAGCGCGCTCCATGCTGCTATTGGTCACCAAACAGTTAATTCACTTCAATTTAATTTTAGTGTTTGTAGTTGTAGAAGCAGAAGCAGAAGTAGTGATTTGAATGAATGAATGAGTGAATTGTTTCATATTGGTATCTAAATAATTACATGACCCATCCTTTAGGACCATTCAGACTCATTAATCAATGTGGCCACATCAGCCTCTAAGTTATAATCACGTTACACTGTTAAAGCTGACGGTGTCATATTACTCTGATAAATACAATAATCTGCTGACTTTGCTGCTACTAATCACACCACTGTCACTCAGCCTGAGATGGTTTTGCACAGTTGGTCAGTTCATGTTTTACTAGTTGTGGGGACTTTATGTGAACTGCTGGAGCTGTAAGTTTGACTTTCCAGTTTAATTACATAGCGCTATTTATTCTGTTCTGATTTTATTTGCTTATAATGTATCTATTTAGTTTCTCTATTTATCTCTACCTCTATCTGTCTCTGTGCTGCTGTAACAGCTGAATTTCCCCTCTGGGGGATCAATACATTATAGTTTCATCTTATCTAAACACCACACCTTGTACTTTCTCTGGAGTTGGTTGATTCCAGCAAAACCCTCTGAGAGATGCATAAAACATTTACATAAAATATTCCAGGAGAAATCCAACAATAGAAACTAAATAATAGAAACAGCTCACAGCCTCATAAGTATGAACCTAATACACAAGTTCAAACAGCTGAAGTCATTTATACAGCATATCCGTTGCATATCCGGTTGAGTGGACGCTGGCGCGTTTTGCAGCCGCTGCTCTCCGGTAACTATTTTAACTATTTAAAGTTATTTTTAACGTTCTTACGGATCACTGGGCCGTGTATTTACACTCAAGCAAGAGCAAAAGCCTTCGCCTTCGCTTGGAACGTTTTACTTTAGTTGCCATCCTGATGTTTTGGTGTGTGAGTGTGGTAAACTAACCTCATTCTCCACCTCAATCTCCGCCTGTCTTCTCTACGCGGTTGCTGCTGTTGGCTAGCTGCCCGCTGCCGTTCATAATGTGGGCTTGCAAGTTTTACATGTGGTTTATCCTCATCTGGACTGTCCTTTCAATTCTACATCGACCTGGGGCAGGCCTGACCCAGTATACAGCGGCTGATCTCCTCCTGCTCCGCGGGCTTCTGTCTGTGCCTCCCCCGCTAGTTCTACAGCTACACCCGGAGATCGCGCTCCTTCCCCGCCGGAGATACATCCACCGCGGATCTCGCCGGAATTTCCACCTCGACGACTCCAATCCTATAACCTCACTCTGGTCCACTTCTCGCCGTTCCCGCCGATGCTCAACTCGGGCCGCTGACTGCGGTTCGCTTGCTTACCTGGCTAGGGCAGCAACCCCCGGCCCCGGCTACAACAACTCTACTGTCAACTTTGGTCTCCTGAATGTCCGCTCTCTCACTAACAAGGGTCAGCTTATGCAGGATCTCCTCGTTGACTGTAAGCTGGACTTCATCTGTCTCACGGAGACCTGGCAACAACCCAGTGACTCCTCCCAGCTCAGCGCCTCCACTCCACCTGGGTTTGTTTACTACTCTCATCCTCGTGGCTCTGGCCGCGGGGGTGGTCTCGCGCTGCTCTATCGCGAGAAGTGGAAGATGTTGCCAGTCTCCACTCCAGTTTTCCGCTCTATGGAATGCTGTGTATTTAAACTGCCTGGTCCCACTCCCATAGTTATCTCCACAGTCTACCGCCCCCCCAAACCACACAGCGACTTTTTAAACGAATTCTCCACACTACTCACCCACCTCTCTACTCTCTCTCCTAATGTCATTCTTCTAGGTGATTTTAATATACATATTGACAATACAAACCTCCCACCCACCAGAGACTTTACCTCCTGTCTAGACAGTTTTGGATTCCATCAGTTTGTTGATTTCCCCACCCACATAAAAGGACATTCACTTGATTTGATCTGCTGCTCTGGCTTAATCCCCTTCAACTGTTCTGCTGATGATGTTCACATTTCTGATCATTTTCTTTTGTCCTTCAATATCTCCCTGTCTCTCTCTGTAATCAAGCCAGTCCGCCAGATTTCTTTTCATAATATTAAAAACATAAATACAGACATCCTATCCTCCTACATTGACAATTTGCTTATCCCTGATCTTTCTTCTCCGGACCACCTTGCCACCCATTATAACTCTGGACTTTGCAATATTCTCAACTCCCTTGCCCCTCTCAAAACCCGATCTGTGTCCTTTTCCCGCTCTGCCCCATGGTTCTCACCAGAGCTCCGCCTCATGAAAGCCAAAGGTCGCCAACTGGAACGCCTCTATAAAAAATCTGGTCTCTCCATTCACAAAGAAATGCACAAAACTCATCTTCTTCACTACTCAAACTCAATAGCCGTAATTAAATCGAACTACTACTCTGACCTCATCTGCTCCAACGAAGGAAATTCCAGGTCTCTCTTCTCAATAATGCACAAAATTTTTGACCCCCCTGATTCCCTGCCCTCTCACATGTATTCTAGTGAGACTTGTAATTCATTGATTATCTTTTTTAATAAAAAAATTAACTCCATTCATGAGCAGTTACATTCGTCCCCCTTGCCTCCCCCTCCCCCTTTGCCCCTCCCCAATAGCCAGTCATTTTGCTGCTTTCTACTGCCCTCCTCCTCCGAAATTTCTTTTCTCATCCGTAAATCCAAGTCCTCAACCTGTTCTCCTGACCCCCTCCCCACAGCTCTGGTCAAAACCTGTCTCACTTCTCTTCTCCCCTTTATAACTTCCATTATTCATTCCTCTCTCTCCTCTGGTATTGTCCCCTCACTTTTCAAAACTGCATCTGTCTCCCCAATTCTGAAAAAACCTGAGATCCCACTAACTTTAATAATCTTCGTCCCATCTCAAATCTTCCCTTCATCTCTAAAATACTTGAAAAAATAGTGTCTGCTCAACTCCACGCCTATCTTACCCTCAACAGTCTTTACGAACCTTTCCAGTCTGGTTTTCGCCCCTCCCATAGTACTGAAACTGCCCTAATAAAAATCACCAATGATCTCCTCATAGCTGCTGATTCCGGACTCATCTCCATCCTCATCCTCCTCGATCTTAGTGCGGCCTTTGATACCATTTCTCACTCCATTCTCCTCAATAGACTCTCTTCTCTTGGCATCTCCCACACCTCTCTTGACTGGTTCCGCTCATATCTCTCCGACCGCACTCAGTTTATTCAACTCAAATCTTTCACATCCCAACCTTCCCCTGTCACTACTGGTGTCCCTCAAGGTTCAGTTCTTGGCCCCCTCCTTTTCATCACCTACGTACTTCCCCTTGGCAATATTTTCCGCAAATTCAACATTCATTTTCATTGTTACGCAGATGACACCCAGCTCTATTTATCCAGCAAACCCACCTCCTCACTCCCCCCCTTGTCCCTTACTAACTGCTTACTTGAAATTAAAGGCTGGTTCACCTCAAACTTCCTTAAACTAAACAGTGATAAAACTGAACTCCTCCTTGTAGCCACCAAATCTACCCTTTCCAAAATCAATAGTTTCACATTACCCATTGACAATTCCTTGGTCTCCCCCTCCCCTCAGGTCAAGAGTCTGGGCGTAATCCTGGACTCCTCCCTATCCTTTCAGTCACACATTAATAACATCAGCCGGTCTGCATATTTCCACCTTCGCAACATTAACTGCCTCCGTCCCTCCCTTACCACTCACACTGCCTCCATCCTTATCCACAGCCTCATCACCTCCCGCCTTTGATTACTGCAACTCCTTCTTTTTGGCCTCCCTCAAAATCTCTCCATAAACTCCAACTTCTTCTAGAACTCAGCAGCTCGTGTCATCACCAGAACCCCTCTTTTCATCATATAACCCCTGTCCTTCCAGCAGCTCCATTGGCTCCCGGTTCAATTTAGAATACAATTTAAAATCCTCCTGCATACTTTAAAAGCTATCCATAACCTTGCTCCTCCATATCTATCTGACCTCCTTCACATCACCACCTCCTCCCGCTCCCTCAGATCCTCCTCCTCCATCCACCTCACTGTACCCCCTGCTCGACTTGTCACCATGGGGGCAGAGCCTTAGCCAGCTCTGCTCCCCAGCTCTGGAACTCACTCCCACCTGACCTCCGCGAGTATCGACTCTCTCCCCTGTTCAAAACCAGACTCAAAACCCACCTGTTCCAGCTTGCTTATTTGTAAATACACTGTTCTTGCCCTTTCCCATAACAGTTTTTTATACTTTTTTGTTCCCTGTACCTGTTTTTATTATCTGTAAAGCGACCTTGAGTGTTAAGAAAGGCGCTGTTAAATAAAATGTATTATTATTATTATTATTATTTACTGCTGAATGTGTTTGTGTGTAGGTTTACTGTGACATGACCACAGAAGGAGGACGGTGGACGGTGAGTATTACCACAGAGTGATTTTCAGTATCAGCACTTCCTGTTTGATTTTCACAATAAATCACATAGAAGTAAAACCTTGTTGTCTGGAAACATGAGCTGTCAGGTATCTAGTGTGTTTAGCTAGTTATCCCTCCATCCCGTCCCCCAGGTGTTCCAGAGGAGGATGGGCGGCACCGTGAACTTCTACAGGGGCTGGGATCAGTACAAGCTGGGCTTTGGTAGCTGCTGGAGAGTACTGGCTCGGTGAGAAACCAAACCTGACTGACACTAATGTGACTTTGTGAAACTTTGTTGTGAATCCAGAAATGGGACTGAGCAAGTTTTGTGTCTAAACTCTAGATCAGTTAGTGTGAGAGTGTTTTAATGAATTATCTCCACGTCTGTCCAAAATGTCAAACTGTGCCCAGTGTGTACATGTATATATACAGTATGTATGTGTGTGTTTGTGTGTGTGCAGGTGTTGAGAACATCTACCAACTGACTAAGCAAAGAAAATGTGAGCTGCTGAGTCGAGCATGGAGGGACTTTGAGGGGAAGAAGGTGTTTGCTCGCTACTCTAACTTCTCCATCGATTCGGAGTGTAATGGATATAAACTGAGTGTATCTGGATTCACCGATGGAGGGGCCGGTGAGTAAGTTGGGTCTGTGTATCATCAACCTTATAGGCACTTCTTGAGCAGGTTGCTGCACCCCCAAACTCCCCCTCTCTCTATGTTTGCTTACACACGTTAAATTTAGATTTATTGTGGTTTTACGATACTCAGGTACACAGCTGCTCCACCTTTCAGTCGCTGTAACTAATGTGATCCACATAATGTACAACCCAGAGGAAGAGCCATGCACTAACACTGCAGTAAAGTTACTTATTGTGTTCTAACTCTTAGAAAGTGTGACACAATCTTGTGATAATATTCAGTCCAGCTAACCTACTGTTTCATTATCATCCAGTACATGTAGCTGTGCTGACATTGCTGAGCCTTCGGTGACAGATACAGATAGTAAAGATAGTTATTGAAAACAGCAGGCGAGCTAACGATGTAGCACGTCAATGTACCGTGATCATGTAACGAGCCTGGATTAGTTCAACCTACAGCTGATAAAAATATTACTGTAACATTGTTTACTCTAACAGAGTTTGCCTGAGTTTCCAGTATATAGTGTGAAGCTGTCTCCCTGCCTGTAGCCTATGTCTTTACAGCCGATGTCACACACCTGGTTGCAATCTTAAAACTGCACCGCTAGTGGCTGATGAAAACTCACAATGCCCCTTTAACACAAGTCAGAAACATTTTTCCACTGGGTGCCTCAGCGGGTTACAGTGACCTCTGCTGGTTGAGCTTCCACATAGCAAAGTATAAATTTGTTATGAAACTAAAATTTAAATAAAATATCTAAAATATATAATTAACATAAGCTTCATATTACACCAGTTCACTTTTCTTAATCTGAAGTTACAGGTCAGGTCTTACTGGTGTTTAGTTAGGTGTTAGTTTTAGTTCGTTTAGTTTTACTAAAAAACTTTATTTTGGCTTAGTTTTAGTCTATAATCACCTTTCTAATGTGGTGTCCAACAATAATGCTGCGGTGATGTGTTGAGAAGAAATCCGCTTGACACTGTTCTTGATCACAAAAGTTTATTGAATCAAAAGAGTTCAGCATCAATAACAAGCTCTGCAGCAGCTTGGAGAGTGACCCAGCCCGATGACCACTCCACCTCACTGTACATCACACATAGCTTATATAGGATATGTTCAGGCATCTGTTAGGTACCATAAAAGGTTTGAGTCTGCAAAGTAAGACATCAACCCCATAGAGGGGTATAGTACTATTTAAGGTTCCAAAACAAGGGGTCAGAAGTCAAATGCCATAAAAAGGGTTCAGTTCCTACATAACCTCCAATCACTACTCTCCCCGTAGAACGTCACTGACCCTCTGTCTTGCTGATACAGCGCAATTTGAACTGTTTGCACAGGCACTAGACAACTGTTACAGTCAAATGCATAAGTACTAGACACTACACTAACTACACAGTACATGGGCCTACTTTTATTTTTAAAGTTTTACCTGTTACTTTCAATTACAAAAAAGGAATAGACCATGTGATTTTCCTACATTTCATCCAGCTGAAACACTGAGTCTATCAATCAGTCTGTCTGATAGAAGACTGCAGGCCGGGAAAAGATCAGCTGATATGGTTTTTGTTTGATTCTGTAGGAGACGCCTTGAGTCCTTACAACGGAATGAAGTTCTCCACCTTCGACAAAGACCAGGACACCTGGCCAAGCAACTGTGCCAGATCATTCCTGGGGGCTTTCTGGTACGGTGCATGTCACAGTACAAACCCCAACGGGGTTTATCGTTGGGGGGCTGACGGCTCTCTCTATGCTCTTGGAGTGGAGTGGTCTGCTTGGAAGGGTTATGACTACTCTCTGAAGACCTTCAGCATGAAGATTCGTCCTGTCCTGTAGTTCTCCAGGACCAACGTACAGCAGAATATCAGCAGCTGATCTCTCTCCTCATTTCTTTCTCTTTCTCTCATTAAGCATGTAATCTCACAACGGGCCTTATTTTCCTGAAACTGGGCACAAGCACAATCCACCAGCAGCAGAACACCAACTCAGATTTGTCCTTTTGTTACCATCTGTGGCTCAAAGCAGTGCGTGGAAGAGAGGCTGAATAAATGATTAGTAGGAGGAGCACAGAATCAGCAGGTGGAGTCAGGTGGAGCTTCAGTAATGACCAATCACATGAGCTCCTCTCATCCTTTTAAAAGCAGCACACAGACCAAGTGGACCAGGAGGAGTCAGGCCCAGGTGTATATGAGAAATAAAGAAGGCTTCAAACATCCCAAATATTAATATACGTTAGCAACACATCAGGATTTCAGGCCACTTTGACAAGTAAAATGTCCCTGCACCACCTGAGCTGCTCCAACAGCCTCAGCTGCACCACTCCACCTTCCACCAGTGGAAACTCAGCTGACTGCAGTTGGGCTGCTGCTGGATTTGATGCCAGCAGGAAAGTAGGGCCCAGAATCTTGAAATGGAAACAGATATTTAGAGTCTGATAGTGTGAAAATCGCTGCATTAACTGCCAACACAATGTGAAAAGAGGAAAAAGGAAAGAAAAGCAAAGTGTCAGCAAATCTTTGCAGTTTTGCAGTTCAGTTAGAGCCAGTTGATGAAACAGCAGTGAAGGTAAACAGGACGTCAGTAACTGACAGAAATGTTTCCATCTCAAATCAAAGAGTTTGATTATGTGTGTGAGCAGCTGCTGGCTGGAAAGTCTTCAGTCAAACAGCTGTTGGTGTAGAGAAATGAGTCTCTGCTGGTTCACATGTTACCTTCAGTCTGCTGGCTGCAACTAAACACACTCAGCTTTAAAGTCAAACTAACTAGTTTCAACACAACGTTTGGTGGAGGTTTGAAACCCTAATGTGAATCATTATCTGCTGTACGCTGACAATAAATGAGAAGCTGAGAATGAAGCTGATCTCATGTCTTCACTGTGTCTCCTGAGCCTGGAGGGGATGGAGGGGGGGGCATGCTAACCATGTAGCAACATATTCATGCTGCAAACCAACTTAACAGGATGAAACTTGGCTAAAAGCCCATTTTTACAAACAAAATTCAAGTGAAACATCAAGCAGCTGAGCGGGAAGCAAAACACATCCTCTGTCTGAACAGGGTGCCTGTCTGCAGTCACTGATATCTCTCATCTCACGCTCTCCACACAAACAGCCCCTGAACAGATTCCAGCTGTATAACTCATCACTTTACGACCGAAACTCACTGAATAAAACACAGATAAAAAATAAAAACTAACTTACATTTGTAGAATTCCAACTCCAAACGGTTTCTTACCTTTGCTGCTCCTGTAATCAAAAGTTGTCTGGTCTCATAAAACTAGTTTTAGTTATAGGTGGCCATCTTGGAGAAAGTTAAACTGGGTAGCCATCATTTGCATTGTACTGGGAGAAAACTGGAGGAGACGTCACAGCAAAGTTCCATTTGAACACACGTATTTATCTCCATCTTGTGGCCGACTCATAGTACTGAGACCTACAAGCCTCACAGCGTTCTTCAGCTCTGACTGAGACAAATGTTTTTCACACATCTTTTTATTCTCATTTTCCCTCCCTGTGCAGCATTGATCTCTTCTATATTCATTGGTATTAAACAGTATTTTCACATTAAACTCCCAGTAAACAACATGTAAATAGTAAATATGACCAAAACATGGAGACTGATTATATCTTTAAACGTTGTATTTTACTGTCTTTTAATCCAAATCACAGTTTGTCGTAGCAGATTTGTGTGTAAACTGTGTTACAAAACATATACCAACATATACTTATTAACTCTAAACACATCTGAAGGTAAAAACTTTGTAGCTCTGTGATTGGCTGTATGTGTGCTTCCTTCTCTACCTGGCTGCCTCCAGTAAGAGAGAGAGCACTGTGAGATCAGCTGATCGCAGAGTGTCGAGGCCTGAAGGAGGGCGAGGCGATGCTCAGTGGTGCTGGGAGCTCTGGCCTCAGTACCGAACAATGTATCAGCTCCCAGGGCTTTAAGAAACAGCCACCTACCCTCCAATGATTCACAAGAGTCTGACCAAGGCTCTTTCCAAATTACTTTCCACTGATCTGTGGATGATACGCTATTGTTTTGCTAAGTGCTACCGACATGCAGAAGCTTCCTCATGTTATGATCTGCGACCTAATAAGAAGCTTGGCAGCGTTACCCTGGCTACCTACCCGTGCTCTCAGACAAACATGTTGGCAACCTGAGAGAAGGTGGAAGAACAAACTCAGAGTGTCAGATGAAACCCTACAGCGCCATCTGTCTGACTATCAGAGAGCTGCAACATCTGTTTATTTCTAGCCTGGTTTCTAATAACTGTCACAGACCTCTAGTTCTTTTAATATGTTTATCACCCTCAGAAACCCCGTATTCTGCTCATATTATACCTACATTGGACCTCTGAGACTCTTTCCTTAAATTCTTTGTCGTAATATTTTTTGTCCTTCGATCTTCTGTAACCACACCTTCTGACCATGACCCCTCAGTTCCTCCTATGTGGTCCTGGATCAGTTTGAACCCATTTCAGTCTCCTCCCTATCTGAGGTGGTTCATCATCTGCGGCCCACAAAGTGTCCCTCTGACAGCATTCCCTTTTGTCTGATTAAGTCTTTGACACTGTTGGCTCGTGTATTTAGTCACTGATAAATACCTGTATTGTCTCTGGTTATGTTCCAGCTGCTTTTCAACATGCTGTTGTGCAGCCCCTGTTAAAAAAGGAAAATCCTGACCCCTCTGTAATTTCTAACTTCAGGCCATTTTCTAAATGTCTTTCCTATTTAAAGTCCTGGAGAAAGTACCCAGCTGCAAACATTTGAAATGAACCATAAGGTTTATGAAAACAGACCAAACAGTGAAGTTTTGTAAACGTACAAGATGCTTATTAATAATTTAACTTAAATCTCCTCAGCAGACTGCTCACTTTCTGCAATCACCCTCTTTGCAGAGTCCAGGTTGTCTGGCCTCCTGTTTCTGGGTCCTGGTGCCACAGCGTCACTTTACTTTTTTATGTTCTGCTACAGTTGGTCTTGTGTTACACGTAATGCGTGAATTAGATTTTCATTCTAAAACAGGATGTTCTGGATTTTTACGAAGGTAGTTAGAATAAAGCTAAGGGCGGTAGTTGAAATTTGTGTTATGTGGTGGGTACAGGACACATCCTGATCAAAGATAACTGAGAGATTCCTCATGGTGGTGCTGCAGGCCAGGGTGATGCCATCTAGAGTAACTACATCTTTAGGTAATGTGTTTCTGATGTACAATAACTTCAGCTTTGTCTGAGTTTGAGCATTGTCTGAGCATTCTGGGGCATTTTCTTCACCAGGGAAGCACAAAATTCAGGTGGCGGGTTACAATTCAGAATATAAAAATGTAATAGAATATGATGCAGTAATCAGTAGCTTGTTTTGTTTTTAGCTTAAGTTACTTTTTTTTGGACCACACAGAGTTTATTGCATTGCAGGCTGATTGTGCAAATAAACCTTTCTCATAGTATTATATTAGTTAATTAATATTTTTTGGTGCAAGCCATTTTTCAGAACATTTTTAACAAATGCTTTCAAAAAGTGGTGGCTGTACATGTCCCCAGCGTCCCCAAGTGTAAATGAACCTCCCTCCCAGCGCCTCTCTACAGTTTGAGCTATTCATGCTTATCGCTTCACCTCCACTCTCCTGCTGCTTTCTGACTCAGCCTTGTCACTTTGTCACTCATTAACAAACGCCTCCTCCTCTGCCTGGAAGTGGTCGCATCTCTCCTTTAATCCTTTAGTGCCTGTCCTTGCACTACGTCGGGTATAGCAGATGATGTTGAAGCTAATGCAGCCCCTGTAGCAAATATTTTGGTAGTTTTTGCACATTTGGTGGCTTCTGTCTGAAGAATTTTTCTGGGGAGGCCGTAGCATAAGAAACAGAGAGCAGAGGGGGTTGGGGAGAAGAGGTTCCAGGTGAGGGGCCAGACTGAGAATGGTTCACAGAGACCCCTGATGACAAAACAAGGAAGTGGAGGAGAGACGCTGCCCGGAGCCCCCGTCTGGAGCCAGGCCCAGAGGGAGGGCTTGTCAGCGAGCGCCTGGTGGCCGGGTTTGCCACGGAGCCTGGCCGGGCACAGTCCGAAAACGCTACGTGGCTCCCCCCTCTACATCCCTTGGACCCACCATCCATCGGGAGATCCGCAGGGGTTGGCAGCGCTGCCACATGGGTGGCAGTGAAGGCCAGGGGCCTCGACGGACCAGACCCAGGCGGCAGAGGCACCTCTCTGTGGAGGAAGGAGCCGGAACTTGTGCGGGAGATGGAGCGCTACCAATTAGATCAGGTGGGGCTGACCTCCACGCACAGTCTTGGCTCTGGAACCGTGCTCCTTGATAGGGGATGGACATTATTCTTCTCTGGAGTTGCTCAAGGTGTGAGGCGCCAGGCGGGTGTGGGGATACTCACAAGTCCCCGGCTGAGCGCCGCTACGTTGGAGTTTAGTCCGGTGAACGAGAGGGTCGCCTCCCTACACCTTCGGGTAGCGGGGGGGGGGGGACTCTGACTGTTGTTTGTGCATATGCACCAAACAGCAGTTCAGAGTATTCGGCCTTCTTGGAGATCCTGAATGGAGTCCTGTATGCGGCTCCAGTAGGGGACTCCATAGTTCTGCTGGGTGACTTCAACGCATACTGTATGTGGGCAATGACGGAGTTACCTGGAAAGGCGTGATTGGGAGGAACGGCCCCCCTGATCTGAACCTGAGTGGGTGTTTGTTGTTGGACTTCTGTGCTAGTCATGGATTGTCTATAACAAACACCATGTTCGAGCATAAGGATGCTCACAAGTGTACATGGTACCAGAGCACCCTAGGCCGAAGATCAATGATCGATTTTGTAATCGTTTCATCGGATTTGAGGCCGCATGTTTCGGACACTTGGGTGAAGAGAGGGCGGAGCTGTCAACTGATCACCATCTGGTTGTGAGTTGGGTCAGGGGTGGGGAAGACTCTGGACAGACCTGGTAAGCCCAAGCGGGTAGTCGCGGGTGAACTGGGAGCGTCTGGTGGAAGCCCCTGTCTGTGAGATCTTCAACTCAAACCTCCGGCGGAGCTTTTCTGGCATCCCTGTGGAGGTTGGGGACATTGAACATTGAGTGGGCAATGTTCAAAGCCTCTATTGCTGAAGCTGCAGCGGAAAGCTGTGGTCTCAAGGTCTTAGGTGCCTCAAGGGGCGGTAACCCTCGAACACCGTGGTGGACACTGGTGGTCAGGGAAGCCGTTACGACACTATGGGAACGCCTCTAGGCGTAGCAGGTCTGAATGTGAATGAAATCACTCCAATCCAATTGGTTTGTAGCTAGAACGGTAGGGGGTGACTAAATAACCGGAGGAGTATAAAGCACACTTGTACACACTCATCATTAGCTTAACCTATGAAGCACGCTACGCTACAGGCGGGGAGAGAGGTGCGGCGGACCGACGCAGTGTCTCGTTCCCCTTCTCGGGGAACCAGGGTTACATATGTAACCCGAGACGTTCCCCTTCGAGGGAACTCGAACTGCGTCGGTTACGACATTATGGGAACGAGATACCCACTAAACCATGCCGAAAACCCCGCCTGCCCCAGTGTGCAATAGAGTGGCACGACTAAGAGGAGAGCGCACGAGTGCCAAGTGCCGAAGGAAGGTCAAGACTGTAAAACCGATTGAATGTGTGCGGAGTGGCCCAGCCAGCCGCTTCACAAACATCCTGCAAAGAAGCCCCGGAAAGGAGGGCTCGAGAGGCCGCCATGCCTCTGGTAGAATGAGCCCTGACAGCCACAGGTGAAGGCAAACCGCGCACCTGATAGGCCAGGGAAATAGTTTGAATAATCCAGTTGCTAATAGTATGTTTGGATGCAGGGAGCCCAGCCCTGGGGAACCCAAAACACACTAGCAGCTGGTAGCCTTCCTCCAACGGGAGGACCTCAGAGAGTAAATAGTCAGTGCTCTGACAGGGCAGAGCAGATGAAGTCTCCCGTCCTCCGCCGTCACATGAGGTGGAGGATGAAATGCCTGCTGCTCTGTGGACCCTGCCACACAAGAAGGCACTTTAGGGATGTATCCTGGACGAGGGTGCAGGATAGCCCTAATATTCCCCGGGGCAAACTCCAGGCTTTGCGGGAACCGAAAGCGCTTGAAGATCCCCCACCCTCCTCAGAGAGGTGATAGTAAGGAGAAAGGCCCGCTTGAGGGTCAAGTGCTTAGCCTCAGCTGACTCCAGGGGTTCGAAGGGGGCCTCAGCCAATGCCCCAAGAACCACCGCCAGATCCCAAGTGGGAACCTTGGACCGAGTTGCAGGTCCCATCCTCCGGGCACCACAGAGGAACGTACAACCAAGGGAAGTCTCCCCAAAAACCCGTCCCTCAGAGGGGCGTGGAAAGATGAAATAGCTGCCACGTACACCTTGAGGGTGGAAGGGGAAGACCAGCAGAGAACTGGTCCTGGAGGAACTCAAGTACCTGAACCACTGGGCAGGTAACAGGGTCCACCGACCGCTCCCTACACTAAGTGGACAAAACACTCCACTTCAGGCCTTACACCCTCCGTGTGGACGGGGCCCTGGAGCTGAGGAGGGTCTTGACTGCTCCAGCTGTTAGACCCGCCTATAGGTACTATGCCCCCTCAGGGGCCAGACCCACAGTCGCCATACGGCGGGGCAAGGGTGAAGCCGGCCCTGCGCCTGGGACAGCAAGTCTCTCCTCAGAGGGACCTGCCATGGCGGGCCGTCCAGGAGCGACATGATGTCCAAGAACCACACCCGGGTCTGCCAGAACGGGGCTACGAGCAGTAGGCTGACATAGTCCTGGCGGACCCGCTCCAGAACCCCCGGGAGCAGAGCGACTGGGGGAAAAGCGTACAGACGTAGCCTCGGGCACGAATGTACCATGGCGTCCAGACCCAACGGGGCAGGTGCGTCCCGAACGTGTAAATGGCGGGATAACATCACCTGTTGCCACGGTGGAGGGGACCTTGGTCGGCCTCCGGGGGGGTGGGTGTGTGTGTGTGTGTGGGGGGGGTCTTCCTCAGAGGGACCCCCCCCTGTGAACCATCTGTGAACGTCCAACTGAAGAAGGAGGTCTTCCGGGATTTGTTGTCTCGGAGGACTCTGGAGGCGGTTGCAAGGTATCAACAGGCCCGAAGGACTGCAGCCTCTGCTGTGGCAGAAGCAAAGCAGCGGGTGTGGGAGAAGTTCGGAGAAGACATGGAGAAGGACTTTCGGTCGGCACTAAAGTGTTTCTGGAGAACTGTCCACCATCTCAGGAGGGGGAAGCGGGGAACCATCCAAGCTGTGTACAGTAAGGATGGGACCCTGTTGACCTCAACTGGGGAGGTAATTGGGCGTTGGAGGGAACACTTGGAGAGTGATGTAGTTTTATATGTTTATTGGCCCTTAAATCCTTCA
>JALXJV020000023.1:2251182-2270179 GCA_024633595.2 Lepomis macrochirus | reverse complement strand
TTTCAGGGGCTCAATCCAGCATTTCTAATAATAACTTAAAAATAACTTTTATGCATAGAAGATGGCTTTATGAGATTTTCTACTGTAGCCATCTACCTAATAATATATTTATACATCAATGTACCTACACACAGAACAGTTTTTACTAAATGACCATATGTATTAAACATAATTTTTGATGGTTTATGGTTTAACGTTCACAGCGTGTGCTTCCATAGGCGCTGACATTGTTTTGTCATTCAGCTGCTGCCCAGGAAACGTTCCCGGATTGTTTTCCCTGTTGCAGGTCTGAAATGTCCCAGTCCGGAGCAGCCCGGGACGCAGCGCCCTCCAGGCCGGTCGGTGGCGCTAACGCACCGTTTCGTTGTTTTGCCAGCCGCCCATAAACTCCCATAAAGAAGGAGAAGTTGTGTTTTGTTGCTGCTAGCTTGACTCGGGAGCAACAGAACAGGGATTTTGGTGGATTTTCTGGACCGGTTTGAACCCGACGAGGGATTTCCTGTGTCCACAGCTCCCTGCTGGGATAAACTCGGCAAATAAAAACATCTGTGCCGTGTCTCGCGCGTGTCTGTCCCGGCTGAGGGGGGACCGTAACTGAAACTAACGGACTCCGGTTTATCCAGAAATTTCCTCCGCTGCCATAATAAACCGCACCGGTACCGGTAAGTGGCCAGTTCGACCTTCGGGTTTGTGTTTTTCTTGTGTTCGGTGCTGAGCGGTAATAAAACCTCCAGCTCTCACATTCCTGCACAGCCCCGTGAGTTCAGACACGTCCAGCTGCCGCCCTGTCATGTAATCACTGACACCGCGGGCCTCCCACACTTTAAGGCTTTAACTAGACAGGTGAAATGAAGATGCACTGAAAACATGCCATGTGAACACAGAAGAAACAAAGGTGCTAAAACAAAGTGGCTTCAGACAGACAAAAACATTTAGGCACCAATCAGTGACTTTAACAACTTCCCGACTCAGTTTGTTTTTGGGTTTTCTTCCTGTGAGCAGGACAGAAGAGGAGGGAATCACGCCTGCTTTGACTCAGCAGGGGTGAAATTACATGAAAAACATTGATCTGCAGGAGAAACAGAATGACTGAGAGCCGCACTGACTTATATTATTTATATTACTTTATATCACTTTATATGTTGAATTGTCACCTGCCGCCTGAATTTTATTTTCCCTTTTCACCAGTAAAACATTTTCACCGTAAAATGCAGGAAGGGCAGAAATCTGTGCAGAGTGTTTCACCAGATTGCAGGAAGTGTTTAATGCTGAAAGTCTAATCTGATCCCCTGTTTCGCCCCCGTTTTTCAGCACAAAGTGACGCCTTTGGTTTCTTAAAGTGACTGACTGTTACGTTCAAAACTATAAAATTCAATTCATAAACCAACAAATAACAGGAATAAACATCCAAAATCCTGAGTAGTTCAGTAGTGGTGGTTTTGTTTTGCAGAGGGAAGGTGTTACACTCACATCTGTGACCTGACAGATTTCGTGACACCAAATGGTTTGGTGAAGTTTAAGAATGAACATGTAAGGAAGCTAATTTACATAAAGGGATGTAAATGATAACTTAAAAAATCCTTATGTTGTGTTTAAAATTGTGAGATGAACATTTTGGCTTTGTGACTTCAGACAAAAAGACCAGATGTTAAGTTAAATACTCAGCATTTATAGTTAGAAACAGGAGAAAGAGAAAGTTTGAGCAGCTGGACAGGATAAAAAGGGACAAGTTACAGTATTTTAACCTTTAAAAAAAACCTTTTTAATAACTGATTTAATTAGTTAAATGTTGTCTGAACACGAGCAGCCAGAAGAAATAAACTCTGACACGCACATTTTATCTGTGTGACGTCTGCAGGCCGGATGGCTCTCTGCTGCCTGTTGGTCCACGTCTTCCTCTTCGCCTGCTGCTCGGCGCATAGCGACGTCTTCACCTCCATCGGTGAGTGAATCCAGGTTTCCTCCCTCAGTGGGATGGAACAAACTAAAGTGTCCTCAGCTGTTTGATTTCCTCTGAAATGAATTAATGAATTAAACTTCGAGTGTTTTGATTGGATGAGAGAAAACAGCTACAGATGATGTGATGATGAGAAGTGTTGCAGCACATGAAGGGAGAAAAGAAGTGTTGTATAATCAAAGTAACGCCGTTTAGAGTTTAAATCACCCAAACTGAAGAAAGTCTTGCTGCTGTAGCTCTTAACTGTGTGTCTGTTCTCAGGTCACATGACCGACCTGCTGTTCACGGAGAAGGACCTGGTCACCTCCCTGAAGGACTACATCCGAGCGGAGGAGAGCAAACTGGAGCAGATTAAAAAGTAAGAGACAGTTCAGACCTCAGGTCTAAAATACTTTCAGGACGCAACAGCAGGTGGCAGCGCAGGCTGGAGGCAGCGGGAGGACTCCCAGTTTCAGCCCAGCTGCTGCTGACGGATCATCTTTGCTGCATGTTGTTCAACCTTTTCATGATTTGGGCTTTTATTAAATCCCTGAATGTTGCTGCTGAATGAAAAAGAGGACGGTTTAAATCTGATCCCTGAAAACTTTTCTTCTTTGTACTTCACAGACGGCTGCTGATTCAGCTTTTCATTCTTTCTGACTGACAGCACACAGACATTTTTTGGAACTCGTCTTTATCAGGATCTCCGTCAGCGTTTCTGCCTTCAGCTGTTTGTTCCTTATAAAACACTAACTGTTAAATTAGTGACGGACCCAAATTAAAATTCTTGACCGAAACAGAATAAGAATATAATGAAAACTTTGAACACTGAACACATTCACATTTTTTCCCCATTTATCTCACCTTTTTCTCACCTTTGCATTTCCTCAGTGTTTCCACAGGATGTGGAGAGACTGTGGGGGGGGGGGGGGGGGGGGATAATTGACATGAGTCCATTTCCTTTTAATGGACACATGTAATATGTTTTCTACTTCCTGTGAATATAATCCAGTTAATCTCATTTCCATCCTGTGCAGACCAGAGCTGCAACTAACGACTGTTTTCATTCGATTAATCTGTCGAATAATCGACTATTCGGATTATGAATCTCAAAGTGACACAGTGCTTCTCATTTAGCTGTCAGCCTTTAAATTAAACCTGACGTTGTTTCAGTGCTAATTAACAGTCAAGACTATAAAATAAATCCTGCTTTCAAAATGCAGCTTTTAATGAGCGTTTTTGCTGCAGCAACAGAAAGTTCCTCTGAAATCAGCTGATCTGCTGTTTAGTGACGAAGCAGTTTTTACACGCCAGCACTGCGACACCCCGGGACAAACTGACCCCGTGTACAAAGGAAGGAAGAACGTCCTGCATTTCATTTGCTGAATTTACAAGAGGGGATAAATAACGCGACTCTGTAGCAGACAGCGTTTCACTGTAAATCCAGTTTCCCCAGGTTCAGACCGTCCTGCCTGAGTGAAGAGTGAAACGCTGCCACACTCTGGTTTCTGTGCTGGAGACGGTTCAGCAGGTTGAACCCAGTTCTTTGTGTGTTCAGATGGGCCGACAAGCTGGACGTCCTCTCTGCGGCTGCGACTCAGGACCCCGAGGGCTTCCTGGGACACCCGGTGAACGCCTTCAAGCTGATGAAGAGACTCAACACAGAGTGGGCGGAGCTGGAGAGCCTGGTGCTCACCGACATGTCCGACGGTACCGAGACAAACTCTCACCTTTCAGATTTGTGTCTCCGGTCAGAGACGCTGACCGCTCCTCTGTGTGTGCGTGTGTTCTTCTTCTGTGGTGTTTTCAGCGTTCGTCTCTAACCTCACCATCCAGAGGCAGCACTTCCCCAACGATGACGACCAGACCGGAGCTGCCAAAGCTCTCACGAGGCTGCTGGACACCTACAAGCTGGACACCAACGCCATCGCCACCGGAGAGCTGCCAGGTGAGCAGAAGGCCTGCTGGGCGTAAGGGGGGGGATCAGGGACCCAGATCAGGGACTTTCTTAGAGTCCTGATAGGTTCCTGTTGTGAGAGGAAGTGAAAGTCCACCCAGTCATGTCGAAACTGAACCCCAGCTTGGGTTTTCTCCCCCTCTCTCGCCTGCTCAGGCTCGTCCTTGGACGCCTCCCACCGGAGCGTTCTGACGGTGGACGACTGCTACGACCTCGGGAAGGTGGCGTACTCGGACGCGGACTACTACCACACGGAGCTGTGGATGGTTCAGGCCCTGAAGCAGCTGGATCGGGGAGAGACGTCCGGCACCGCCGACGCCATCTCTATCCTGGACTACCTGAGCTACTCGGTCTACCAGCAGGGGGACCTGGAGAGAGCGCTGGACTTCACCAAGAGGCTGCTGGAGCTCGGTCAGTCACATGACACCTCTGTTAGCTCGTAATCTGATCCACCAATCAGCTGCGACAGGCGGTCGAGTCAGTCAGAATAATATGTTAAAGGGTTTAGTGTCATTTATACTTAGCCTGACGTGCTCATCCTCAAAAATGTAACTGCACGTCGGGGAGACGCGGACCGTAAGCTCTGTGATTGGTTGTGTTGGGAACGCCCAACGCTGCCATGGTGTTGCGTGTGAAACCAGTGCGGTTCTGTGCGGTCGAACGCCGTGACTGTACGTAGAACAAGGCTGCCGACGGAATGGATTTCGAGCAAACTGACCGACTGCGTTCTGATTCTGCCCGTTTAGACCCGACACACCAGCGAGCCAACGGGAACCTGAAGTACTTTGAGTATCAGCTGGCGAAACAGAACAAGGTGGAGGAGGAGGAGGAGGAGACGCAGAAGAAGGGTCGAGCTGACGATTACCTGCCAGAGAGGAGGAAGTACGAGCAGCTGTGTCGCGGCGAGGGCCTGAGGATGGTGAGGAGGGCGGGGCTACACGCTCAGATACCTGTTTGATGTCACGAACTCACCCCGTCTTTCTCTGTCAGACTCCCCGCAGGCGAAGCCGCCTCTTCTGCCGTTACTATGACAACAATCGCCACCCGAAATACGTGATCGGTCCGGTGAAGCAGGAGGACGAGTGGGACCGCCCCCGCATCGTCCGATACCACGACATCGTGTCGGACGGGGAGATCGAGAAGGTGAAGGAGCTGGCCAAACCCAGGGTGAGTGCAAGCGTCAGCTGAGGAAGGTCAGAACTCAGACCCAATCAGGCGCCGCGGCGATCGGCCGCAGGGTTGTGTGGCGGCGTTTACTCACGCTTCAGAAGTTAACCACTGAAAAACAACCAGAAACTAAAGTTTTATCTTCCTGATTCTCCAGTTTTAGACTGAGAGCCAGACACACTGCGAAAACAAGAAAAAAAGCATTAAAATGGGGAAAATTACTTAAAATAAGCAAAATTATCTGCCAACAGACGAACATTTCACTCACTTAAGGCCAAAAACAACTTGGAACAAGTGAAATTCTCTGACGTAAAGCCGCCTGGTGAGAAGAAAGATCTCATCTGACAGAAAACGAGTATATTTTGCCTTCAACTAAGAGAATTAATCTGACTAAGATCTTAGTTTTTGCAGTGCAGATGTTGAAGCTGGGAGAGAATCATCGTTGGCCGCCAACATTTAAAATAAAGCGCGCAGCGTCTGAAGTGGTCTGAGTTCAGCCCCGGACCCTGAAAGGTTTTGGGCTGCAGGACCTCCTGCTGTGCTGCTGCTGGTGTGAAACTATTCAAACTAACAAACACTGTGAACTAATGACGACGTGGTGAGCAGTGGTGGAAGGTACCCGAGTGGATTTACTCAAGCGCACAGTTTTGAACAGTTTCCTTCTTTAGCTGTGATTGTCGTTTTTACTCCGCCTCTTTGATCTGAAGCTGCAGTTAAAAAATACTTTTCAGGTTTGACCTAAAACAGAATCTGATGAGCTCATAAAACATTCCTGAAGGTCCCAGCGTTTGTCAACAGTTTTGGGGCCCAAAGATGCTAAAGATTAGAGAAAAGTCCAGAAAAGGAGACCCTTCATGTTGTTCAGGTGACCCTTTAGAGGGGCCCGACCCCTAGGTTGGGAACCCCCGGACTGAACTGTCTATAAAGTCACTTCGGTGCTTCCACCACTGACCGCGAGGTGCACGGCGGCGGCGCTGAAGACGCCCTCTGACAGCATGCCGGTGTGAATGAGTGTGCGTGCAGCAGGGAGTCGGTGTGTGTCTCCCTGTAACTGTCGGCCGATTGGCTCCACAGCTGCGTCGAGCCACCATCTCCAACCCCGTAACCGGCGTGCTGGAGACGGCCCACTACCGCATCAGTAAGAGGTAAGAGCCCCCCCCCCTCCGCCGCCGCCTCTCTGCTGGCTGACAGCAGAAACAGAATTTACTGAAGTTCTTTAACTTTCTGCTTCACAACATCTCAGAGGGAAATTTGTTCTTTTTACTTCACTGCGTTTATCTGAAGATCTTCAGACAAACACGGGAGCAGTTTGTAACGAATCTCCCGACACGTCACAGATTCACATCTTAATTTATTTACCGACAGAACGAATCTTTAATATTTTAATCAGCAGAAACACAAAACGCTGGGGACGCTTCCCGCTCAGCTCGCTCTCATTGGCTGCTGCAGGTGTCCGATGGCGGAGCCTGGATCCAGCCTCAGCTCGGGGAAACGCCCTGCGATTGTTGGGCGGACGAATTTAACCCAGAACCTGCCCAGTTAGCTTCTAGCGTCCAGCAGCTGAAAAGATTAGCACAAGGGCGCCACCGAAAAGTAAAGTTTCTAATTTTCATCCTCGTGTTAATAATGTGACGAAAACTAAGCTGACAAAATTTGAACGTTATCTCATAATATTTAGTGGGAGCTCAACACTGACAGAGTTTTACAATATTCACGTCGGCCCCTTAAGGTTGGGAACCCGAACTTGTTCTCGTTAAGTGACCTTTACTGTACCAGAAAATAACTGGTAGGTGGCGCTAAGAAGGAGAATAATAAAGATTAACACGACACACATGGTGCAGTGTCGCCTTTCTGAGTGGAGTTTGCATGTTCTGTCTGTGTGGGTTCTCTTCATGTTCTCCTGCTTCCTCCCTCTGTCCAAAGACTCTTTGCCCTCAGGCGTGAACGTGTGCGTTCACCAGTGACCAATCACAGCCCTGCTCAGAGTTAACTGCACTACTGACTACAGCTGCTACACTGCAGACTCAAAAATATTATTCTGAGTACACAGTACATCACATTTATTCATTTAGCTGACGCTTTTATCCAGAGAGACTTACAAATGCTAGTAGGGGTTAAGTGTCTTGCTCAGGGACACAGTGGGGATTGAACCCGGGTCACCAAAGGCAAGCGTCTTAACCATTGCGCCATCCCTTCCCCAGTATTTAAACCAAATCAGAATCTGAAAAAGAACAGTTAAATTATATAAAAATTATAAAAATACTTCCTGAAGGATTCATTTCCTTTGGTAGAGAAAATTTGAATTAAATAACATTTTATTGTGATGAAAGTAAAAATAAAACCATCGAAACTTCTCAGTTACTTTGCATCACAAAAGGAACAGAATGGGGGGCACCCTGATTAATACGTCAATCA
Organism: Lepomis macrochirus; assembly: GCA_024633595.2. NCBI lineage: Eukaryota > Metazoa > Chordata > Actinopteri > Centrarchiformes > Centrarchidae > Lepomis > Lepomis macrochirus. Next base: position 2,262,704 of record JALXJV020000023.1, on the reverse strand, counting down.
ATGAGTCGACTGACAGGAAACAAACTGAACATCTGTTTGCTGCTGAATGGCTGTACTTCCTGTTTGAGCTCTGGACTGTTGGTGGTTGTGGAGGCGTGTCTTTGGGCTCTGGGTAACTATGACGACAAACCAACCAATCAATGGATTCATGGAGGAAATAATCAGCAGATTGATCCAGAATAAAAATAATAAGGTGATTTTAAAACGTCCTGCCAAGAATGTTTTGTCTACATGAGGGAAGAAACGGAGTCAAAGGCTTCTGGGTTTGACTCTCGTTTCCTGTTTGTCACGTGAGGCAGCAGGAGACTCTGACGGACAGGAAGCAGGCCGAGCGTTACGCCCTTTGATGTGAATGATCGTGTTTAATTTTATTCAGCAGCGGCGTGTGGATTCAGGGGGAACAGTGCCTGAGCAACATCGTTGTATTTGGGGCTGTGTGATACGACTGAAACCTCGTATCCTGACATGCAACATGTGAATTCAATGAAATATCAGCTGTTTGATCAGCTGCACAATTAATCGAATACTGATCGCGATTACGATTTCAGCTTCCCACAATTAAATGAACATATCGCCGTTTAACGTGCGAGCTCCGCCCGTGGAAAACTCTGCTGCTTATCAAATCAAGCGCTTCCTAAACTTACAGCCAATGGGGCGATTTGGCTGCACGCGTTCGCTCCTGCTGCCGCAGGCTGCCGGAGCTGGACGGGCCCTTCTAGTCGGCGCCGCGGTCCGTCAGACGCGGCTCTCGGCTCTGCGAAGACCACACAAGTATATTTTTGACTGAAGCTGCGCAGAGCAGACCGAACTGGGCAGGAAGTCAGACCCGGGCAGTTTTCAAAATAAAACACCCTGTGCAGACTCCCGAATGAATGAATCAACAAAAACACAGTTAAAGAACCATTTATCTATTTAATGATAGAAGAAGCACAAACATCAAGCACACGTTAGGCTCCCTGTGGAGATGCAGCCGAACAAAACCGGGTCGCAGAGAGTCGTTGCTGGTGAGCAGAGCAGAAGCACAAGAAGGACAAAGTGACAACAAACCAAGAACGTGCTCAGCTCCTGAAACGTGTCGCCACAAAACCGCAGCAGCTTTCTGGCTAAAATGTTATTTATATTTTGCTTCTAGGAGACGATGCGCTTCTTATTCTGATGCACAGATTTCTACATCAGCAGAAATCATGGATGTGAAAACTGCTCCCTGTTTATTTAAATGTGAAAGTAATAAAAATACGATGTTTATAAAATCAATAAATAATCGTGATAATCGTTTTGGCCCTTCTGTTGGAGTTTCCACCTGTAACTCGTGATATTTGTCTGCATCGTAGAGGAGGTGCATGACTGTGTAGGAATCCAACGAGGACACAGCGAGTAATGGAAGGACCGCTAGCTAACTGTCGCTAGCTGCTGCAAAGCTAACATCACAGCACGTCTTGGTGAACCACAGAGGAAGCGAGTGTTTGTGGGCGGGTCTTTAAACTTCACTGTCCTCCATGTTTGTGTGATAATCAGTGATGTAACAGGTGTTCAGTGTTGAATCCATTTGAATCACAGATTAGCGCCTAATTTTTCACATCAGGACGTTTATATCAGAGCTAAAGGACTAAAAACTGATCAGGAGCAAAAATCAGCCTGGAAAGAAACGACGATTTTACATTTATTGTGATAATTGTTGATGTCACATGAGATTAGCAATCCTCTGAATGCAGCCTTTAATCAGGCGACCCTGCGAGGAAAACAAAAGATCTGAACTCTTAATCAGAGTTTTACAGTATAATCATCATATCACACAGCCCCAGTTGCGTTGGAACTTTTGGATAAGTAAAATACTTCTTCCACGCTTGATGCACACGTGGTCGGTCATGTGATCAGCGTCTCTATAAACACTCGTGTCGACTGAGTTGTTGCAGGAAACTCAGCGGACGCAGAGTTTGAACGTTGTGTCCTGAAGCTCCTGTTGCCTCTCTGACTGCAGCATCTCTGCAGCTGGTGACCGCTCTCTCTCTCTCTCTCTCTCTCTCTCTCTCTCTCTCTAACTGTAACGTGATTGGTGGTTAGCTAAGACGTGCCACGGTGCATGACCCTCAGACAGGCAAACTGACCACGGCGCATTACAGAGTCTCCAAGAGGTAAGAGAGCCGGACGGAGGCGTCAGATCATCAGTAGGTTACAGAAAAGGTTAAATAAAATATTTCTGACTCTTTAAATTCTTACACTTTAACAGTGTCTGTGAACAGACTCACTGTAAGGCAGCAGCTCGCACATAAATCTGGAACATTAAAGTCTCTCTTTCTGTTTTCCTCTCGTGTCCTTGTTGTTCTGTGACGTAGCTCTTTGTTAACGTCTGGCTGCATCCCAAGTCTCTCGTTTAATAATTAGTCATTGGGTGTGAATGCTGCAGAAGTGTCCCGTTAACTTTCATCGTGCTGCAGTCGGAGTCAGTCACATGTGGGCTGATCAGTCCTGAGACCTGATGAATCCAAAGACAAACTTTAATATTTCACCATCAGAATCTCAATAAATTCAGATGATGAAGGAAAAATATGGAAGTGACCCTGAGCAGGTATCAGGTACAGAGAGAGTCTTTATTAGGACCCTGTGCAGACACGTGGGCCCAGTCCCAGTCCTGAACCCTCACAGACTTGGTAGGTGGTGCAAGAGGCTGCGAGGGCCCGAAGTCTTTTAATGGGACAGCACCGAACTTAAAGGTTAAAAAAAAGAACCCAGTTTTGTGTTCTGGAGCCGTCGGGACCAACGAGGATCAGAGAGGTCCGAGTCAGGGAGAGAGCTCAGCCTCCTTTAGGAACCGACAAGGGAAGGAAACGAGGACGCATGAAGAGACTTGGGATGAACCATCATGTGTTCAAGATACTCACAGTGAGGCAGCTGTCCTCCCCACCTTCCCCTCCTACCCCTCCCACCCCAGTGCCTGGCTCACAGCGTTTGAACACCCGGTGGTGGATCAGATCAACCAGAGGATCGAGGACATCACCGGCCTGGACGTCTCCACGGCTGAGGACCTGCAGGTAAACTCACCTGTCTGCTTCTCTTCCTCAGGACAAACAGTCAGGTCCAGTTTTCACATTTCACATTTGATACTGATATTTCTTTTTTTTAAAATTATTATTATTTAAATCATTTTTATTTTTTATTATTTAAATGTTTAATATATTATTATTAATATAATTATATATATATGTTACCTTTTCATTTAAATTTTTAATGTATTTTAATTTTCCTAACACACTTTAATTATCTGTTTAATGAAATGTTTGGGGTTGATTGTTCTGATGTTTGTTGATGTGAATATTGTTGTTATTCATACAAATAAAGCTAATTTGAATTGAATTAAAATGTCCAGATCAACACCACATTCAAACTTTTCATCTGCATGTCTTTAAATATTCTTTGTCTGGACGCAGGTGGCGAACTACGGCGTGGGAGGACAGTACGAGCCTCACTTTGACTTCGGACGGGTAAATGAACGTTTCCCTCTCGGCAGCAGGAGGCTCTTTACTTCAGAGGACGTAGTAATACCACAGTGTAGAAGAACTCTGTTACCAGTAAAAGTGTAAATAAACTCTGTAGGACGACATCTCTGATTCTGACGACGTTACTGTTGTGATCTTTCAGAAAGATGAACCGGACGCGTTTGAAGAGTTGGGGACAGGAAACAGAATCGCCACCTGGCTGCTTTACGTCAGTAACCACACGATGTTTTGTTCTACTTTATCAGTTCTGTTTTTATTGGTTATGAAGCTGCTCAGACGTCGAATCTTCACTTATAACAAAATCATTTTTTAGCATTTCTTTCTAGATGAACCTAAAATCTACATGTTTCTAGGATTTATCATACGAATAAATCTTCACAGTCAAACAGTCCTGCTTACTGTGAAAAAGAAAATGTGCCAAACGTCCATGTTTGAAGCTGAAGGGTTAATCTGTCTCCTCCTTCGCGCTGCAGATGAGTGATGTACAGGCAGGGGGCGCCACCGTCTTCACTGATGTGGGAGCTTCTGTCCGGCCCAAAAAGGTACAGTTCACTTTAGTGCTGCAGCTCCATCCTGCCTCTCACAGGGTGAAGGCCAGTAAGGGATAGGAATTATACGATATATAAAATATCTGCCAGCGTGTAACAGACCTCAAACTGAAGGACAATCTGCTCAGATGTTTCTGGGCTCATTTAAAGGCTCATTTCTGTGTTTAGTTCTCTCAGTAACACAAACTAACCAACATCTTCTGGAAGGTAAAATGAAGGTTTTTACAGTGGAGTCTGGTGGCTTTGAAGAGCGTGATTTAACACCTGCTTCTGTTTAAACAGGTCTGAGTTTGTTACATAAAACCTCTTACAGATTGTAAAATATATAAAACCATCTGTCGGTGCGTAGTGGACTAAAACTGTTCCTGGTCTTCATCACCCACTTCTGCTCCTGTTTAACCAAAATTACACACGTTAAATTACGTTGTTTTGTCAGTGGAGTCTGGTGGCTTTGAACAGAGCGGCTGTTTGTGGTGAAACGAAAAGGAATGAATGAATCTTTATTATTGTGTCATCCGTATAAATACAGCCTGCATGGGCTTACAAGACACCAACATTAATATACAAAAACAAAATGAAAACTAGAACTGCGAGCAGTTGTAAACGGGGTCCAAGCCACCTGTCGCCAGTCGCCACCCTACGCCCGCGAGCGGCTGAAGTCGTCCGGAGCCCCGCCGATGTCAGCGTGAGGTCCCCGGCGAGGTCTCGATGGGCAGCTCGAACCGAGTAGACGCGGCGTGTTTGAAAATGCCATTGAAATGAATGGGCTTCAGCGACGGCGTTTGAGCTTCGATACGGCGCGCTTTTGGCGAATCGCACCAAAACGCTCAGGTGTCATCTGGGCCCCTCGGTGAAGAAGTGACCGAAATTTGGTGTCGATGGGAGCTGCGGTACTGGAGATATAAAATGCATGTAAGTCAATGGGAGTTTTTGATTTATGATGAACAGCGCCACCGTTTGGCCAATTGACACCAAATTTGACACAGGCCTTTGGGAAGTCCAGCGCATAAGGTCTCCAAGTTTGGTGTTGATCGGGCATTGCAAACCTTGTGAAAATGTGTGCTTGTTTGAAATCCCATTCATTTCAATGGGGTTTCTGTAGGCATTTCAGCTTCGATTGTAGCGCCACCTTTAGTGCGAATTGCACCAAATTTTTGTGGTGTCATCAGGGCCTCATGGGGAACAATTGACCCAAATTTGGTGTCCATCGGACCAGCGGTTCTGGAGATATAAAATGCATGTAAGTCAATGGGAGTTTTTCCGATATGATGAAGAGTTCCACCGTTTGGCGATTGACACCAAATTTGACACAGCCCTTCGGGAAGTCCAGCCGCATAAGGTCCCCAAGTTTGGTGTTGATCGGGCATTCCAAACCTTGTGAAAATGTGTGCTGGTTTGAAATCCCATTCATTTCAATGGGGCTTCTGACCGGCATTTCAGCTTCGATTATAGCGCCACCTTTTGGCCGAACTGCATCAAATTTTTGTGGTGTGACGAGGGGCCCATGGGTAACAATTGACCCAAATTTGGTGTTAATGGGACATGCGGTTCTGGAGATATAAAATGAATGTAAGTCAATGGGATATTTAGGGGGTAGCGCCAACTAGCGGCGAATTGCACGAAATTTTGCACAGCCCTTCAGGGGGCTGTCTTACATAAGGTACTCAAGTTTGGTGTTGATCGGCCACTCCTAACCTGAGATCTGACATCACTTCCTTTATTAGCGTTTTTTACAAACGTTTCTTAAGCGTAAAATTGCGACATTTTTTGTCGTATCAAAATTCCCTCTACAAACTTTGTAGAGCTCGGTCCAGAGATTATCCGTGCCAAGTTTCGTTGTCGATCGGACTTGCGGCTTGGAGGAGATGATTTCAACCCGGCTTGTCGGTTTTGCAATTTTGCGCGAAAAGGTAAAGGCGGAAATGGGCGTGGCCTACATCAGGTGATTCAGCTCAATCACCCGAACGAGTTGACATAAGATTTATGAATGTGCGATGTAGTTGGCCTTAGTAATGAAGAAAAATGTACTTTGTTTGAAAATCCCATTCAAATGAATGGGGCATTTGAGCTTCGATTACAGCGCCACCTTTTTGCCGATCTGCACCAAATTGTTGTGGTATCATCAGGGCCCCATGGGTAACAAGTGACCCAAATTTGGTGTCAATCGGACTTCGCGGTTATGGAGATATAAAATGAATGTAAGTCAATGGGATTTTTGAAAATTTTTTTAATTTGCAATAACAGCGCCACCTATGGGCACATTAGGTTCCCCTTTGGTGCATGGCATCAGGGGACCATGCTGAACAATTCGACACTGGTTTCATGTCAATGTGACTTGTGGTTATAGAGGAACTAATTTTCTGGATTAAAGAGCGCCACCTAGGGGCGAGTTGCACCAAATTTTGCACAGGCCCTCAGGAGGGCGTCCCAAATGAGTGGTCCAAATTTGGTGTTGATCGGCCATTCCAATCTGAAGTTATGCCCTCACTTTGCGCTAGTAGCGTTTTTCGCAAATATTTGTTAGCGTATAATTGCGACATTTTTAGTCGGATCAAAATTCCCTCTACAAAATTTATAGAGCATGGTCCAGAGATTATCCATGCCAAGTTTAGGTGTCGATCGGACTTGCGGCTTCGGAGGAGATGATTTTGGCGGTATGTCAGTTTTCAGCTGTAGCTTGAAAAAAAGTTTAGGCGGAAATGGGCGTGGCCTATACCAGGAGATTCAGCTGGATCCCCGAGCAGCGTGGATATAAGGTTTTGATATACGCCATGTAGGCGGGAGTTCCAAGCCTAAGCGCAAAAATTTGTCATAGCGCCCTAGTGGTAGAAGTGTGCGGATTTTGGCCTGAGGTACTCTTGAGCCTAAGCGAAAAATTTGTCATAAGCCCCTAGTGGTAGAAGTGTGCGGATTTTGGCCTGAGGTACTCTTGAGGCTCGCGAACCTATCTTGTGAGTTTAGCGTCCCTAGCATTTCACGGGGTATGCTGCAGTATGAGTTTTATGCACGGAAGAAAAAATAATAATAAAAGCGAAGCGATTCCAATAGGGTTCCTGCACGCTGGTACAGGCAACCGCGATGCTTTGCAATCGCGGTTCCCAGCCCACTCGGGCTTGGACCCCTAATTAATATACAAGATAGCCAGTCCAGAGTACATCATATACATTACTAATATTAGAAACAAAATAAAGAATCTGTAAAATCAGCTGTCTGATCGTGGGGAGTTTTGATCCGTCCACAGAGATATTCATTTATTAAACCAGCAGATAATCCAGATTATAAGATGCTGGTTTCAGCTCCACAGTGAAGTGTTGCTATAATAACATAATTATAATAATAACCTTTATTTATAGAGCTCTTTAAAAAACAAGTTACAAAGTGATTTAACAAGTGAAAAAACAATAAAACACAAAGCAAGAAAACACGTAAGAGACTAAAATACACATTTAAAATAGATATAAAATAAAACTAGAACTGCAAGCAGTTGTAAACGGGGTCCAAGCCCCGGCATAAGTCGCCTCTACGCCTGGTGAGTCGTCCGAGTGCCCGCCGGCGTCAGCGTAAGGTCCCCGAGTGAGGTCTCGACGGGCCGCTCCGAACCGAGTCGAAATGCGGCGTGTTTGAAAATGCCATTGAAATGAATGGGCTTAGCGACGGCGTTTGAGCTTCGATTATGGCACCGCCTTGTGGCCGAATTGCACGAAATCGCTCAGGTGTCATAAGGGCCCCGTGGGGAAGAAGTGACCAAAATTTGGTGTCGATCGGATCTGCGGTAGTGGAGATATAAAATGCATGTAAGTGAATGGGAGTTTTTTGATATATGATGAACAGCGCCACCGTTTGGCCGATTGGCACCAAATTTGACACAGGCCTTCGGGAAGTCCAGCTGCATAAGGTCACCAAGTTCAGTGCGGATCGGCCTTTCCAAGCCTGAGATATGTTATACTTCCTGTTTGTAGCGTTTTCGCAAAGATTTGTTAGCCTGTAATTCGGCCGTTTTAGGTCGGATCAAAATTCCCTCTACAAACTTTCTTCGGCTCGGTCCATAGATGGTCTGTGCAAAGTTTCGTGTCGATCGGACTTGCGGCTTCGGAGGAGTTAATTAAAATAGGTTTTCCAGTTTTTGCGATTTCGCAAAATGAAAATGTCATCGCATACAGGCGTGTCATATACCATAGGAATCGGCGGCATCCCCTAAACACGTAGACATAAGATTTATGAATGTGCGATGTAGTGTGCCGTAGTTATGAGGCAAAATGTCATTGACTGAAAAATCCCATTGAAATGAATGGGCTATTAGAGCTTCAATTTTAGCGCCACCTTTAGGCCGAAGTGGACCAAATTTTTGTGGTGTCATCAGGGCCCCATGGGAAACAATTGACCCAAATTTGGTTTGATTCGGACTTGTGGTTATGGAGATATAAAATGAATGTAAGTGAATAGGATTTTTTTTGGGTAGCGCCAACTAGTGGCTAACTGCACCAAATTTTGCACAGCCCTTCTAGGGGGCAGGGCAGATAATGTCGTCAAATTTTGTGTTGATCGGCCATTCCAAGCCAGAGTTATGTTGTACTTTGTGTTTTTAGCGTTTACGCAAATATTTGTTAGCCTGTTATTCGACCGTTTTTTGTCGGATCAAAATTCCCTCTACAAACTTTCTTCGGCTCGGTCCAGAGATGGTCCGTGCCAAGTTTCGTGTCGATCGGACTTGCGGCTTCGGAGGAGTTAATTAAAATAGGTTTTCCAGTTTTCGAAATTTCGTAAAATGAGAACATCATTGTACGGAGGCGTATCATATATCATGGGAATCGGCAGCATCCCCCAAACACGTAGACATAAGAGTTATGAATGTGCGATGTAGTGTGCCATAGTTATGAGGTAAAATGTGCTTTGTTTGAACTTCCCATTGAAATGAATGGGGCATTTGAACTTCGATTACAGCGCCACCTTTAGGCCGAACTGCACCAAATTTTTGTGGTGTCATCAGAGACCCATGGGTAACAATTGACCCAAATTTGGTGTCAATCGGATTTGTGGTTATGGAGATATAAATTGCATGTAAGTCAATGGGATTTTTGAAAACATTTTTAATTTGCAATAACAGCGCCACCTATGGGCACATTAGGTTCCCCTTTGGTGCCTGGCATCAAGGGACCATGCTAAACAATTTGGCACTGGATGCATGTCAATGTGAGTTGTGGTTATAGAGGAACTAATTTTCTGGATTAAAGAGCGCCACCTAGGGGCGAGTTGCACCAAATTTTGCACAGGCCCCCAGGGGGACGTTCCAAATGAATGGTCCAAATTTGGTGTCGATCGGCCATTCCAAACCAAAGATATGACCTCAGTTCCTGTTAGTAGCGTTTTTTATAAGCGTTTGTTAGCGATATAATTGCGACATTTTTGTGATATCAAAATTCCCTCTACAAACTTTGTAGAGCTTGGTCCAGAGATTATCCGTGCCAAGTTTACGTGTACGATCGGACTTAGCGGCTCGGAGGAGTTAATTAAAATAGGTTTTCAGTTTTAGCGATGTAGCTCGAAAAAAGTTTAGGCGGAAATGGGCGTGGCCTATACCAGGAGATTCAGCTCGATCCCTGAGCAGCGTGGATATAAGGTTTTGATATACGCCCTCGTAGGCGGGAGATCAAGCCAAAGCAGCGTTGACCTTGCTTATAGCGCCCCTAGCGGTAGAAGTGTGCGAATTTTTGCGCCTGAGGTACTTGCAGGGGCTTGTACCTACCCTGTGAGTTTCGCGTCCCTAGCATTTACAGGGTATGCTGCAGTAGTGGAATTAGCGGCGGAAGAAAAAAAAAAATAAAAATCTGAGCGAAAACAATAGGGTTCCCAGCCACTTCGTGGTATGGGAACCGCGATGCCTTGCATTCACGGGTTCCCAGCCCACTTCGGGCTTGGACCCCTAATAAAGTCAAATAAAATCAGGAAAGTCTCTCCTATAAAAGTATGTTTTTAATCAAATTTTACAGTTTACTCTAAAACATACTGGGAGCCGACGTGATGAAGCCGAAACACGGTGATGTGCTCATGTTTTTTTGCCGTGTGTCTCCAGGGGACGGCGGTGTTCTGGTACAACCTGCACCGTAGCGGAGAAGGAGACTACCGGACCCGACACGCCGCCTGTCCCGTCCTGAGTCGGCAACAAGTGGGGTGAGTTCCACGACCTGTCTGATCCTCTGGACACTGCGTTCACACAGGTGGAGACACCTGGTGGAGGAGGCGTGTAAGTGAACACACAGGAACCTGCAGAGGTTTGTTCAGCCCGTTTCATCCTCTGCTGGGAAACTCTGCTCCAACATGAGCTGCATTAACCATCACTGATCATCAGAGGTGGAAAGAAACTCAAGTACTGAACTTAAGTACATTTTGAAGTACTTGTACTTTGAGTTTGTCCTTTTTCTGCTACTTTATACTTTTAGTCCCTTTGCACATTCAGAGTTTTAATCTGTCAGATTTGCTCTCACAAAGTTCTGACTGCATCTTTATTTTATAGCAAAACACACATTTAATACTCGATCTATGACATGAAGAGATATTTTAAATTGTCGGTTTATTATCTGCTGCTTATAAAGCAAAACAGGGAGGTAAAGTGTTATTGATTAATGTAATAAATATATTTTAAAACCCTTAAAATTGACCAATGACATAAAAGCAAAACGTCAATTTTATATCGTAAAAGGCCGGAGGGCGTCTCAGAGCTCGTGTTTACGCAGCAACACGAGCATAAAATCCTGACATTCAGCTGAAATACGAGCTGCTGACTGTCGGCAGGTGGAGCAGGTCCTGGTTTTACCCCTGAACTGGTCTCTGGTCTCTCTCTGCAGTGTCCAATAAATGGATCCATGAGCGAGGGCAGGAGTTCAGGAGGCGCTGTGGCCTCCAGGAGACGGACTGACAGCAGACCTGCTCCTGCTCCTCCTCCTCCTCCTGCCTTCCAGTCTGCGGCTGCACATGTGATCTTTATTTTTATCTGAAGACTGAGTTTGTGTGTGTTTGACCTGTAAGTCCTTTTTTAAAGTTTCTGATATTCAATAACTATTCAAATATTGAATTTTTTCACATTGTTAATGCAGAATAATTAATGTGTTGATTAAAAACAGAATTTAAACCATAATTGAATAAATAACTAAATTCTAAGTAGTTTCTGCAGCTGTCATCAGGACACGTTGAAACTTATTTACACATTATAAATAAAGATGTTATTAAATTTACTCAGCATTTATAAGATAAAATAATAAAACATATTTTATTTTTAAGAATTTAAGAACAACTCGTGAAGAATCTACCTGGTTCTATTTAGAAACAACATACACTTCATTCATAAATATAATAAAAAATATATTTAATACTTCATATTAAACATGAAGATATATTTTAAATTGTCAGTTTATTGTCTGCTGCTTATAAATCATAAACAGGGGGAGTAAAGTTTATTGATTAATGGATTCTAAAGTGTTGACAG
>JALXJV020000023.1:2219678-2250682 GCA_024633595.2 Lepomis macrochirus | reverse complement strand
AAATAAATTAATATACAAGATAGCCAGTCCAGAGTACATCATATACATTACTAATATTAGAAACAAAATAAAGAATCTGTAAAATCAGCTGTCTGATGCGTGGGAGTTTTGATCCAGTCCACAGAGATATTCATTTATTAAACCAGCAGATAATCCAGATTATAAGATGCTGGTTTCAGCTCCACAGTGAAGTGTTGCTATAATAACATAATTATAATAATAACCTTTATTTATAGAGCTCTTTAAAAAAAAAGTGATTTAACAAGTGAAAAAACAATAAAACACAAAGCAAGAAAACATGTAAGAGACTAAAATACACATTTAAAATAGATATAAAATAAAATAAAGTCAAATAAAATCAGGAAAGTCTCTCCTATAAAAGTATGTTTTTAATCAAATTTTACAGTTTACTCTAAAACGTACTGGGAGCCGGCGTGATGAAGCCAAAACACGGTGATGTGCTCATGTTTTTTTGCCGTGTGTCTCCAGGGGACGGCGGTGTTCTGGTACAACCTGCACCGTAGCGGAGAAGGAGACTACCGGACCCGACACGCCGCCTGTCCCGTCCTGGTCGGCAACAAGTGGGGTGAGTTCACGACCTGTCTGAACCTCTGGACACACGTTCACACAGGTGGAGACACCTGGTGGAGGAGACGTGTAAGTGAACACACAGAAACCTGCAGAGGTTTGTTCAGCCGTTTCATCCTCTGCTGGGAAACTCTGCTCCAACATGAGCTGCATTAACCATCACTGATCATCAGAGGTGGAAAGAAACTCAAGTACTGAACTTAAGTACAATTTTGAAGTACTTGTACTTTGAGTTTGTCCTTTTTCTGCTACTTTATACTTTTAGTCACTTTGCACATTCAGAGTTTTAATCTGTCAGATTTGCTCTCAACAAAGTTCTGACTGCGTCTTTATTTTATAGCAAAACACACATTTAATACTCGATCTATGACATGAAGAGATATTTTAAATTGTCGGTTTATTATCTGCTGCTTATAAAGCAAAACAGGGAGGTAAAGTGTTATTGATTAATGTAATAAATATATTTTAAAACCCTTAAAATTGACCAATGACGTGAAAGCAAAACGTCAATTTTATATCGTAAAAGGCCCGGAGGGCGTCTCAGAGCTCGTGTTTACGCAGCAACACGAGCATAAAATCCTGACATTCAGCTGAAATACGAGGAGCAGGTCCTGGTTTTACCCCTGAACTGGTCTCTGGTCTCTCTCTGCAGTGTCCAATAAATGGATCCATGAGCGAGGGCAGGAGTTCAGGAGGCGCTGTGGCCTCCAGGAGACGGACTGACAGCAGACCTGCTCGTCCTCGTCCTCTCGTCCTCCTCCTCTTCCTCCTGCCTTCAATCTGCGGCTGCACATGTGATCTTTATTTTTATCTGAAGACTGAGTTTGTGTGTGTTTGACCTGTAAGTCCTTTTTTAAAGTTTCTGATATTCAATAACTATTCAAATATTGATTTTTTTCATATTGTTAATGCAGAATAATTAATGTGTTGATTAAAAACAGAATTTAAACCATAATTGAATAAATAACTAAATTCTAAGTAGTTTCTGCAGCTGTCATCAGGACACGTTGAAACTTATTTACACATTATAAATAAAGATGTTATTAAATTTACTCAGCATTTATAAGATAAAATAATAAAACATTTTATTTTTAAGTATTTAAGAACAACTCCTCTCGTGAAGAATCTACCTGGTTCTATTTAGAAACAACATACACTTCATTCATAAATATAATAAAAACTATATTTAATACTTCATATTAAACATGATATATTTTAAATTGTCAGTTTATTGTCTGCTGCTTATAAATCATAAACAGGGGGAGTAAAGTTTATTGATTAATGGATTCTAAAGTGTTGACAGATTATCTGCTCAGTTTAAGGGTTAAAAGCTCCTTTAAATGAAACATGAAAGCAGAACTTTAATTTTTATCATTTTTATCAGGCTCTTTTCAGTGTTCAGTTCATGGATGATTTCGGCCATTTGGTCCATTTTGAATTATTTAAACAATAAATCCCTTAAAGTGTGCAGATTGCCTTAATTTCAATAAATCCATCCATTAACAAACACTAAATCTGGAAATGAAACAAACGAAGAACATGTGATGTAGTTTTATATGTTTATTGGCCCTTAAATCCTTCAGTAAACACCATTATATGAGAAATGAGACCTCATATACATTAATACATTAATACCATAATAAATAATAAGTGAAAGATTCATGTTCTTATAAATAAATATTATAAATATTTCTAAATTAAACCAAAATCCTTTAAAACAGTACGGTCTATAGAAATACTGCGTTAACCTGCATCCTGTAAACATCAAAATATTCTTACTTTCCACCAGTAAAATGTACTTATTATGCAGAATGGGTCATTTAAGAATAATATATATTAATTATTATAATTATCACCTCATTCATGTGTTCATCACTTTAATGTTCCAGCTGGTAAAGGTTGTTAAATGCTGCTAGCTCAACCTGTAATAATACTTTTATAACCATATAAGTATTATTACAGGAACCATTTATTTTATTTGAAGTCCAATATTTCACCCTGAGACGTTCTGCAACAAAGCAAGACACGGAAACACTGAAGTAAAAACTTTATATGTACATGTTAACATGTGAGTGAAGTTTTACCTCACAGTTTAAAGGAGCAGCTGTTCTCCTGTCCATCATCACTCCCTCACAGACCTCAGATCTGTTTCTCTGCAGCAGAAAACACGTCCGCCTGATGCACCACTTTATTTTATTCAGAGAAACGTCTGAGCTGCACTCCAGTTTATGTGTGAGACAGAAATGATTGTTCAAAGAATAAATGTTCTAAAGTATGTGTTTCTTATCAGAATAAATAAGTCTACTGCTGCAACAGAAGAGAAGTCTGACTGACGTTTGTTCAAAGGAGCCCAAACACTGTGATAACAGCCGTCTTACAGCTTTGGCCACAGCACTGACACTTTCTTTTTAAATTTATTTTTACTTCCTGATGACCTTCATCATGAAGATCCATCCTCATGATCAGCAGCTGATCGCTCACTTTCTCGTTCTCTCACTAAGTATTTAACCTCAGACCTCGGACAGTAAATTCAGGCTCACTCTGCAGACAGCAGACACTGATGAGAGGCTTTGATCAGAGGACAGAACATCAAATACTGATGTAAAGGATGTATAGGAGGGATCCTGCTGCTCCTGCATCACTAAATAAACACTGCTTAAGTTTGTACAGCATTTAGTTTGAGTTATTACATCAAAGCATCTGTGGGAAACAGTCAGCACCATCAGAGCTCACACCGTGAGAAGAAACGATGTAAAACAAAACAAACGTGCAAAACAGCACAGCTGAATGTTCACACTGTGATCTTAGCAGTGTTTAACCTTCAGTCAAACCCTGAAGTCCTTCCTGTTAATCTTCAAACAGAGCGGACTCATTTCTTCATGTAACACCTAACTGTGTTTTTGTAGGACGTGATGATTGTAAATGAATGAAGATGCTTAAACAAATTTGTTCCATCTTTTAAATATACATTGGATGAAAGGAGAAATGTATGTTGCTGTTTCATCATGCAATACTGGAGAGTATTCTAAGATACAGGTAACCTGACCGTACAGCCCAATTCACAGATCGGCCATCAGGCAGCTTGTCTAACAGTGTAAAGTAGTGAGCGTACAGCTAGTATAACAGTGTAAAGTAGTGAGGGTACAGCTAGTATAACAGTGTAAAGTAGTGAGGGTACAGCTAGTATAACAGTGTAAAGTAGTGAGGGTACAGCTAGTATAACAGTGTAAAGTAGTGAGGGTACAGCTAGTATAACAGTGTAAAGTAGTGAGAGTGCAGCTCGTGTAACAGTGTAAAGAAGTGAGAGTGCAGCTCGTGTAACAGTGTAAAGTAGTGAGCGTGCAGCTTGTATAACAGTGGTAAGTAGTGAGTGTACAGCTTGTATAACAGTGTAAAGTAGTGAGTGTACAGCTTGTATAACAGTGTAAAGTAGTGAGAGTACAGCTAGTATAACAGTGTAAAGTAGTGAGGGTACAGCTAGTATAACAGTGTAAAGTAGTGAGGGTACAGCTGGTATAATAGTGTAAAGTAGTGAGCGTACAGCTCGTATAACAGTGTAAAGTAGTGAGAGTACAGCTCGTCTAACAGTGTAAAGTAGTGAGCCTGCAGCTTGTATAACAGTGTTAAGTAGTGAGCGTACAGCTCGTATAACAGTGTGAAGTAGTGAGAGTACAGCTCGTATAACAGTGTAAAGTAGTGAGAGTACAGCTAGTATAACAGTGTTAGGTACTGAGAGTACAGCTAGTATAACAGTGTAAAGTAGTGAGGGTACAGCTTGTATAACAGTGTAAAGTAGTGAGAGTACAGCTAGTATAACAGTGTAAAGTAGTGAGAGTACAGCTAGTATAACAGTGTAAAGTAGTGAGAGTACAGCTAGTATAACAGTGTAAAGTAGTGAGGGTACAGCTCGTGTAACAGTGTAAAGTAGTGAGAGTGCAGCTAGTATAACAGTGTAAAGTAGTGAGAGTGCAGCTAGTATAACAGTGTAAAGTAGTGAGAGTGCAGCTAGTATAACAGTGTAAAGTAGTGAGAGTACAGCCCGTATAACAGTGTAAAGTAGTGAGAGTAAGGCTCGTATAACAGTGTAAAGTAGTGAGCGTCCAGCTCGTATAACAGTGTAAAGTAGTGAGCGTGCAGCTCGTATAACAGTGTAAAGTAGTGAGAGTGCAGCTCGTATAACAGTGTAAAGAAGTGAGAGTGCAGCTCGTATAACCGTGTAAAGTAGTGAGCGTGCAGCTCGTATAACAGTGGTACAGCTAGTATAACAGTGTAAAGTAGTGAGGGTGCAGCTTGTTTAACAGTGTAAAGTAGTGAACGTACAGCTCGTATAACAGTGTAAAGTAGTGAGCCTGCAGCTTGTATAACAGTGTTAAGTAGTGAGCGTACAGCTCGTATAACAGTGTGAAGTAGTGAGAGTACAGCTCGTATAACAGTGTAAAGTAGTGAGAGTACAGCTCGTCTAACAGTGTAAAGTAGTGAGCCTGCAGCTTGTATAACAGTGTTAAGTAGTGAGCGTACAGCTCGTATAACAGTGTGAAGTAGTGAGAGTACAGCTCGTATAACAGTGTAAAGTAGTGAGAGTACAGCTAGTATAACAGTGTAAAGTAGTGAGAGTGCAGCTCGTTTAACAGTGTAAAGTAGTGAGCGTACAGGTTGTATAACACTTGTATAACACTTGGTGGAGAATGCGGGCATGTGGCTTAAGTGCGGATGACTGAAGGTATCGACGACTTGACGCACCTCTTCTCCGGCCTTCAGCCCTACGGACACCAAAGCACAATGGAGCAGCTGATGAAAATGGTGGTGGAGACCCAGAGAGCGCAACAGGAAACGCATGCGGCCTTACTGCAGCAGCAAATAACGGCGAACCAGCTAAAGGAACAGGAGCTTCGACAAGGAACGAGGGTGAGGCCTCGGTGGGGACTACATTCGAAGCTGGGAGCCACGGGCGATGTGGAAGCGTACCTGCACGCCTTTGAGGCGGCGGCGCCGAGAAGGGTGGCCCAAGGCACAATGGGTGGGATTCTTGGCTCCCTTCCTGACAGGTGAGGCACTGCAGGCTTTCCAGGATGTGGAGGCTGACGTTGACCAAGATTATGACCTGCTAAAGGAAGAGATCAAGAGCCGTCACGGCCTGACTAAGTTTAGTATGGCCCAACGTTTCCACAGTTGGTCTTTTCGACCTGGGCTCACTCCCAGCTCCCAGATGCATGAGTTGATTCGGATCACCAAAACTTGGCTGGAGCCGAAGTAACAGCCCAGCCGCCATCGTCAAGACCCTGGTTATGGATGCGCTATTTAAGGGCCCTACCTTATGAAGCCAAAAAACACTAAGTCAGCAGAAGCTGACCTCCAGCGGCGGCATTGGTGGAAGCCCTAGAACAGTACCAGGCGGCTCGGAGATGCTCGGCTCCACCCGCAAGGGAGCTGGTCGCCACGGCCCGGCGAGGCCCAAGGGGCCTTCCCCTACAGCTCCCCTCGCGGTCAGCCCTCTGCCCCGCTCCTACTTTAGGGGCACTAGGCGGCCCACCCGTCCCCTGGTTTGCCGAACCCGAGGTGCGCCAGTGCTTCCGCTGTGGTGAGTGGGGTCACATATCGTGGCAGTGCGAGAAGTCAGATGAGACAATGCCCACCGCAGAGTCCGCTAGCGGCCCCCATGTACATTTTGCTGCCTTCCTGGGGGAAGGGGAGGACCAACGGCCCACCTGTCCCGTGATGGTGAATCAGCGGGATGTGGAGGCATTGCTGGACTCCGGCAGTTCCCGTACCTTGGTGCAAGAAGCGGTGTTGGAGGAGCCGCCCCTGGCTCAAAACCATTCCATCCCGGTGGTCTGTGTCCACAGGGAGACCCGAGAGTATCCCACAGCGGTGGTAAAGTTAACCACCACCAAGGGGGCCTTTACTGTGGAGGTGGGGGTTGTCAAAACCCTCCCAGTCCCACTCCTGATTGGTCGGGACTGTCCAGCCTTCCCTATGCTTTGGAGGGAGGCCCAACGGAGACGCTGCCGAGAACTCGACGGGTGTTCCCAAGGTGGGTAGAAAGGGTGAATTCTGGGCTAAAATTGATAAACCCTGTTCTGCCAATACTGTTGTAGCCCAAGGTTTTGCCGTGGACTCCAGTGGATCGGACTTGGGGCAGGAAGGGCCAGAAGGTTACTGAACCCTCGACCAGCCTCAGTGGAGAGGGCGTGGGCGGCCCGAGGACCCTGCAGCCCCTAAAGGTCAGTGCGGCACAGCTCAGCTCCAGGACCCCACCCTTAGCAATGCCTTGAAGAATGTCCAGGTGATAGAGGGGACGATGGTAGGAGCTAGAGTGTCCCCGCTTACCCCATTTTTTCTATAAAAATGGCCTCCTGTATCAAGTCATTAAGAGCCAGGATAAGGTCACTGAGCAACTCCTTGTACCCCTGCCTCATCGGAATACAGTTTTGCAGTTAGCTCACACGCACCTAATGGGAGCTCACCTGGGGGTGGAAAAAACGAAGGAAAGAGTGTTACAAAGATTCTTTTGGCCCGGGGTCCACAAAGAGACAGAGAACTATTGCCGAAGTTGCCGAGTGTCAGATCACCGCCCCAAACCGTCTTACAGGAATCCTTTGGTCCCTTTACCCATTATAGAAACTCCCTTTGAGCGGGTAGGGCTAGACATTGTAGGCCCCTTCCCCAAGAGCGCTAGGGGACATCAGTACATCCTAGTCATGGTGGACTACGCCACCCGGTACCCTGAGGCGGTCCCTTTAAGAAAGGCTAATGCCAAGCAGATTGCACATGAACTCTTTCTCTTGAGTAGCCGGGTGGGAATCCCAAAAGAAATCCTCACCCGATCAGGGGCGCCTTTATGTCCAGGGTGACCAGAGAGTTGTGTGCGCTATTGCAAGTGAAACAGCTGAGAACCTCTGTGTACCATCCCCAGACCCGGCCGGGCTGAGTAGAAAGCAGGTTTAACAAGACTCCACAGGGTTCCTCGCCATGCTTTTGAGTTGTTGTACTCCCACAGGCCCGTGGTCTTCTGGATCCTAGCGAAGGAGGTCTGGGAGGAGCAACCCTGCCCCACCGCTACGATGGTTGAGCATGTAGGGGCCATGCAAGACCGGATCGCAGCAGTGGTCCCCATTGTGAGGGAGCACCTGGAAAAGGCCCAGCGAGACCAGAGGGGTGTGTATAACAGGACTGCCCAACCCAGGGAGTTCCAACCAGGAGACAGGGTCCTGGTGTTGGTCCCCACGGTGGAATGCAAGTTTTTGGCTACTTGGCAGGGGCCTTTTGAGGTACTAGAGAAGGTAGGGGAGGTAAACTACAAGGTGCACCAACCAGGGAAGAGGAAAGCTGAGCAAATATACCACGTTAACTTGTTGAAAAAGTGGCATGACCGAGAGGCATTGTTCAGTTGTCTGTTCCCCAGGGATCCGCCTGACCCGGCCAGGAACGAAGTGAAGCTGGGACCAGATCTCTCCCACCACCAACTGCAGCAGGTCAAGGAGTTGGTGGAGACTAACCAGGATGTGTTCTCCTCCCTCCCGGGATACACCCACTTGATAGAACATGAAGTGCGCACCCAACCGGGGAAAATAGTGAATCAAAAACCCTACCGGGTCCCGGAGGCCCGCAAACGGCTGATCAATGAGGAGGTAAGGAAGATGTTGGACCTCAATGTGATAGAGGAATCTAAAAGCGCCTGGTCAAGTCCGGTGGTCTTAGCGGAGAAGCCTGACTTCGACCATACGATTCTGTAATGATTTCCGAAAAGTAAGCGGCGTGTCAGAGTTTGGCGCCTATCCCATGCCCGGGTAGATGAGTTAATCGAGAGCCTGGGAAGGCACGTTTCATAACCACCCTGGATCTGGCGAAGGGGTATTGGCAGGTCCCCATGTCCGCTGAGTCTAAAGAGAAGACGGCCTTTGCCACTCCCGGGGCCTTTGGCAATACAGAATGATGCCCTTTGGGTTGTCGGGGCTCCTGCCACCTTTCAGCGGTTAATGGACCAGGTGTTAAAACCGCGCTCGAGACTTTGCGGCGGCTTATCTGGATGATGTGGTCATTCAGAGCCCAGACTGGGAAAACCACCTGCCGCGAGTGCAGAAGGTGCTGGACTTCGCTTCGACGCAGCGGGTTTGGCGGCCAACCCCAAGAAGTGTAAGCTGGCCTTTAGTGAGACTGATTACTTGGGGTACACCATTGGCCGAGGACTTCGTCAAGCCTCAGGAGGCCAAACTTGCCGCCATCATGGGGTTGGCCCAAGCCGCTGACCAAGAAACAGGTGAGGTCCTTTTTGGGTCTGGCTAACTATTATCGACGGTTCATCCCTGACTTTTCTATGTTAGCTGCCCCTCTCACAGAGCTCACCTCGAAGAAGTACTCCAGGATGGTGAAGTGGACTCCGGCCGCGGAGGAGGCTTTTTGCAGTCTGAAGACGGCCCTGTGTTCTGACCCAGTCCTCACAGCCCCGGACTTCAGTGGGGAGTTCACTGTGCAGGCAGAGCGCCTCGGAGGTGGGTCTGGGGCGGTGTTGTCCCAGGACAAGGGCGGTGAGGAACATCCAGTTCTTTATTTAAGTCGGAAACTGTTGCCCCGGGAGAAGAACTATGCCACAGTTGAGAAGGAGTGTTTGGCTATAAAGTGGGCCTTGGAGACACTGAAGTACTACCTGCTGGGGAGGCGGTTCACGTTGGTTACGGACCATGCCCCACTGCAGTGGATGGCGAAGAACAGGGAGTCGAATAGCAGGGTGACAAGGTGGTTCTTAAGCCTGCAGCCGTATAACTTTTCTGTTGTCCACAGGGCAGGACGGCGCCATGCGAACGCGGATGCCCTGTCCCGGCGTGATGCCTTTTGGTCCTCGTGTGCCCTGCCGAGGACGGCAGGCCTGGGGAGAGGGATGTGTGGCATCACCAGGGGACAGGTGGTAGGGGGGCGTTACATTCCGGCCTATGGGCGGATCTCAGGCTTCAAGATGGCTGCCGCCATCCCCACTACATCTCCCAGGGTGCAACAGCCTCATGACCCCAAAATGGCCGCCGCTCACACTACATATCCCAGAAGACCAGTCACCGTAACAAGCCGCAGGTGTGTCCAATCCCTGATTAGGGAAGGACAAAGAGAGCACAAGAAGCCACAGTTAAAAGGAGCTGGGAGAGCCTGGGGAGGAGGGCTGAAGGAGTGGAAGTTACCAGACCGGCTGTTCAAGACCACCTCGGCAAGGGAAGTTTAAACTTTATGTGTTGACTGCCTAGTGAGATTTGGCTAAGTCTGAACTCTGTTATTTTCCCCACTGGGACACTTTACGTTGGACTTTTTTTAGTAACAGAGAAGAGGACGTGTAACTTGTGTTTGTTTGCCTAACGGACAATAAAGCCTGTGTTTATGTTTGGAAGCCAACCCTTTTTGACTGTTTGTTCACCTTCAGAGACACTGCCACCTGGCTACCCCGCACAGGAAACCTCTCATGACGTCACACAGTGTAAAGTAGTGAGCGTACAGCTCATATAACAGTGTAAAGTAGTGAGGGTGCAGCTTGTCTAACAGTGTAAAGTAGTGAGCGTACAGCTTGTATAACATTGTAAAGTAGTGAGCGTACAGCTTGTATAACAGTGTAAAGTAGTGAGAGTGCAGCTAGTATAACAGTGTTAAGTAGTGCGCGTACAGCTCGTATAACAGTGTAAAGTAGCGAGCCTGCAGCTCGTATAACAGTGTAAAGTAGTGAGCCTGCAGCTTGTATAACAGTGTTAAGTAGTGAGCGTGCAGCTCGTATAACAGTGGTACAGCTTGTATAACAATGTAAAGTAGTGAGCGTACAGCTTGTATAACAGTGTAAAGTAGTGAGAGTGCAGCTAGTATAACAGTATAAAGTAGTGAGGGTGCAGCTCGTATAACAGTATAAAGAAGTGAGAGTGCAGCTCGTAATACAGTGTAAAGTAGCGAGAGTGCATCAAAGCATCAAAGCATCTGTGGGAAACAGTCAGCACCATCAGAGCTCACACCGTGAGAAGAAACGATGTAAAACAAAACAAACGTGCAAAACAGCACAGCTGAATGTTCACACTGTGATCTTAGCAGTGTTTAACCTTCAGTCAAACCCTGAAGTCCTTCCTGTTAATCTTCAAACAGAGCGGACTCATTTCTTCTGTAACACCTAACTGTGTTTTTGTAGGACGTGATGATTGTAAATGAATGAAGATGCTTAAACAAATTTGTTCCATCTTTTAAATATACATTGGATGAAAGGAGAAATGTATGTTGCTGTTTCATCATGCAATACTGGAGAGTATTCTAAGATACAGGTAACCTGACCGTACAGCCCAATTCACAGATCGGCCATCAGGCAGCTTGTCTAACAGTGTAAAGTAGTGAGCGTACAGCTAGTATAACAGTGTAAAGTAGTGAGGGTACAGCTAGTATAACAGTGTAAAGTAGTGAGGGTAC
The DNA here is from genome assembly GCA_024633595.2 of Lepomis macrochirus. Classification (NCBI taxonomy): domain Eukaryota; kingdom Metazoa; phylum Chordata; class Actinopteri; order Centrarchiformes; family Centrarchidae; genus Lepomis; species Lepomis macrochirus. The sequence continues at coordinate 2,239,675 of JALXJV020000023.1, read as the reverse complement.
AGCTAGTATAACAGTGTAAAGTAGTGAGCGTACAGCTCGTATAACAGTGTAAAGTAGTGAGGGTACAGCTAGTATAACAGTGTAAAGTAGTGAGGGTACAGCTAGTATAACAGTGTAAAGTAGTGAGGGTACAGCTCGTATAACTGTAAAGTAGTGAGAGTACAGCTTGTCTAACAGTGTAAAGTAGTGAGCGTACAGCTAGTATAACAGTGTAAAGTAGTGAGCGTACAGCTAGTATAACAGTGTAAAGTAGTGCGCGTACAGCTCGTATAACAGTGTAAAGTAGTGAGCCTGCAGCTCGTATAACAGTGTAAAGTAGTGAGCGTACAGCTCGTATAACAGTGTAAAGTAGTGAGAGTACAGGTAGTATAACAGTGTAAAGTAGTGAGAGTACAGCTAGTATAACAGTGTAAAGTAGTGAGCGTACAGCTCGTATAACAGTGTAAAGTAGTGAGCGTACAGCTCGTATAACAGTGTAAAGTAGTGAGCCTATAGCTCGTATAACAGTGTAAAGTAGTGAGCCTATAGCTCGTATAACAGTGTAAAGTAGTGAGCGTACAGCTAGTATAACAATGTAAAGTAGTGCGCGTACAGCTCGTATAACAGTGTAAAGTAGTGAGCCTGCAGCTCGTATAACAGTGTAAAGTAGTGAGCGTACAGCTCGTATAACAGTGTAAAGTAGTGAGAGTACAGCTAGTATAACAGTGTAAAGTAGTGAGAGTACAGCTAGTATAACAGTGTAAAGTAGTGAGCGTACAGCTGGTATAACAGTGTAAAGTAGTGAGAGTACAGCTAGTATAACAGTGTAAAGTAGTGAGCGTACAGCTGGTATAACAGTGTAAAGTAGTGAGAGTACAGCTCGTATAACAGCGTGAAGTAGTGAGAGTACAGCTCGTATAACAGTGTAAAGTAGTGAGAGTACAGCTCGTATAACAGTGTAAAGTAGTGAGCGTACAGCTCGTATAACAGTGTAAAGTAGTGAGCGTACAGCTCGTATAACAGTGTAAAGTAGTGAGCGTACAGCTTGTATAACAGTGTAAAGTAGTGAGCGTACAGCTCGTATAACAGTGTAAAGTAATGAGAGTACAGCTTGTATAACAATGTAAAGTAGTGAGAGTACAGCTTGTATAACAGTGTAAAGTAGTGAGCGTACAGCTCGTATAACAATTTAAAGTAGTGAGCGTACAGCTTGTCTAAGAGTGTAAATTTTCTGTCCCTTCAAAATAACACATCACAGAGCTGTTAATGTCCAAACCGCTGGCAACAAAAGTGAGGACACCCCTGATTGAAGTCATCATATTGACAAGGTGTGAAGCCCACTCTGTATGACTGCTGTAAACGTACAAACACGGTGTGATACTTGTGCATAATCCTGCATGGCTGCTCTATGGCACTGCAGAGGACACCACCAATGGGAGAATTAGAGAGTCTCCATTAAGTCTTCCTGGCCTGTGATGATGACCTGATTTAGATTCCCTAGATTCTCTCTTGCTCTTTGATCTGTGTGCTGAACTTCAGCATCAGACAGACCATCCTGATGGAACTGTGCCAACCTGGTACAAATACAAGAAGGCTATAACAACTCTGGGCTTACTGGCAGCCGGCTGTTGGCAGTGGGAGCTGACAGGAGTGTGTCTGATGTGATCAACAATATATAGTGTTTACTTTTCTACCTTTTCTACCTAAGGCCTTTGATTAGAATAATATGATTCTGTTAAACTCTCAGATTTTTCTTTTGTTTGTGAACAAGCTGCATCAAACTTCACCTCACAAACACCTTGATTTCTGTATTAGAAAAACTCTTCTTCCTTTTTTTTTGACATCGACGTTATTTCAGACCGTGTTTTCTTTATTTCAGCCATTAAAAGTGTCTGAGCCGGCTGCACTGACTGCCAAAGACAGTTCAGAGTTTAACAGACTTATATTATTCTAAACAAAGACTCTTCATGGTTCCTCATGGACACTCTAATCCTTCTATAGTGCAGCCACCATGCAGCATTAAGCACAAGTGCCACACGTAATTTATGTTTACAGCACTCATAGGGAGGCATTGTTTATACTAAGTATAGAATCTCACAGGGCTGGAAATTCAGCCGGCAGAGGATTCAACCTTTACAACAACAAACTGTGACAGAAAACACAGATGATACGCTTTGATCAGAGGACAGAGCATCAAATATTGATGAAAGGAAGGATCCTGCTGCTCCTACATCACTAAATAAACTGCTGTGTGTATTTAGTTTCATTTAATCCCTGAAAGCCTGTGTCAGAGAAATCTGTCGGCATCATCTGCACTTAGTACCAGAAGTGGAAACGATGCTGAACAGAAAGAGACAAATTAATCAAACATGCCAACAGCAACATGGCTGAATGTTCATTTAATTTTATTGACTGATGACACTGTGATCTTTTCAGTGTTTAACCTTCATTCAACCTATGAATTAGTTTGTTTTCCTCTTCAAACAGAGCGAAATCATTTCTTCTGACACAAAACTATGTTTTTGAAATGAATAAAAAATTTCAAGCAGAAAGCAAATTTGCTCTGTCAGTTAACTATACTTATTAAGTTAGTAGCAGGGAAAACTGAGCAACCATTGGATGAAATGACTTGATGTGAAGTGAAACTGTCTCTGGTATTGAAGTAACTTTAATGGGGCAATTTGGTTCACAACATGTTGCCAACACATACACAATCTTACACATAAGAACACATAAAACACATAACAACATAAAAGGACAGAAATAATACTAGATAAAAATAACAAAAACACAAATACCTATAGTTTGTTGAGAAACCCAACAGCTAATGGTATAAATGATCTGAGGTATCTGTTGGACCTGGCACGTTTTCGGTAAGTATACCTCCCTCCTGATGGTAGGAGACAGAAGTCAGAGTGTAGTGGGTGAGTGATGTTAGCCAAGATGGCCATTGCCCTTTGTGTGGCTCTGGCCTCAAACATGCTGAGATCACTGATTGAGATCAGTGCCGATTATTTTTCGACATATGCTTACAATCTGTTTTTGTTAATTACACTCAAATTGCCAAAGCAATCATAGCGCAGATCATAGCGCAAAAGTTAAGACTGACTCAACAAAGGATGCATAAAAAACTTTCAGAAGTGGCCCATCTACGTTAAACCTATTCAACTTTCTTAAAAAAAGAGTCTCTAATTGTCTTTTTTACATATATCATCTGTATTGGTGTCAAAGTTCAATTTATCATCTATGATAGTGCCCAAATACTAATATTGACTTACCACCTCTAAGGCTACGCCATTAATCAAAGTTGGAACTATGGTTGGAGGATCACGACGAAAGTCAACTCTAGGGCCCGTGTCCACCAAAGCGTTTTTTGCCAGCTGAAAACACCAGCTGCTCTTCCCAAAACGCCCAGCAGGCAGCGCTAGCGGGCGTTTTGAAGCGCAGCGTTTATTTCCGGCTGCTTTGGTTGCTATGATACATTTGTTGCAAGTAGTTCTTCCTAATGTTACTTGATGTAAACATGTCAACACAGAGTAGAGTAGCCTATCTGCTCTGGTCCTTGCTCTGTATGAGAAGGCTGAAGCAGGTGGAGAGAGAGGACGGACTCGCCGTCGGTTGGTTCAACGAGTGCCACCGTTTGGTCCAAGAGCTGATGTTCTATGAGGCCCGGTTCCAGGATAGTAACCGTTGCTACGCCCATCCTCTACTGTGATTGGACAGCTGGGTGAAAAGTGACATTGACGAGCGCAGTGTTTTCCCCAAAGTTGAACATTTTTCAACTCTCAGCGACCTGAAAAAAATGCCCAGTGCTCAGCCGCCTCGTCATGCTTCTGGAGTTTTTAGCAGCTTGGAAATATGCGGCGCATCCATTGGAATGAATTGAAAAAAGACGCTGGCGTCAGAAAAAAATGCTTTGGTGGACACGTGGCCTTAGAGACGTTGAGTTGAAGAAATGAATCCTTGCACCATGAGTCAAAATTGTCCAAAACTGGTCCATGGCCCTCCTCGTGATCCTGCAGAAGACTAATTATCACAGAATCTTCAGCATACTTGATAATATGCCTTTATTCAAACATACTCTGACATTCATTAGTGTAGAGCACAAATAGAAGTGGTGACAAAACACACCCTTGGGGTGACCCTGATGAACACGTGAGAACCTTGGATAAAGTGTTATTCACCCTGGTCATCTGGGTTCTCATAGTTAAAAAATCAACTAGCCAGCATATTGTATCAAAGTCAATATCAGGAAATTGCAATAGTCTATGAGCAAGAATATGTGGCTGCATACAGTTAAACGCTGATGAGAAATCCACAAAACACAGGCGTGCATGTGTCTTCTTTCCCTCTAAATTACCAAGTCCAGTACTGTTGCTACCCCCTTGTTTGATAGATATGCAAATTGTAATGGATCCATTATGCTCTCAATCATGCCAAGTAAACTTTTCCCTTCATCACCAAAGATGTCAGAGCCACAGGACGATAGTCATTCAGCACCTTTGGAGAAGGAATTTTTGCTACTGGAACCACTACTGATTCTTTCCATAACGCCTGGACTTTCCTTTGTGATGGTGAGAGTTGAAAAATGAATGTAAAAATACTGTTCAGAAACAGAGCACAGTCGGCTGCTGATGCAATCAGGCTCCTGATTCTTCCTTATGCTCGTCTACTCAAGAGTCTTCCAGACATCTATCTCATCGATTGAAATCTGACACTGACTGTTTAAAATTACTTACATACATTTGTACACAGTCTATGTTCAGATCCCAGTTATCACCAACTCTGCAGCTCTGTGGAGCTTTAAAAAACAATGTCTGTATGTGGATTACTGCAATTTGTTTATTATCAGGTTGCTAGAAAAAGTCTCTTCAGCTGATCCAGAATGCTGTGGCACGTTTTCTGACAAGAACCAGGTGTAACAAAAGCCAGTGAGGCTGTGCCAAGGACCACGGAACCGGTACGGCTGGTTGGTAAAATAAAATTTAAAATATAAATTTAAAATATATATACAGTGAATAAAATTTAACTTTTGATAGATAGTTTTTAAATGCACAGAAGTCTATGGGAACAGCAGCATCCAAAAATGTATTGGCAGATTGTGTGATGTCATGTAATGCTAACACAAATGCTAACCACCTGGCGCTGCTTATGACCCCTACTTTGTTAGCTTTGAAACGCTGTAAAATAACAGATTTCTTTTGGCACAATGCCAGTGAAAGTTAAAGGAACTGCAGCTGCTGACACTTCACCTGACACTGACGGTGAACCTCCTGGGGAAGCTTCAAATGAAAGGTCTGCTACGCCACCTAGCTGGTCTGTCGCTGTACCAGACAGCAACAGCACTGGATGTATCTCTGCTGCCTTGGCTGTCCCAACGTGCCACACTATATCTGGCGGGTCTCATCCAGCCAGCAATTTAGTCTGCAGTCTAAGCTGGTCTGGCTCCAGCTAATTTGGTCACTCTGTTCTGTCGCTGTCATGGCTGCTCCTCCAGGAAACCATTTGCCGCCCTGTGCCCCGGCTATAGACTTCTCCATCGCTCCAGAGCCCCCAGTTTCCACATCTTCTTCTTCTACAAGCCTGGAAGAAGTCCACTGCTCCAGTAACGGCTGCAGGGATCTGCTCTTTTCAGAAACATGATAGTAGCTACTATCATAGAGGCCGTGGAGCAGCACAGACGTGACATGCTAGTTAAGGAGATAACGTCCATCATTTATCTTATGGGTCAGGGCATAGCAATGATCCAAGAAACAACAATCTTTACAAGCTGTTAGAATTACGGGCACAGCATTGTTTGGAAATTTACCATTGCTTAGCGGACAGCAACTATATGAGCCGTGACATAATCAATGAACAGATTAATTCAGTTTCTTGTTCAGTACTGTCCCAGGTTATTTCACCTATTTGTGGGGAGTTTTATGCAATATTAGCAGACAAAACTAGAGACATTTCAAACAAAGAGAAGTTAGTGGTTCTGTTTTGCTGGGTTGACGACAGTTAGGGCCCTCATGAGGACGCCTCCACCATTCTCACTGAACTAAACGACATTCTTGTCCGCTGAAACATTTTGCCCAGTGTGTGCCATGGACAGGCATATGATGGGGCTGCCAGTATGTCTGGACATTTGAATGGCCTTGCAGCAAGCTTTAAACAACATGGCAGCCATTTATGTGCATTGCTTTGCAAATTGCAAATTGTCTAGTAAAGTAATTGTAATTGTAGCAGAGGGTGTCGAGCAGGAACACGGGGGCAGCAGGAGACTCCCAACCACAGATCCAGACTCCACAGCTCCAGAGCCAGCAACACCCGCAGGAAGCGACAGGAGGAGGAAGCACACGACCACGGGAGAGGGAGAAAAAATCGAGTTAGTAACATGCATTAATGGGATGAGGTTGCACTCAGAGAGAAAGAGAGAAGAGGAGAGAGGAGCTCAGTGCATCATGGGAAATCCCCCGGCAGTCTAGGCCTCTAGGAACCACAAGTAACCCTGCATTCTGGGAGCGCAGTGCTCTGGTGGGGTAGTAAGGTACTATGAGCTCTTTAAGATAAGATGGTGCCTGACCATTAAGAGCTTTGTATGTGAGAAGAAGGATTTTAAATTCTATTCTGGATTTTACAGGAAGCCAATGCAGAGAAGCTAAGACAGGAGAGATATGATCTCTTTTACTGGTTCTTGTCAGAACACGTGCTGCAGCATTCTGGATCAGCTGAAGAGTCTTAATGGACTTTTTCGCTTGTTGATAATTTGGTTTGGTCTGTTTGAGTTGGTGTTGCTGTCCTGAGGCTGTTGGGGACTTGTTACTGCAGAGAGCCTCAGGACCAGCTGGCTGAGGGGACTCTGCTCTGGTTTCAGCTCCTGGTATGTTAGGGCTTTGTGATGGTCTGTCTGGGGGTTAACTGATTTTAAGTGGTTGTAAAATTTAAGTGATCTTTTCTGTATTTTTATTGGCCGAGCTCTGCTCTGCACAGGTTATTTGGTGTTTTTCTCTGCACCTGCAGGATGCTCTGACAGAACTCAGTATGGAAAGATTCTATGATTGTTTTGTCCCATTTGTCAAACTCATTATTAAGTTTTGGCCCCCAGATTTCCTACCATATAGAATCTCTCTCTTTCTCTGCTATGAATGTTTAGGTTTTTTAGGTTGCAATGTTGCCAGAGCACAAAGTCACATATAAACTATAAAAAAAATATAGAATTAATTAGTAATTAATGAATTAAATCAATGAATTAATAATATGATTAAGCTGCTTTATACAAACAACAACGGTTCTCTGTTGCATGAGGAAGTACATTTATCAGCAATGATATGGCAGTAAGTAGGAGAGTTTCTGTGTCTGATTTAGCTCTCTCACACATTGGAGCAGGTTTTTAATCTTTCTTCTATTGCTACTGTGGAATGAAGTTGGTTCAATACAAACTAGGCCTATGTTGTGTGTGTGAGTGTGTGTATATAAATATTTATATATAAATGACCTAACTATAAACTATTAAAAAATTAAAAGTAGCTTAGATGTAACTAAGCTACTTTTGTCACGTTGCTGTAGCTTAGCTTGCTACATTTCACTGGGGGGTAGCTTCTGTGTAGTGAAGCTTCATTTAATATAGAGTAGCTAGTAGCTTAGCTCACTACATTTTCCTAGTAGCTTGCCCAACACTGCAAGGTAGTTTATTATACATTATACATCATTTTGTGAAAGTCTGTAGAAAGAAAGTTTGTAGACCCTTTGTGCTACACAGAACTTAACAGAAAATGTGTATTACAATATGGTAACAGATGAAATAAATTTAATTAACTTAAAAAATATATACAGGTATTTATATACAATGGTTGTTTACTGCATATACACATATCCTTCCAGCCACCCGTGTCCATGTAAAATGATGATGATAAAAGTTTGCAATGGCATTTTGTTGTGACACTTTGTGTCCGGGTCTTTAGACAGAAGACAAACTCCATCACAGGAGAGCTGAACGAGAGGCTGCTGCTTCCAAACTGAGAAATCAGACCCTCCAGGGTTTGGGTTGAGCCTGGGGAATAGTGTGAAGCTCCACATTCTTCTAATGTCACCTCGTGCACTTTTTACAGGTTTAATGTTCCTTTTAACGTTATCTTGAATTTTTTTATTTCATTCATAATCATCATGTACAACAGGGCCTTTGGCAGAATAACAAGCTTAATGTTACGCAACAAATCATATATTTAAACAAGAACAGGACGTCATGGAGGTCAGTTACACAGTTTGTTTGTGACTGCATTTATTTAATGTGTTTTTCTACAAGGTGTGTCAGTTGTGACATCACAGCGCCTTCTGTAGATATAAGTAGTGAAGTTGTGAGAGTGTGACAGACTGAAGGAGAAGCAGCAGTTTGTTTCCTCTGAAGCCGCAACGTCTCTTCATTTCAACCTGCAGGTGAGTTCAGACAGGTAAGCATCCAACCAGGAGACATTATACATGTCTGATAGATCAGCTGTGTGCAGTATTATTCTCAGCTCCTCCAGGATCTCACAGAGGCTTTGGGGAGTTTTTTTAACCCAAATGACTGAATTAGCAAAACATGTTGCAATACTTTACAATGTTAAAATATTGCATTTAGATTAAAAAAGCAATTTTTAATGAACTTATTGATAATCATGTGTGATACTCTCAAATATTGATAAGTAGTAGTAGCTATGTGTTGATTCCTGAGTGACTGCAGAGCGTCTGTAGAGCTGCAGACTGTATTTGTATGAAGTGACGGCGGTGAAGTCTGTCACCATGAAATAACAATTCTAAATCACAGAAAGACTTTGAACCCTGATAAATTCTATTTAACAGTTGGTGTCATGATTTGTGTCTAATGCAGTTTGTGGAGGAAGTTATTACTGTGACTCCCCACTCTCTGCTGTGCTGAGAGTATTGGGGACTGACGAAGCTAGAACCGGAACACCAAATTCAAATTCTACTTATTTTGCTTTTACATAATAATCTGTTCCATATGAGTTCACTGACCAAATACATTGTTGCTGTATTTTCAGAGCATCAGACGGATCCACAGCAGCAGTTTCAGCAGAAATCTGACAATGAAGGTGAGTTTGTGAACTGATATTTTACAGATCTCAAAGTTCTGTTAAACTGTGAAGAGGCTTGTGATGTCGGTAGCTTAGATGGTTGCTACAGCAACAACCCAGGCAGATAATTATTGTCAGTTAGCTCCACCTTAGAGGTGTCTTTGCCCACACCGCCATGAAACTAGAGGCCAAACTGTTCAAACAGTGTGTAAGAGTCAAACCTCAGTCAGAACGACAACATCTGCTCTGTTCCAGCTGGTATCAGCCGTCTTCCTCCTCCTGGCTCCTCTGTTAACCAGCTGCCAGGAGCTCGTCCAACCGGTGGACTGCAGTGACGTCTATAAACAAGACAAGAGCCTCCCCAGTGGAGTGTACACCATCTACCCCCTTGGAGAGAGGTCTGCTGTCCAGGTACACTTCACCTTCTCTGGGACTCAGGTTCATATTTATGCTGGAATCAAAGCAGAGTAACTGAGTCAGATCAGGTGATCATACAGTAGAGTGACAAACTGTTGTTGTGACTACCAATGAACCCAACCAATCAGATGCTGACTTCACTGTTCCCCCTGGCAGCACCAACAACAGCAGTCCTTTGTCTTTTCTCAACTTTTCTTTAACAAAGAGCGCTCCATGCTGCTATTGGTCACCAAACAGTTAATTCACTTCAATTTAATTTGGTGTTCGTAGTTGTAGAAGAAGAAGTAGTGATTTGAATGAATGAATGAATGAATTGTTTCATATTGGTATCTGGATAATTACATGACCCATCCTTTAGGACCATTCAGACTCATAAATCAATGTGGCCACATCAGCCTCTAAGTTATAATCACGTTACACTGTTAAAGCTGACGGTGTCATATTACTCTGATAAATACAATAATCTGCTGACTTTGCTGCTACTAATCACACCACTGTCACTCAGCCTGAGATGGTTTTGCACAGTTGGTCAGTTCATGTTTTACTAGTTGTGGGGACTTTATGTGAACTGCTGGAGCTGTAAGTTTGACTTTTCAGTTTAATTACATAATTTCTAGTTTATTCTGTTCTGATTTTATTTGCTTATAATGTATCTATTTAGTTTTTCTATTTATCTCTACTTCTATCTGTCTCTGTGCTGCTGTAACAGCTGAATTTCCCCTCTGGGGGATCAATACATTATAGTTTCATCTTATCTAAACACCACACCTTGTACTTTCTCTGGAGTTGGTTGATTCCAGCAAAACCCTCTGAGAGATGCATAAAACATTTACATAAAATATTCCAGGAGAAATCCAACAATAGAAACTAAATAATAGAAACAGCTCACAGCCTCATAAGTATGAACCTAATACACAAGTTCATTTACTAATGAATGTGTTTGTGTGTAGGTTTACTGTGACATGACGACACTAGGAGGACGGTGGACGGTGAGTATTACCACAGAGTGATTCTCAGTATCAGCACTTCCTGTTGGACTTTCACAATAAATCACACAGCAGTAAAACCTTGTTGTCTGGAAACATGAGCTGTCAGGTATCTAGTGTGTTTAGCTAGTTATCCCTCCATCCCGTCCCCCCCAGGTGTTCCAGAGGAGGATGGACGGCACCGTGAACTTCTACAGGGGCTGGGATCAGTACAAGGAGGGCTTTGGTAGCGCTGATGGAGAGCACTGGCTCGGTGAGAAACCAAACCTGACTGACACTAATGTGACTTTGTGAAACTTTGTTGTAAATCCAGAAATGGGACTGAGCAAGTTTTGTGTCTAAACTCTAGATCAGTTAGTGTGAGAGTGTTTTAATGAATTATCTCCACGTCTGTCCAAAATGTCAAACTGTGCCCAGTGTGTACATGTATATATACAGTATGTATGTGTGTGTCTGTGTGTGTGCAGGTCTTGAGAACATCTACCAACTGACTAAGCAAAGAAAATGTGAGCTGCTGGTCGACATGGAGGACTTTGAGGGGAAGAAGGTGTTTGCTCGCTACTCTTCGTTCTCCATCGATACAGAGTGTAACGGATATAAACTGAGTGTATCTGGATTCACCGATGGAGGGGCGGGTGAGTAAGTTGGGTCTGTGTATCATCAGCCTTATAGGCACTTCTACATCTTGAGCAGGTTGCTGCACCCCCAAACTCCCCCTCTCTCTATGTTTGCTTACACACGTTAAATTTAGATTTATTGTGGTTTTTAGCGATACTAAGGTACACAGCCGCTCCACCTTTCAGTCGCTGTAACTAATGTCCATCCATCCATCTTCATCCGCTTATCCGGGGTCGGGTCGCGGGGGCAGCAGCTCCAGCAGGGGACCCCAAACTTCCCGTTACCGAGCGACATTAGCCAGCTCTGACTGAATCCCGAGGCGTTCCCAGGCCAGCGTGGAGATATAATCTCTCCACCTTGTCCTGGGTCTTCCCCGAGGCCTCCTCCCAGCTGGACGTGCCTGGAACACCTCCCTAGGGAGGCGTCCAGGAGGCATCCTACCAGATGCCCAAGCCACCTCAACTGGCTCCTTTCAGCGCAAGGAGCAGCGGCTCTACTCTGAGCCCGTCGCTGAATGGCGAACTTCTCACCCTATCTCTAAGGGAGACACCAGCCACCCGCCTGAGGAAACCCATTTCGACCGCTTGTACTCGCGATCTCATTCTTTCGGTCATGACCCAGCTTTCATGACCATAGGTGAGCGTAGGAACGAAAATTGACCCGGTAGATCAAGAGCTTTGCCTTACGGCTCAGCTCTCTTTCGTTACAACGGTGCGGTAAGCGAGTGCAATACCGCCCCGCTGCTCCGATTCTCCGGCCAATCTCCTGCTCGGTCTTCCCTCACTCGTGAACAAGACCCGAGGTACTTGAACTCCTTCACTTGGGGCAAGGACTCATTCCCTACCTGGAGTTGGCACTCCATCGGTTTCCTGCTGAGAACCATGGCCACAGATTTAGAGGTACTAATCCTCATCCCAGCCGCCGCACTCTGCTGCGAACCGATCCAGTGAGAGCTGAAGGCTACGGACCGATGATGCCATCAGGACCACATCATCTGCAAAAGCAGTGACGAGATCCCAAGCCCACCGAACGCAGCCCCTCCTCGCCCGCGGCTACGCCTCGATATCCTGTCCATGAATATCACAAACAGGATTGGTGACAAAGCGCAGCCCTGGCAGAAGCCAACCTTCACCTGGAAAGAATCCGACTTACTGCCGAGTACTCAGACACAGCTCTCGCTTTGGATGTACAAGGATTGGATAGCCCTAAGAAGGGCCCCCCTCACCCCATACTCCGCAGCACCTCCCACAGTATCTCCCGAGGGACCCGGTCATATGCCTTCTCCAGATCTACAAAGCACATGTAGACTGGATGGGCATACTCCCAAGCCCACTCCAGGATCGCTTGTGAGAGTAAAGAGCTGGTCAGTTGTTCCACGACCAGGGCCGAAAACCGCATTGTTCCTCTTCGATCTGTGGTTCGACAATCGGCCAAACCCTCCGTTTCAGCACCCTGGCGTAAACTTTACCAGGGAGGCTGAGAAGTGTGATACCCCTGTAATTGGCACACACTCTCTGGTCCCCTTCTTGAACAGGGGAACCACCACCCCAGTCCTCCACTCCTTGGGCACTGTACCCGACTTCCACGCAATGTTGAAGAGACGTGTCATCCATGACAGCCCCTCCACACCCAAAGCTTTTAGCATCTCTGGGCGGATCTCATCAATCCCAGGGGCTTTGCCACTGTGGAGTTGTTTGACTACCTCAGTGACTTCCTCCAGGGAAATTGACAAGAAACCCCCATCAGCCTCCAGCTCTGCCTCTACTAGAGAGGGCGTGTCAGTCGGATTTAGGAGTTCCTCAAAGTGTTCCCTCCACCGCCCAATTACCTCCCCAGTTGAGGTCAACAGGGTCCCATCCTTACTGTACACAGCTTGGACGGTTCCCCCGCTTCCCCCTCCTGAGATGGCGGACAGTTCTCCAGAAACACTTTGGTGCCGACCAAAAGTCCTTCTCCATGTCTTCTCCGAACTTCTCCCACACCCGCTGCTTTGCTTCTGCCACAGCAGAGGCTGCAGTCATTCGGGCCTGTAACACTTTGTAACACAACCGCCTCCGGAGTTCTCCGAGACAACAAATCCCGGAAGGCCTCCTTCTTCAGTCGGACGGCTTCCCTGACCACCGGTGTCCACCACGGTGTTCGAGGGTTACCGCCCCCTTGAGGCACCTAAGACCTTGAGACCACAGCTTTCCGCTGCAGCTTCAGCAATAGAGGCTTTGAACATTGCCCACTCATGTTCAATGTCCCCAACCTCCACAGGGATGCCAGAAAAGCTCCGCCCGGAGGTTTGAGTTGAAGATCTCCACGGACAGGGGCTTCCACCAGGCGTTCCCAGTTCACCCGCACTACCCGTTTGGGCTTACCAGGTCTGTCTAGAGTCTTCCCCAACCCCCTGACCCAACTCACAACCAGATGGTGATCAGTTGACAGCTCCGCCCCTCTCTTCACCCGAGTGTCCGAAACATACGACCTCAAATCAGATGAAGCGATTACAAAATCGATCATCGATCTTCGACCTAGGGTGCTCTGGTACCATGTACACTTATGAACATCCTTATGCTCGAACATGGTGTTTGTTATAGACAATCCATGACTAGCACAGAAGTCCAACAACAAACCCCCACTCAGGTTCAGATCAGGGGGGCCGTTCCTCCCAATCACGCCTTTCCAGGTAACTCCGTCATTGCCCACATGTGCGTTGAAGTCACCCAGCAGAACTATGGAGTCCCCTACTGGAGCCCCATCCAGGACTCCATTCAGGGTCTACAAGAAGGCCGAATACTCCGAACTGCTGTTTGGTGCATATGCACAAACAATAGTCAGAGTTTTCCCCCCCGCTACCCGAAGGCATAGGGAGGCGACCCTCTCGTTCACGGAGTAAACTCCAGCGTGGCGGCTCAGCCGGGGACTTGTGAGTATCCCCACACCGCCTGGCGCCTCACACCTTGAGCAACTCCAGAGAAGAATAGAGTCCATCCCTATCAAGGAGCACGGTTCCAGAGCCAAGACTGTGCGTGGAGGTCAGCCCCACCAGATCTAACTGGTAGCGCTCCATCTCCCGCACAAGTTCGGCTCCTTCCCCACAGAGAGGTGGCGTTCCACGTCCCCAGAGCCAGCCTCTGCCGCCCGGGTCTGGTCCGTCGAGGCCCCTGACCTTCACCACCACCCATGTGGCAGTGCACCCGACCCCTGCGGGTCTTCCGATGGATGGTGGGTCCAAGGGATGTAGAGGGGGGGGGCCACGTAGCTTCTTCGGGCTATGCCCGGCGGGCTCCGTGGCAAACCCGGCCACCAGGCTCACTGGCGAGCCCTCCCTCTGGGCCTGGCTCCAGGCGGGGCCCGGGCTTCCTCCGGGCAGGGTTATTCCTCCTCTTTTTTGATTTACCATCAAGGGTTTGTGTGAACCATTCTTAGTCTGGCCCCTCACGTGGAACCTCTCTGCCTTGGGAGACCCTACCAGGAGCACTAGGCTCCAGACAACACAGCCTCCAGGTTCACCAGGGCACGCAAACCTCTCCACCACGATAAGGTGATGGTTCACCGGAGAGGGCTGTAACTAATGTGATCCACATAATGTACAACACAGAGGAAAAGCCATGCACTGCAGTAAAGTTACTTATTGTGTTCTAACTCTTAGAAAGTGTGACACAATCTTGTGATAATATTTAGTCCAGCTCACCCACCGTTTCATCATCATCCAGTACATGTAGCTGTGCTGACATTGCTGAGCCTTCGGTGACAGATTCACAGATAGTAAATATAGACAGCAGACGAACTATTGCTGTAGCACGCTGAGCGTGGATTAGTTCAACCTACAGCTGATAAAAATATTACTGTAACGTTGCAGTGGGAGTTTACTTGAGTTTCCAGTATATAGTGTGAAGCTGTCTCCCTGCCTGTAGCCTTTGTCTTTACAGCCGATCTCACACACCTGGTTGCAAACTTAAAACTGCACCGCTAGTGGCCGCTGAAAACTCATAATGCCCCTTTAACACAAGTCAGAAACTTTTTTCCACTGGGCACCTCAGCAGGTTACAGTGACCTCTGCTGGTTGAGCTTCCACATAGCAAATATAAATTTGTTATGAAACTAAAATTTAAATAAAATATCTAAAATATATAATTAACCTGAGCTTCATATCACACCAGTTCACTTTTCTTAATCTGAAGTTACAGGTCAGGTCTTACTGGTGTTTAGTTAGTTTAGTTTTACTAAAAAACTTTATTTTGGCTTAGTTTTTGTCTATAATCACCTTTTTAATTACACAGTACATGGGCCTACTTTTATTTTTAAAGTTTTACCTGTTACTTTCACTTACAAAAAATGAATAGACCAGGTGATTTTCTAATGTTTCATCCAGGTGAAACACTGAGTCCATCATTATGGACCTGCTGGTGACTTCAGCTGTCTGGACCATAACTGGTTTCATCAGTCTGTCTGATAGAAGACTGCAGGCTGTGAAAAGGTCAGCTGATATTTATTAATGCAGATTTACAAACCCTGTGGTCCTTGTGTGTGTTTCTACAGGAGACGCTATGACTTTTCACAACGGAATGAAGTTCACCACCTTCGACAAAGACCAGGACACCTACGCCAGCAACTGTGCCAGAACATACCTGGGGGCGTTCTGGTACCATGGGTGTCACCATACAAACCCCAACGGGATTTATCGTTGGGGGACTGATGGTACTGTCTTTGGTGTTGGAGCGGATTGGTACCCTTGGAGGGGTCTTGACTACTCTCTGAAGGCCATCGGCATGAAGATCCGTCCTGTCCTGTAGTTCTCCAGGACCAACGTACAGCAGAATATCAGCAGCTGATCTCTCTCCTGATTTCTTTCTCTTTCTCTCATTAAGCATGTAATCTCACAACGGGCCTTATTTTCCTGAAACTGGGCACAAGCACAATCCACCAGCAGCAGAACACCAACTCAGATTTGTCCTTTTTGTTACCATCTGTGGCTCAAAGCAGTCTGAATAAATGATTAGTAGGAGGAGCACAGAATCAGCAGGTGGAGTCAGGCCCAGGTGTATATGAGAAATAAAGAAGGCTCCAAACATCCCAAATATTAATATACGTTAGCAACACATCAGGATTTCAGGCCACTTTGACAAGTAAAATGTCCCTGCACCACCTGAGCTGCTCCAACAGCCTCAGCTGCACCACTCCACCTTCCACCAGTGGAAACTCAGCTGACTGCAGTTGGGCTGCTGCTGGATTTGTGCCAGCAGGAAAGTAGGGCCCAGAATCTTGAAATGGAAACAGATATTTAGAGTCTGATAGTGTGAAAATCGCTGCATTAACTGCCAACACAATGTGAAAAGAGGAAAAAGGAAAGAAAAGCAAAGTGTCAGCAAATCTTTGCAGTTTTGCAGTTCAGTTAGAGCCAGTTGATGAAACAGCAGTGAAGGTAAACAGGACGTCAGTAACTGACAGAAATGTTTCCATCTCAAATCAAAGAGTTTGATTGTGTGTGTGAGCAGCTGCTGGCTGGAAAGTCTTCAGTCAAACAGCTGTTGGTGTAGAGAAATGAGTCTCTGCTGGTTCACATGTTACCTTCAGTCTGCTGGCTGCAACTAAACACACTCAGCTTTAAAGTCAAACTAACTAGTTTCAACACAACGTTTGGTGGAGGTTTGAAACCCTAATGTGAATCATTATCTGCTGTACGCTGACAATAAATGAGAAGCTGAGCATGAAGCTGATCTCATGTCTTCACTGTGTCTCCTGAGCCTGGAGGGGAGGGGCATGCTAACCATGTAGCAACATATTCATGCTGCAAACCAACTTAACGGGACGAAACTTGGCTAAAAGCCCCTTTTTACAAACAAAATGCAAGTGAAACACTGAGCAGCTGAGCGGGAAGCAAAACACATCCTCTGTCTGAACAGGGTGCCTGTCTGCAGTCACTGATATCTCTCATCTCACGCTCTCCACACAAACAGCCCCTGAACAGATTCCAGCTGTATAACTCATCACTTTACGACCGAAACTCACTGAATAAAACACAGATAAAAAATAAAAACTAACTTACATTTGTAGAATTCCAACTCCAAACGGTTTCTTACCTTTGCTGCTCCTGTAATCAAAAGTTGTCTGGTCACATAAAACTAGTTTTAGTTATAGTTGGCCATCTTGGAGAAAGTTAAACTGGGTAGCCATCATTTGCATTGTACTGGGAGAAAACTGGAGGAGACGTCACAGCAAAGTTCCATTTGAACACACGTATTTATCTCCATCTTGTGGCCGACTCATAGTACTGAGACCTACTTTGTAAACTTTGTAGCTCTGTGATTGGCTCTATGTGTGCTTCCTTCTCTGCCTCCAGTAAGAGAGAGAAGCACTGTGAGATCAGCTGATCGCAGAGTGTCGAGGCCTGAAGGAGGGCGAGGCGATGCTCAGTGGTGCTGGGAGCTCTGGCCTCAGTATCGAACAATGTATCAGCTCCCAGGGCTTTAAGAAACAGCCACCTACCCTCCAATGATTCGCTCTTTCCAAACAGCCACCTAACCAGATCGATTGGTGTCACGGCTCCTGCCTGGTTTCACTCCTACATCTCTGACAAATTGTTTTCTGTAATTTGGAGAATTCTCCTCATCCCCAGCCTCCCTCAGATGTGGCCCAGGGCTCAATTCGTGGTCTTATACTGATTTATTTATTTTTCTCTTCCTGTGGGTCAAATAATTCATAAGTACAATGTTACTTTCCACTGATCTGTGGATGATACGCTATTGTTTTGCTAAGTGCTACTGACATGCAGAAGCTTCCTCATGTTATGATCTGCGACCTAATAAGAAGCTTGGCAGCGTTACCCTGGCTACCTACCTGTGCTCTCAGACAAACATGTTGGCAACCTGAGAGAAGGTGGAAGAACAAACTCAGAGTGTCAGATGAAACCCTACAGCACCATCTGTCTGACTATCAGAGAGCTGCAACATCTGTTCATTTCTAACCTGGTTTCTAATAACTGTCACAGACCTCTAGTTCTTTTTAATATGTTTATCACCCTCAGAAACCCCGTATTCTGCTCATATTATACCTACATTGGACCTGTGAGACTCTTTCCTTAAATTCTTTGTCGTAATATTTCTTGCCCTTCGATCTTCTGTAACCACACCTTCTGACCATGACCCCTCAGTTCCTCCTATGTGGTCCTGGATCAGTTTGAGCCCATTTCAGTCTCCTCCATATCTGAGGTGGTTCATCATCTGCGGCCCACAAAGTGCCCCTCTGACAGCATTCCCTCTCGTCTGATTAAGGAAGTCTTTGACACTGTTGGCTCGTGTATTTAGTCACTGATAAATACCTGTATTGTCTCTGGTTATGTTCCAGCTGCTTTTAAACATGCTGTTGTGCTGCCCCTGTTAAAAAAGGAAAATCCCGACCCCTCTGTAATTTCTAACTTCATGCCATTTTCTAAACTGTCTTTCCTATTTAAAGTCCTGGAGAGATGAGTTTTTACCCAGTTGCAAGCATTTGAATTTAACCATAACATTTATGAAATTAGACCAGACAGTGAAGTTTTGTAAACGTACAAGATGCTTATTAATAATTTAACTTAAATCTCCTCAGCTGACTGCTCACTTTATGCAATCACCCTCTTTGCAGAGTCCAGGTAGTCTGGCCTCCTGTTTCTGGGTCCTGGTGCCACAGCGTCACTTTACTTTTTATGTTCTGCTACAGTCGGTCTTGTGTTACACGTAAATGCGTGAACTAGATTTTCATTGAAAAACAGGATGTTCTGGATTTTTACAAAGGTACTTAGAATAAAGCTAAGGGCGGTAGATGAAGTTTGTTTTATGTGGGAGGTAAAGGACACATCCTGATCAAAGATAACTGAGAGATTCCTCATGGTGGTGCTGCAGGCCAGGGTGATGCCATCTAGAGTAACTACATCTTTAGGTAAAGTGTTTCTGAAGTACAACTTCAGCTTTTTCTGAGTTTGAGATCAGATCCTGCATTCTGGGGCATTTTCTGCACCAGGGAAGCACAAAATTCAGGTGGCGGGTTACAATTCAGAATATAAAAATATAATAGAATATGATGCAGTAATCAGTAGCTTGTTTTGTTTTTAGCTTAAGTTACTTTTTTTGGACAACAGAGTTTATTGCATTGCAGGCTTATTGTGCAAATAAACCTTTGTCATAGTATTATATTAGTTAATTATTATTTTTTGGTGCAAGCCATTTTTCAGAACATTTTTAACAAATGCTGACAAATGTATATGCAACGCAAAAATGCAAATTATTATTTTGGCCTGTAAAAACTATGCTTGCTGGTTTGTTTTTTCATTTACCAGTTTCCTTGGCTGGTGAGCCAAAAGGTTTATTTCCACCCTTGTATCTATGTTTCGTAACTAGTGTGAGCATGATCCCGCTTTGTTAGTATATAAGCAGTTAGCTCACCAGCTACAGTAGTTTACCAACCAGCCCTAAGATCCAAATATTTTCCAAAGACATGAAAAACTTTGCTGTGACACTTTGTGTGTCCGGATCTTTAGACAGAAGACAAACTCCCTCACAGGAGAGCTGAACGGGAGGCTGCTGCTTCCAAACTGAGAAATCAGATCCCTCCAGGGTTTGGGTTGAGCCTGGGGAATAGTGTGAAGCTCCACATTGTTCCTAATGTCACCTGGTGTTCTTTTTACAGGTTTATGCTTACTGAATAAATTATATGTTTGAACAAGAACAGGACATTCTGGAGGACAGTTACACAGTTCCTTGTAAATGTCTGCATTTTTTATGTGTTTCTCTTAAAGGTGTGGCTGGTGTGACATCAAGCGCCTTCTGTAGATGAAGTTGTGAGAGTGTGACAGACTGAAGGAAAAGGAGTTTGTTCCCTCTGATGGTGAAGTCGCAACGTCTCTTCAGTTCAACCTGCAGGTGAGTTCAGACTGAAATTCAACTCTACTCAGTGGAAGGCGCAGGAATTTACAATGTGCATT